>JAJMLA010000004.1:600000-931065 GCA_030569415.1 Yamadazyma mexicana
CCAGGTAATAACGCTTTTAGACAGCAAAGATTAAAGGCGTACAGTCCGGTGTTCACAGCCAAAACTGTGATCCCTATCTTATTATTTATTGCTGTTATTTTCGTTCCCTTGGGTGCTGCTATGTGGCTTGCTAGTCACAGAATACAGGACTTTGCTATAAATTATGCCCACTGTGAAAAAATGGCCAGTAGTGACCACTGGTCGGAAATACCCCAAGAGTATTTGCATTACAATCTTAAGAATACAAACTACAAGAAGCCACAATGGAGATTGGCCACGGACGAGCTGCAGCAGTTTGATGACGAAAAACAAGTGTGCCAGATCCAGTTTGATATTCCAGAAGATATCAAGGCCCCAATTTACTTCTTTTACAGGCTTGAAAATTTCTATGCCAACCACAGAAGATACGTCAAATCTTTCAGTGAAGACCAGATCATTGGGAAAGCTGCTAGCACCGACGACATCAAGAATACCGTGGGCCAGAACTGTCGTCCCATGGCTGTGGACGATGACGGTAAAAAAATCTATCCCTGTGGGTTGATTGCCAATAGTATGTTCAACGATACTTTCACGTCCACTTTAAGGGCCGTCAATGGTACTGACGAGGACTACGAGATGACCAAGAAGGGCATTGCATGGAAGAGCGACCGTAACCGGTTCAAGAAAACCCACTACAAGCCCAGTGAAGTTGTACCACCTCCAAACTGGTATAAAAGATACCCTAACGGGTACAACGAAGAAAATATGCCCGATATCAGTACATGGGAAGAGTTTCAAAACTGGATGCATCCTGCAGGGTTACCCACATTCAACCGGTTGGCACTTAGAAATGACAACGATGATTTGAAAAAGGGCACTTACCAGGTCAATATAGGATTGCATTTCCCCGTTTTGCCTTATAATGGAGGCAAGTACATCTACATCTCGCAAAGATCAGTGATGGGAGGTAAGAACCCCTTTATTGGCATCACGTGGATGGCCGGTGGAGGCATCTGTTTCCTTTTGAGTGCGTTCTTGCTAGTGGTGAACTTCTTGAGGCCCAGAAAGACCGGCGACACTAACTTGTTGTCGTGGAACAGAGACCAGGCCAAGGAAACTGCCGATTAATTGGCTTGTTAGTGGGAAACAAGTTATGGTAGTTGATTAGTGGCTCCATTGTCTGACTAACAGACCCCTCCCCTGACAAAGAACCCCCTGGTTCTCAGTTATTTATCTACCCCAAAAAGGTAGTGTCTCCAGATCGGCAAATGTCCTTGGCTATCGGTTCGGTCAAGCAATTCTACTTCGCACCCCATTAGGAAATTGTCCGAAACTACTGCGAAAAAAAAAATTACAGCCGAGTGGCTTTTTTCCGCTGCAGTTGTTCCATCGGTAAAACGAAACGTCAAAAATGCCCAGCTGTTATGCCCTATGTACAAGCGTATAGATTACGGTATCTTTCACAATATATAAACATTGTATGAGTAAACTATCTATAACACAAAAAAGGTTTATCCGAAATTTCAGCAATCCAAAACTTGATATGCAAGTATAACCCTATGACCGTTGTCAATCATCGACAAACGTAAAAAAAAAAGAAATTAGAATCACATAGAAGAGCGCAAAAAAAAAAATAGTTAGTAATCGCTTTTTTTTGCAGTTTATAAAACTGGGGAACTTGCCACTTAACAAATTTCAATTACAAAAAGTATTCTTTTTTTGAAAACTATCAACTAAAATGGCCATTGAATCCCAAAGCTTTATTGTTAACAAGTCCCCTGTGGCTGCCATGGACTTGGACGAGTCTAGTCCAAACGCTACCTTTAAATTGGTCAAGAAACAACTTGGCGATATCAAAGACGGTGAAGTTCTTGCTAAAGTATTATATCTTTCCAACGATCCAAGTCAAAGAGCCTGGATCCAAAAGGGGATCCCAAGCGGTGCCATGTACGTCGAGCCATTGCGTGAAGGAGACGAAATGGGGTCTTTTGGTTTAGTTGAAATTGTTGAATCTAAACTCGAAGGTTACGCCAAAGGTGATGTCGTCAATGCCAGCTGTGGATGGAACGAATACGTTATCTTAGATCAATCTAGACTTATGAGCAAGGTCCCAGGTTTAGGCTTGCCTTTGCCAGCCTTTTTGAGTTATGCTGGTGCCATTGGTTTGACTGCCTACTTTGGATTATTGGACGTTGGTGGAGTCAAGGCCGGTGATGTGCTTGTGGTTTCTGGTGCTGCCGGTGCTACTGGTTCTCTCGTGGTGCAAATCGCCAAGAAGGTCATTGGGTGTAAGAAAGTCATTGGTATTGCCGGTGGTGACGCAAAATGTGAATACGTCAAGTCTATTGGTGCTGACGAGTGTGTTGACTACAAGGATCCTAACTTTGCCGCCAGTATGGCCAAGGCCTTAGGTGACGACAAGGAATGTGACGTCTACTTCGACGGTGTCGGTGGTAAGATCTTGGACACCATGTTCCTCTTCACCAAGAGATTCGGTACCGTTGTTGCTTGTGGGTCTGTTGCAGGGTACAACACCGCCGGTGGTGATGCCGTTAACAGATGGGGTTTGATCACCGTCAGAAGATTGACCGTCAAGGGTTTCATTGTCATCGACTTCCTCGACAGAGCCCAAGAAGGTGTCATGAAGATCTTGACCTGGATCAAAGAAGGTAAGATCACTGTTGACGACTCTTTCTTTGACCTCGTGGATCTCTCTGGTAATCCAGAAGATTTCAAGAGAATCCCTAAGGTTTTGGAAACTTTGTTCACTGGTGCTAAAAAACCAGGTAAATCTATTACTAAGTTGTCTGACCCATCTCCAGAAGCTAAGTTGTAAGTTATGCATGCGTTTTCGCAGTCGTTTACGATAATTGAATGAATATTTGATTTGAGCATTTTGTTGTCTGTCTCTGTGCCTATTAATTTGCCTGAATTCCTTCACTTTGCCTGTATTTTGTCCTTACTCTTTGTTCCTAACTTTACTCATTTTTACTTTTTGTTCTTTCCTCTGCCATTAGTCCATTTTTATCCTCTATCTCTATTTTGCATCCAAATCTCATCTCAGTCGCGTTTTGTAAACAAACATCTCTAACCATTTTGTGGCCCTTATAACAACACAATGGCATTATGAAGCCGCCCATTCTCAGCTCCAACATTGACTGCACGCCGTCACACACGGCGTCCGCCACGCCTTCATCCAAACGCTCAACTTTGGAAAAATTTAAAGAAGATTCCGACGACAACGTCGACCTGTTTTTTGACGAAGATAAAGACCTTGATTTGTCTTACTCCAAGTTTTCCCACATATCTGGCGACTCCAGCCGCTACCACGGCTCCACACACTCCAGTACCTACCGCACGTCCTCGAGCCATGGCGGTTCGGGGCCTGTTTCCCGCTCCAATTCTGCAGGGAAGCTCCAAAGCGTCAAATCCAGTGATATGAACATGAACGAGTACAGCTCGTCCGATTCCGTCAAACTAACCTCCATGTACCCTATCCAGGAGTTGCTGGTGGAAAACGATGAGAACCACCCTGGTTTCAGCGACCCTGCTGCGTCCAAACAGATTTTTGCTGACGTCAATGTTACACCTGATAAACTCAAGGTTTCTAAGACCAGAAAACCACACGGCCTCAAAAAGTCACACATGGGTCCTCCTGCAGTGGATACCACGCCCCGCCACAACAACAGGAATGTATCGGTGAAGGTGTCGTTGACACCGGCTCAAAGAATGGAGAAAAAAGCTGGTATACGGCTGAAAAACGCCTTGGAAAACTTCCAGTTCGAAGAAATGGTAGGAAGAGGCGCCTTTGCCACGGTTTACAAAGGCACAAACTTGAAAACTAACCAGGTCGTCGCCATCAAACAGATCCTCTTGGACCAGAACCAGGACGTGCAGGGACTCATGGGGGAGATCGATTTGTTGAAGATCTTAAAACACCCCAATATCGTCAAGTACCATGGATTCGTCAAGACATCTACGTCCTTGAACGTGTTCCTTGAGTTCTGTGCTGGTGGGTCGCTACGTCAGCTCTACAAGCGTATGGGCACCGGTCTTCCAGAACAGAGAGTCGTTACTTACGTCAAACAGATCCTACAAGGATTGAACTATTTACACGAACAAGGTGTGGTTCATCGAGACGTCAAGGCCGCCAATGTGTTGATCACCACTACTGGTGACATCAAGCTAGCCGATTTCGGTGTGGCCACAAAAGTGACAACTCAGCACCATTCTGTGGTGGGAACGCCCAACTGGATGGCTCCAGAAACGGTGCTAGGAGGTGAGGGTCTTTGTACTGCCTCCGATGTGTGGTCTTTGGGTGCAACAATCATCGAATTGTTCACCACCAATCCACCTTACCATGATTTAAACCCTATGGCGACGCTACATGCCATTGGAACCGACGACCATCCTCCTTTACCAAAAAATATTTCATCTTCTGCCAAAGATTTCCTCTTGGAGTGTTTCCAGAAACAACCAAGTCTCAGAAGCAGTGCTAAGCTCTTGCTCAAGCACAAGTGGTTGAAACAGGAGGGCACCAAACACCAAGTGGAGAAGAAACTCAAACCAGAGCTCCAAATCCAGACCAACGCCAAGTCTATCAACAGCTATAGTGAAAACAACATCGAAGAAAACTGGGACCAGGATTTCGGCGAGCTCAAGCTTGCAACCGAGCTGCCTGGAGCTTTCCACGCATCGCCACATGGCCTTAATGCCAATGCAGTGGACAATATCGACCATGAAGTACCGATAATGACCCAACTAAACAAAAAAGAGGTGCTAACCAAGTTCAGTGAGTCTCATAATGAAAGCCTCATTGACCCCGAAGATGTCAACGGTAAATGCTTGGTTATTGCGTACGACGAAGCCCTTGGAGACGACGACGATGATGATCCTTTCCTCAACATCGAAATGGACAACTTCGACACCAACGAGCTTGAAATCCAGAGCAAGATGGAATTCTTAATGACCAAATTCACCAGCAGAGTGGACTTGTGCCAAACTGGCAACGAAGAGATAGCAAAGTCAATGGTTAAGATAATGGGAAAAATAGCTCATCTCGTCAAAAAGTATCCTATCCTGCACGACATTTTGATACGAGACCACGGTATTTTATCGATATTTGAGCTACTTGAAAACATAGACGACGTGGCTGACTTGCCCAAATTATGGTACTATTCGTTATGTGCGTTAAACTGCATATTCGAGAAGAACTTAGCCCAGTTTGAAAACTTCTGCTTATTGGGAGGAATCCCCGTTGTGACACAGTTTAGAAGCTCCAAATTCGATATTCCCATCAAGCTTCAAGTCAACCGGTTCATCAGGCTCTTTCTCAAGTCAAACAAAGCTTTGACGATGTTTATATCGTGCGGAGGATTAAGAGTGTTGGCCAAATTGGCCGAAGAAGATTTCGAAACCAACCCACAGTTCCCCTTGACTTCCATTGACTGTTTGCATTATATTTTGACCACCGACTTTTTGAGCTCCAAGTCAGACTTGTGTCGGAAATTGTCACACTACGGGGTCATTTTCTGGTACATTGTGTTGCTAGCCCGTTTGGTAAGAGACGGACCCACACACAAGTCAGGTAGTGTCGACAAAATAGTGCACATTCTCAAGTTCTTTGGCCAGTCAGAGGTTAAAGTCAGAATGAATATCAGCAGCGGAGACCTTTTCAAGCTATTGTTCAAAATCTATCCCAACCTTTCAGATAACCACAAGTTGATAGTGCTTAAGTTTGTCAAATCGATGTCGTGCATTCTGGAAGTCCTCAAACACTTACAGCAGGCTGATGTGTTGGAGTTCCTTGTGGGGTTGATCAAAGACCATACACCAACCACGGCTCATTACAAAGAGTATGCCAACATTGTGTGTCCAATTCTTTACAATTTCTGCTACTTGAACCACACCAGAGAGATTGAGTTGGTAAGGTTGGGTGCTTTACCATACTTGAAGGACTTGAGCAAAATCAACCTACCATTCCGGCAATTCGTATTACCCATTCTTTGTGAGTTGATCTACTGTGACAAGTTTGTGCAGAACAGCTTGGTTAAGCACAATATCTTGGACGTATACCTCAATCTTTTGTTGGATCCATATTGGCAGGCCAATTCTTTGGATTCCATAATCAACTGGTTCAAACAAAGCCCCAGAAATGTGAATCTCTGCTCGTCCAAGGCCATCAACTGCTTGGTCACAGGATTCTCCTTGAACAAAGTGTCAAATTTGGAGAGTGCTTTGAACAACTACTTGAAGCTTGTTACTATTAACAAGGCATTTCGCCAGGCTTTCATCCAAGACGAAGTGTTTGAGTCGATCTTACACAAGCTCTCGACCAATATCAAGAACTCGGTGGTGCAATTGTCGTTACTTAGGATCTTGAAAGCGTTGGTGCAAAGTGCTCCCAAAGAGCTCGCTTCTTTCGAGAGCATCAAGCTTTTGTTGCAGGACCTCGACTCCAGAAAGAACTCATTGTTGGTAGACGAGTTGGCGTCAGAAATCACATCTATAATGTGAGCCGGCTAAGCGTTCTAACCGTGTCATCAGTCTTCATGTCCGCCAATATGTCCGCCAATATTCATGTCCTTTACAAGTTCTGTAACTAATACACAAAATTAATACGTCAAATTTTACACGTTACCTAAATACGTCCGACTCCAGACTATCTTCATACGTCCAACTCCAGAATTGCCTTAATACGTCCAACTTTAGGGTAAGCCTGACAATTACAGAATCCATACACTTTTCGGTGTCCGGGTAACACCACCCATATCAGTGCGAAAAATGTGGAGTTGATACTTCCATGTCACAAGCACAATCTCTACACCATCACTAATGATACCTATTCCCTATCCTTCTCCAAGAGTAGCACAGCTAGACGCCCACATTCTTGATTCTGAGCTTGTTACATTGCTCAAGCAGAATTTGGTGTCGATTTTCCAGCATCACACAAACAAATGGTGGACCTATGACCAACACCCGGAGCTCTGGGACTTATTATTAAACGTATGGATATTCAAATTGACCACCTGGAAGTCAGGCTCTTCCTATGGCCTCTCGCTACAGAACTTGAAGCTTTCTGATGGCCGTACAGGCAGGAAAATCGGCTACAAAAAAAGAACGGTGTTATTGGCGTTCATCCTCGGTGACTACTTGTTCACTAAGCTCCAGTCATATTTATACGCCACAAACGAAGAAGAAGGCCGTTCTAGCTTCACAGTGTTGCTGAAAGTACGCCTGTTTGTCCTTAGGCACAAGGAAGAAATACTATCCAAGATTAACAACACGTTGAAGGTGTTGAACTTGTTAAATTTCACAGTGTTTCTCATCAACGGGAAGTACCCTTCACTTATCCACCGAGTAGCAGGTATCAGTCTCACGCCCGTGGTAACCGACCTTCTCCGTTTCAACGGTGACAACGTCAATTTTGAGTTTCAAAACAGACAATTGGTCTGGAATGTCATGACAGAGTTCTTGGTGTTTATCTTGCCATTGCTCCAGTTGAGGAAGTTGAGACAAATGTCCAAGAGACTCTTGTCTCCGTACAGGAAACGGGAAGATACAGAGCCAGAGAAGAACCCATTAGCGACGTTGCCGATCTCGCAGTGTGCTATTTGTCACCAGAAGAAAGAAGGTGCCTTGATGGCTGGAGAAAAGAAGATGGCCTCTTTGCCTTGCATGGTGACGAATCCTTATGTCACCAACTGCGGCCACATCTACTGCTATATTTGCATTGCTTCTACATTTAGCGCAATAGAAACATCAGACGGTAATGATACTTGCCTCCGGTGTGGGGAGAAGCTTCAGTGGTTCAAAAAACACGGAGAACAAGACGAAGATATCGACGAAGACGCCATTATGGTGCAGTACGAGGAGGAAGAAGAGGAAGAGGAGATGGACGAGAAGGCTCAGAGTCCAGACAATGAGGATTTTGAAGAATCAGAATCGTCTGAAGAGTCGTTTGAAGAGTCTGATGATTATGATGAAGACCAAGCCTTCGACGAAGATGGTGGACTCGACGAAATGGAAGATGAGGACGGGTTTGACCTTGATGAAGCGGTCGAGCTCTGATTTTACGTTTAATGTGCCATTGTAATGTGCTATTTATTTATGTACCTAATTAAGAATCTTTAATATAATTTGAGCACCCTTATTACCTTTATCTTCAGTTAATTGCTTCTTGATCTTCTTCAATTGTTTCTTCAAGTCCTTGACCTTGTCGTTTTGTTTCAGGGTTTCCAAGACTTCATAAACTGACAAAATGGTGAAAGAACCTTGACCCGTACACCAATCAGCCAATTTGTTATTTTCAACAATTTCATCCAACACTCTAATAGCAAATTCTTCACCGGTGCCGGGAATCTTCACTTCTGGAGAAAGCTTGACCAATTTCTTCAGTTCAGAGTCGAATTTGAACTCGTTACTGTGGACCAAAGACTTGATTAGACGTGACACAAATGGAGTCTTGTTGAGTAAATGGTAGTCTTCCAAAACGTCACCTTTGATGGTCACAGCGAATATCCTGTCAATAACGGCGAGCCTCAAGTTGTCGTTGATTTCTTCGTTTTCAATTGGAGTTAAAACGATTTCGGCCATGGTCTGTGCTGCCAAATTGGACGACAACAACTTGATCAAGTCGTCATCCGACTTACTGGCTTCCAACAAGTTTTTGTACACAGAAGGCAAGGCCTTTTCAAGCAATTCTGTTCTTCTTTGTTCCTGTGGCTTCTTAGATGTCTTTTGGTATGCTAAAGTTTCGTATTTGGTCAATTCCTTCTTGACCAATGGGTTAAAGTATTTCCCATCTAATCCTTTCAACAAGTACAATAAAGGTCTTCTGCTGAATTTGCCCTGTATGACTTCTGGCAATAACTCCACACTGAACAACTCGTTGTCGAAGTTCTTGTGTAAGGAAACAGTATCATCAACAGTCATGAATAACGTGATTAAAACCAAGTTACCGTATTCGTTTTTGATTAACTCTTTGCCGTGTTTCTTCAAAGACCTCATAATGATTCTTCTTTCTTTGGCATTGGCAACAGCAATCAAAGAGCAGGCCACCTCACTTCCTTCAGCCGTGTGGACTAACTCGGCAAACTGTTCACCAAGCAACTCTTCAAACTCTCTGATTTGAGAATCGTACTGTTCTGGATCGGAAACCAAAATACTAACGTATTCCTTCATGGCAGCATGTAAGATCTGGAACCCAGTACTTCCCTTTTCAACAGAAGCCGTTATAGTCCCAATCAAATTGGCCATAATCTGCTGTTTCTTTTCTGTGGACTCGTTGACAATATCAATGACAGTTTTACCTTTACCAGATTCTTTGAAAACGGCGTATTCAGCCCCCCAAAACTCTCTGATCATCTGCTGCTTCTGTTCGGCGTTGGAGTACAACACAAAAAGATCTTCAACAACGTAAGCACCCTCTTTGTGTCTCATCAACTTTCTCAATTTGCCGTGAAGTTCATCCACAATCAAAGCACGAGACTCTTTGGAACCATAATGCAATAATTTGATCATCAAGTATTTCCCGTAAGCGGAAGTGGCCAACGTGTAGAAAGAGCCCTTCAAAGAACGCACAATGGCGTCTCTTCTCTCTTTAGAAGAATATTTCACTAAAGTTTGCACCACTCTAGAAGAATCGTGCTTCATCACCAAATCAGCAATAATATCTTTGGATAATTCCCATATTTCGTTACTCAATTTGTCTCTGACTTCCTTGGGTGGTG
This sequence comes from Yamadazyma mexicana, assembly GCA_030569415.1. Lineage (NCBI taxonomy): Eukaryota > Fungi > Ascomycota > Pichiomycetes > Serinales > Debaryomycetaceae > Yamadazyma > Yamadazyma mexicana. The sequence goes on from JAJMLA010000004.1 coordinate 609,711, forward strand.
TAGGCTTGTTGACTCTTAATCTTTCCCAAAGACTCTTGATCTCTTGCACTTGAGCACCGGATTTCCTCTTCAATTTACGTTCAGCTAATAACTGTCTCTGCTCAGCGTGCTGTTCTTTAGAACTCTTTTTGTTAGGGTCGTTTTCTTTGTCTTCGTCGTCGTCTTCATCATCGTCAGACTGGTCTAATTCATCTTCAGATTCGTCTTTTTCGTCTTTGGACTCGTCTAATTCGTCTTCTGAGCTTTTATCTAACTCATCTTCTGATTCATCCATCGCATCAGATTCGCTGCTGCTTTGTTCGCTGACGCTTTCTTCGTCCTCACTGACTGGTTCAGGCAAAAGTTTGACCTTCTTGTTGGTCTTGGCCGACCCTTCGGCACCTCTTTTGACCCCTCTGTTCTTCACGGCCATTATATGTTTTTATGTAGATAAGTTTAAAAACGAAAAAAAAAGTTCGATGAGATGCCTGCGTAAAAACAAAGAGGAAGAAATGTAGGGGAAATAGAGGCACACTTCAAAGTCACGTTTTGGGCACTTTTGAGCACAATAAAGACACAATCCTGGCAGCCCAACGTCATATACCCTTGTTTCGGTCTTCGGATTTGTTCTTGTGTATCTAAATGGCTTTTTTATTCCACCTCCTAAACTCTCTAACACATCCTTACACCAGGTTTTCTTGCACCCATATTTTTCACACTGATTAGTAAAAATCGAAAAACTAAAAGTTAACAAAAACTATTTAATATCTACCATGTTTAAAAGCGTTTCCAGATCCATCCCACCCGCTATGGCCATTCCTACCTTTGCTCCTGCCAGAGTCGCCTTTGCCAGACAATTCTCCAACACCAGCGTCAAGCAAGCTGTTAAAGAAGTGACATCTACAGAACAATTCAAATCTTTAATTGGCGGTGAAAAAGTCACCGTTGTGGACTTCTATGCTACATGGTGTGGTCCCTGTAAGGCCATTGAGCCCATAATAGAGAAGATCAGTGATCTTGTGCCCCAAGCCGAGTTTTTAAGGGTTGACGTTGACCAGCAAACTGAAATTGCTAAGGAGAACAAGGTCACGGCTATGCCAACCATTAAATTCTTCAAAGAAAGCCAGCATATGGGCACTATCATTGGTGCCGATGTGAAGAAGATCATCGACAAGGTCCACGAACTCACTGGTGTGGATGTCCGTAAAAGTAACTAGGTATATGTAAGGAATAATATTTTTCACTTTGTACCGCGATGCTACCGCCAGGCTACCACTGTCTCTCACCTAACTCGTTCCAGTGTGGCCCCATCAGTCTTTTGTCACGTGATCAAGGCACCAGTGCGACTCGACGGGTGGCAAGAGGTTTTTTGATTTAATCTCTTATTCAACTAAAACACCACTATACAGAATCCACAATGGTACGTTTTACTTACTTTAAACTAACACGCCAGCCATAAATCATATACTAACTTCTTCTAGGGACAAGCACCTTCAGGTATGCCGGGAGGCAATGGCTTGAACAAAAAGAAAGATGACAAAAAGAAAGAGAAGCCCAAATACGAACCACCAGTAGAGGCCAAATTCGGTAAGAAAAGAAGAAAAGGACCAGACACTGCCGTCAAATTACCCAGCGTGTATCCCAGCACGAGATGTAGGTTGAAATTGTTGAAATTGGAAAGAATCAAGGACCATTTATTATTGGAAGAAGAGTTTGTCACCAACCAAGAAGCATTCCAACCAACAGAAGCCAAACAACAAGAAGAACGAGAAAACTTGGACGAATTAAGAGGGTACCCTATGAGTGTTGGTACTTTGGAAGAAATCATTGATGATGACCATGCCATTGTTTCATCCACGGCTGGTTCTGAATATTACGTGTCTATCATGTCGTTTGTTGACAAGGGATTGTTGGAACCAGGTTGTACTGTGTTATTACATCACAAGAGTGTGGCCGTTGTCGGGGTATTACAAGATGATGCTGATCCAATGGTGTCGGTGATGAAACTTGACAAGTCGCCAACTGAAACTTATGCAGATATTGGAGGGTTGGAATCTCAAATACAAGAAATCAAAGAAGCAGTGGAATTACCATTAACACACCCTGAATTATACGAAGAAATGGGTATAAAACCACCTAAAGGTGTTATATTGTATGGTGCTCCAGGTACTGGGAAAACTTTATTGGCCAAAGCGGTGGCTAATCAGACCAGTGCAACCTTTTTAAGAATGGTCGGGTCCGAATTGATTCAGAAATACTTGGGTGACGGTCCAAGATTATGTAGACAGATTTTCCAAGTGGCAGCTGAACATGCACCATCTATCGTCTTCATAGATGAAATCGATGCTATTGGGTCTAAGAGATACGAATCGAGTAGTGGTGGTGAGAGAGAAATTCAAAGAACCATGTTGGAATTATTGAACCAGTTAGATGGTTTTGACGATAGAGGAGATATCAAAGTGATCATGGCTACCAATAAGATCGAGTCATTGGATCCAGCTTTGATCAGACCAGGAAGAATCGATAGGAAGATTTTATTTGAAAACCCAGATTCTAATACCAAAAAGAAGATTTTATCTATTCATACATCCAAGATGAGTTTAGCAGATGATGTGGATTTGGAAGAGTTAGTGACTTCTAAAGATGACTTATCAGGAGCAGATATCAAAGCCATGTGTACTGAGGCAGGGTTATTGGCATTGAGAGAAAGAAGAATGCAAGTGACAGCTGAAGACTTCAAACAGGCTAAAGAAAGAGTGTTGAAGAACAAAGTGGAAGAGAACCTCGAGGGTTTGTACTTATAAGCACATCAATGGTCATACGATAATATACACATACAATCGGAAACGTTTTTTGTAAATCCTATCCTAGTCTATTTAATCCGCCGTCAAATGCTGTAATCTCTTAAGCACTCTCGAATGTACCAAATATTCAGCACTTATTATTCCCCTAAAAGCACCATTTGTTCACCTTGAAGAACCTAGTCCTCACGTTGGTTGTTAAGAATACGTAAAATGAACAAGAAAAGGTTGATGATGTCGAGGTACAACTGGACAGTTGCAAGAACCTCATCATCCAAATGGCAAGTTTTCATGACATGCTGAGTGTCGATGATAATGTAAACACAAAAGATCAAAGCCCCCAAGCCGGAGTAAATCAAGTTGGATAACTTGGACTGAGGGAGGAAGAAAGCAATAAACCCCCATCCAATCAAGCACCAAAGACCCATAGATAAAGCTCCTTGCCAGCTTCTAAAGTCGTATTTTGTTTGGAAAGCAAACAAAGTCAACCCAATGAATATCACAAACGTCAACAACACTGCCTGTATGACAATATCCGTTTCAATCAACGAACAAGACAACCCGATACCGTAACTTTCAAAAAGAGTGAAAAGACTCAATAAAATCAAATTAGTAGGATAGGATCTGGCCTTAACACTGGTAGCTATTCCAAATCCAACGGTCCCGACCAATGACACAATAAACAACCACATGTTGTTGAGACACCAGGTCTGAATGGCGGTATTGCTCTTAATAATGAACCCCACCACTACGGTGGCTAATAACTGCACTGATAAAAGCGCATACACTTTTCGGATAAAGAGCTGTCTGATTGGAAGCTCGCAGGAAGCAACGTCCACGGAGTACTTGAAATCGTCTGGAATATTGTCGCCGTCCGTTCTAGGCGGCTCTGGAGGAGCTCCATAAGCAGGAGGCTGGTTTGGTAAAGGTTCGTAGCTCATTAGTTAAGTTAAGGAGATTTAATTGCATGATTCGCACTGAGTTAAATACCACAAATGGTTTTTGTCAGTGCACGCCTTTGGTCAGCTGCAGCAGTGACGGTGGGTAGAGGGAGACATGGAAAGGATAAGAATTGGGTGAATAAAGACATCCTTACACCAGGTGTTACAAAGGTCTACGGGGCGCTGTCACCACAGCATTATGTCTTACAATCCTTACTGTACGGTAGTATCATAAAAATGCAATTCTTGCTATTAAAATATAAATGTCATTACTCATTTGGCTCTTCTTTCATCCGAGCCAGTGTGCCATTGTCACCGTCCAGGTCCTCTGCTTCGTCCAGACCGCTTCCCCGGTCCTGCGGCGGCACAACCTTAGCAAAGTTCTTCCTCGTTCGTATCACCACCGTGTCTTTGAACACCACCGGCTTACGGCACAAAGGGCACAACCCCGTCCCACTTCTGCCTCTGCCTTGGCCCCTGGCAGTCGAACTGGACACACTCTTCTGGATGCAATCGAGACAGAATATGTGCCCACACGAAGTGGCAGTGGCTCTTTTCACTTCGTCAAAGCATATCGGGCACTCGATATCGCTTAATTTCTTTGTGATCTTATGATGAGACTCTTTTATGAGGTCCCGGGTGTCTTCTTTGATGGCTAAAAGCGTCACATCGTCGTCTTCCTCGTCCGACAAGTTGATGAATTCAGGAGGCTCTGCCTCATCGGGCACGTCGATGACTTCATACGTATTTGACGACATTTTAAGATTAGATCTCGGTTTCAGTTTTAAAGATAATCGCGATGGCTATTTCCAAATTTAACAAATGACGCAGGGAAAAGAATGACGTGTTGCGCCACGCAAGCATACCATAAATTTTAGTATGCCAAACAAGCGTCACCTATGACCACTCTCAACCACTGTTAGCCGCTTCTTGACTCCCTAGCTAAAAACAGGAATGAAACTTCGGCGGTTTCGGTATGCGCACGGCCAAATACCAGAAATGGCTGGAATATCGAAAATTTCATTCCCTGTCCCATTGTATGTGCGAACAAATTCTTGTACATTTTTTTTTTCTTTCTGTTTAACTTTTATATTTCAACTCTTTTCCCCTTTTACTCGACATTCACGTCCCGATATTTATCAAAAGATTCTTTTTTTTTGTTCATCATTGGAACTTTCGGTATAACCTTCTACTCAATCGTGAAGCCAAGATTCCACATCACCGAACTGCTTTTTTTACCTTGTATTGATTTGTGGGGAATCCCTTTTGTGAGCGTCTGTTTCAGTTTAAACCGCTTCTAATCCATTACCAGCCCCATTCACTTTCTTTCATATAAATACTGTTTTTTTCATTGTTTTACTTGTTTTTACCATAGCATACCATGAAGACAGAACACACCAATCCTTTGGCGGTGACATTGCCTTATCAGTTCAATTCTCCTAGTGATTATCCTACAGAAGTACTAGCCAACAGATTCCAGGCCTGGAGATACATAATTAAAGATGTGGTCAGCTATTTAAGAGAATATGCATCAGTACAGGAAGAGATAGTAAGACAGCAAATCCGTTTACAGCATGCTGTGGGGATAAGTGCCAATTCAATTGCTGTCACTACAGGACCCACCTCTCACGGGAGCAGTGGAGCGCACCACTCTCATCATACTGCCAGGGATACAAACAATTTGAATAAAGAGGTGGATGTTAGTGAGATTAACAGGTACTTCTTGCCTATAGGCAATGGGTCTATCCAGGACTTGCCTACCATCTTGACCAAGTATCACCAGCAGAATGTCACGTCTACGTCCAAGACTTTAAAGGAGTTGAATCACGTCATTATCCCCAAACTCGAAGAGTTGAGAAAGGACTTGCTTGTCAAGATCAAAGAGATCAAGAACTTACAGAATGACTTTAAGAATAACTTGGGTAAAGAGATCACAGAGACCAAAGCTTTATTGAACCAATATTATCAGGCAGTTGACTTATCAAATAAGTTGGATCATGCCACTTCTCATTCTCATTTTCCCGGTGATTCGGGTGAGCAGTACAAGTACGATCCTTTTTGGGTTAAGATCAAATTGGATAAGCAGATCAAGAAACAATTACAAGAGGAAAACTACTTGTACCAAGCTTATGAAAACTTACAGGAAAGTGGCCGCAAATTAGAAAGAATTATTGTCATTGAGTTACAAAACTATTTGAACAATTTTGTCAATTGTTTGGTCAACGAGCACTCATCTATTCCTGACTTCTTGGTTCCAAACTTGGGTAACGGGTTCTTGGCCAAAGAGCCTCAGTTTGAATGGGACTCCTTTATTGCCAAAAACTTACCTTCTCCTTCAATTGCTGTTAACGCTGTAGGGACATCCAATTCTTCTGTGAAAAACGGAACGTTTATTGATTTGACATTCCATGCCAGAAAATTCAGTGATTTGGTTATTAATAACTACGACTCTCCATTGAACCTTTCTGTGAGAGAAGGGTACTTGGAAAGAAGGTCAAAGTACTTGAAAACATATCAGAAAAGTTGGTACGTTTTGACATGCAACTTTATTCACGAATTTAAGACTCCAGACCGGAAAAAAGACCAGAATCCTATCTTGTCGATTCCCTTGGATAGCTGCCAAGTTAGTGACCATTCCAAAAACGACGGGAAGCCGGGTGGAATATACAAATTCGTGTTGAATTCCAAACAATCGAACGGGTTGATGAATAGACACCAAAACTGGGTTTTCAGAACCGATACCTACAAAGATATGATCGACTGGTATAACGACATCAAGTCATTAACCAGCTTACCAACCCCAGCTTCCAGAGCCCGGTATTTGAGTAAGAAAATGAACTTGGCCAATGGTTCCAATTTGGCCCGGACCCAGTCTAAAACTTCTAGTATCTTGTCTACAGGAACCAATGCAAAGTCCATTAGGACCATGGACACTAATCAGAGTAAAAGAACAGGAGCCACCACGGTGAACAAGTTGGGATCGACGTTTTCCAATACCCTGAACTACCACAACAATACCTCCAATACCACCACCACCAACCATAATATCCCCAGACTTCAGAGTCCTAAATTGAACCACATGATCAACAGTGACGGAACCATTATCACCCCAGTGGAGTCTCATGAAAGAGCCAAAACTCCAGTTACATCCACTCCAAATATGCCTACTTCCAACGGCAAGTCTTACCAAGACCCAAACCTGTACCAGTTCCATTTGCAACCACAAATGACCGTTTCTGATGGAGTTTCGTCTCAGTATCAGTACCAGCCACCACAATCACAACCACAGCACCAGCACACGTCGCCCACACATGTGCAACAGACCCCAGCAGGTACAGACCAGTCTCAACAGCAGTATCAAGTTCCTGCCACTGCTGTGCAACAACCAACGCCCCAGCAGCCACCTCATGGAAGCCAGCCAATCTCGTTGCCTCCTAACTTCATTAACTTTCAACCTGGGTACATGGTTAATGCCAATGGCCAGCAAGTGCAGCAGTTCTACGATCCTATACAACAGCAGTACTACACCATAGCACAGCAACCAAACCAAGGTCCTCAGCCCCAATACTTCCCAACGTCACCACAACCACAACCTCAGGCTTATGGGGCTTCTTCACCGCAACCAAGTCAGGGCTATTTCTACATCCAGCCACAGCACGACTACAACTTCGGGGGCCAGTTGCCTTACCCTGCCAATAGCGACCACCACGAACACGACCAAGATGTTTCACATGATGGCCATGCAGAGCACGATGTAACGCTCACGGAGCACAATGGTGATGCCCCACAAGATGATACTGCACCTGATGCGTCTAATGTTACCAGTGCCAACGGTAAAGAGGTAGTTTCAGATGCAACTGATGACACTTTGAAGGAATCTAAAGCAGTGGATGCGGTGACATCTGGGGTGGAAAAAGCCACTATCTAAGTACCATAGTGCCCGTTTCTTTTCTATGTATTAGTATTCAGTAGTTAAAAAGTTGGTTATTTATTGCAATAAGAGACTGAAAAGTTGCGTTACAGTAGATTCATAGTAGAATGAAAATTAAAAATTGCAGACTAACAGTAAACGCAATCAGAGTAATAACTAAAATTAATTATAAATTAATGCTAAATTTACATTTGTATAAATCCTTATAGACATAAGTAAGTTTCTTAGACAACAACACCAGAGTTGGAAGCAATTCTTGGCCATAAATCAGCACATTCTTTAGCAACTGGACCAGTGATAGCGGAACCTTTCATTTCACCCTTTGGATTGACAATGACACCGGCGTTATCTTCGAAGTATAAGTAGACACCGTCCTTTCTTCTCCATGGTCTAGATTGTCTGACAACAATAGCTGGCATGACCTTCTTTCTTAATTCTGGCTTACCCTTTTTAACGGTAGCCATAACCATATCACCGGCAGAAGCAGCTGGCAATCTGTTTAATTTAGCACCAAAACCTTTGACGGCTATGATGTACAAGTTTCTAGCACCTGAGTTATCACAACAGTTCACAACGGCACCGACTGGTAAACCTAACTATAATAAACTTGTTAGTAAAGATTCAATGAAAAAAAGTCTCGAGATGGGTTGAGGATGATGGGATGGTATGATTCTTATTTGACATGGCTTTCAGTTGCAAGGAAAACATAACTGGCTGGTACTCTAACACTCAAACACGATCACTGGCTTATTTATTGCTTTTGTAGGGCTTTTTCATTTGATATTCTGTTTGTGGTGAATCTACTTGACATGATGGAAAATCAAGATGGGCTCTTTCAAACGACAATGATATAGCTTCTGGACAAAATCTGAAATGGTCAACTTAACACCCGTATCAACTTAAGACTCTAGGGAACACTGAAAGTATACATACACTCATACGAAATTTGTTACCGGAAGACATGATTAAATTTCTATACTTTCGTTAATTAGAAAAATTTTTTCAGTTCTTTTAAGAAAAACTTTGAGGGACTCACACTGGGTAGCGTGCGAGATTCAACAGGAGCAGGAAAAAAATAGCGTGCGAATACCAGCGAATTCGCACTAGTAAAAACTGTAAGAGGGTCGTGCACGATCCACAATGGGCTGGAGCCCTAGAGTTAGATTTTCCGCAATAAAGCTGCTTTTGTGTAAAGCTGCTTTTCAAACCTGATTTTTATTTTTTGTCGGTGCCTATATACAGAGCAATTGACAGGCACCCACCTCCCAAATGGGAAATTGGAGTTCCTAATCTACGAAAATTATTCTCCACAATGGTATGTGAAACAGGGACTCTTTTTTCATTGTAAGTTTTCGTCTAGCAAGAACTAATTTCATTAAATATAACATATAAGGAAGATCTGTAAATACGACGTATCTATCTCTTAACTTCATGGGTTGTAAAGACAATTTGTGTCCTTTATTTGGACTCATTAAGCGTACACAAATAAAAATCATGCATGGAAAACAATCAGTTATGTTCGTTCGCATGTAATATGCCCGATCAGGGAGACACGAACAAGTAAAATGCGCCGCACACTGCGGTAAACATCTGAAAACAAACAACAAACGTAAACAAAGCCGGACGGGCATGAAAAGTTGTAATGCAAAGGAACTTATATTAGAATTATAGTAGAAAATATCATCGTGGATGCTTGTTCTAGCTAATGTAATTGTGTGGATTTTTTTTTTGGCTTTTTTTCTTATTGAAATTGTGTTATTTCACTGGCTTGATCTGATTTAGATGCATCACCTTATGACCCCATTAATACTGTTTTTTTTCATTAAAGATACGTCTCTGTTCAGAAACAACTATGTGTATGTTCACACATTCAATTATTAACAACTTTCAATTCGTTTTTAGTGGCCATATCTGGCAATGAACCGTCACTAAGTCTCCTTCTTCCATAATCTTCTGTCGGATTAGGTGCCACAAATTCGTCTTGATGTCCGTTTATTATTCTGCCATCGTCAAACATAAAGTATTCGTCGCTGTTGGAGTTGTAGGAGTTGTTATTTAGACTCTGTTTCTTAGCATGTTTGGATTTGATAGTAGAATTCTTAGTCATAAAGGGGTTAGGATTCACATTATTGTAGTTATTGGAAGGAGGCGGCACCACCGTGTGGAATCCCTTGACCTCATCGTCCATGTAATCGTCGTCTTCATCGTCATCCGAGTGTCTTCTCTTGTACCATAAAAAGAACACAGCCAAAGCCGCTAATAAAGCCACTCCTCCGACGGATCCCACCACAATTCCCGCAATGGCACCTTTAGAAAGTCCTCTGCCACTGCCACTATTATTTTGGTCGTCGTTGTCGTCGTTGGAGCCACTGCTGGCGTCACTGCTGCTGGTGGCCGAAGCTTGCGACCCTTTGGTTTCGGTGACGGTGGTCTCAAGGGGCGTAGAATCACTGGTGATAGTACTGACCTTGGTGATGTCCGATTTGGACGATTTGGACGACAGTTTCGACGACAGCGAAGAAGAAGAAGCCTCTGTGCTGGACAGCTCGGTAGTGCTTGCCTCAGTGGACGAGCTGGCCTCTTCGGTGGTAGACGACTCGGTAGTGGATTCGGCGGTGGAACTAGTGGCAGTAGACGAAGTCTTTTTGGAGCTGGAAGAACTGGAACTAGAAGCAGCGCTACTGGCTTCAACAGAATCATCAGCGTAAATCAAAAAATAGTCATCACCACCACAGTCCTCGTACCCGAACCCCTGGCATGGCGTGTCACAGTTGGATTCGCTGACCAGATCACCTTCGTCAATTAAAGTGTCCCCACAGTAACAAGTAGACCCCTTTATCAATGCAGCATATTTGGATCCCAGACATTGCTCTTCACAATGGCCGGAACTTTGGTAGATGTAATTGTCGCTATAGCTCAAGCCACTAGACACTTTTGATTTGGGGAAACATCCTAGTTTCGAAAAGTCGGAAAACACTGTTTGGAATAATAAAAAAAGTACAACAAGTTCCTTCATGATTTGATTGGACTTGTGTGAAGAAATAAGTTATTTGACGCCAGTGAGAACTGCAATCAACGAGAAAGGTATCAACAAAACGAGACAGGAAGTCTTAGTCAAACGATGAAATAAATTAACCACAAAGAAAGTGAAAAGGGGTATAAAGGGCTTTCTGATGATGAAAAGTTGAAGAGAAAGTTTTTTTCCCTGTTGTTTTTTCTGATCAAATTTCTAAAATTAAAATTTTTGTTTTTCTTTTTATTTTTTTTAATTAGTATTTATTTTTCTCGAAGAAGTTATGAAAACAAAGGCAACGAACGGTATGCATAAAACCGAATCTACAAATAGAGTATAATGAATTGAGGCTACGGAGACGGCGGAAGAGGGCTTTCACAGGCACACCAAACGTTGGTCTTAAAATTGGTCAAAACTACTGTTTCCATGCTCCCACGGCAGTAGTGAGTTTGTTTTGAGCTAAGACATTATCCATTAAAAAATAAATGTACTTATCTTTTATTTTTATTTTTCTGACCGAGTTTGCGTCGGCACGAATATGCGAACTCCAACGTATTAAATGGGCCGTTTTCATCTGCTTTTATGTGTAAGTATTGGCCCTGTAAATGTCTCCTCTTTCACTTTGCTGAATTGCTAGGTTCAGATCACGGGGCTGAACACGACCGGTGTTTTGGTTCGTGGTTCTATGCACCGTGTGGCCGCGACACTAACCCTAATTTTAGGTGAACGTGCATGATACAATGCACGCTACCGATTGAGAGGCGGTGGTACTGGCGATCTGAGACGTCGTGATATACAACTTTGCAATGTTGCCTGGCCATTCCTGTCACTATTTATAGCTTGTGGCGTTCAAAGTTTGGGGCCGATATGCTTAAATAGGAAGATCCAAACTGTAATTAAACTGTAAATCCATTTTGTCAAATTCGATTCCTGTTGAGAAACCAACGCTCATATGCAGAAGCTTAATCTAGGACACGCTCCACCAGGAATTGTATTGGACACGTTAAAACTTGCAAATACGAGTTGGCTGGTTTAGAATCTTGTGAGCTACGACACTGGGTTTGAGCTAGGTGGAGACTACCACCAGACCTGTCAGATTTTGCACTGCCAAAACTACCAGTTGTGAGAGTTTTGGTGCACTTCTTTTTGCGCAGTTTGCAAACCATACAGAAGAAATGAATAAATATTCACCATTTAGTCATCGTAGGAATAATATACACCTACGACGGAATGAAAGGTAAAAAAAGGAAGTGTCCCGTGGATGACTTGAACATCCGACCTCAAGGTTACTCTAAGGAACTTATCGCAGCCTTACGCTCTGCACAACTGAGCTACCGAGACCACTTGTTGGATGAAACAGCGAATCGGACGAACAATAACGAGCAAGAGAGAACAATAACCAACAATACTTGAGAACGGTTGTGAGTACTGACTTTGGTTGGACAAATCAATGAAATGCCTGAAATGTTGGGCCACATTCTGTGCCACTGAAGAGTTGACAATTCAACGATACACCTGTGACAGGTATCAAAACATCAAAACTAGCATTCTGCCATCTTTCTTCCTTGTAATCAAATATAAAGAGGCATCTCGAAAATGTTGCTGTATTTCACCGTACGGCGGTTGATGCCATGTGTTCTGAATCCAAAACCGTCTGTTGAAAGCAGCATGAAATGTCATTTAGATCCTCTAACCCAAGTAGTGAACCAATATAACTCATGGAAAAACTTTCTATCAAGACATCCACCATCTCTTTTCCCACACATAATAGTTAAAGTTTGTGCCCCGTATCTCCACAGGGTGACCTCACGGTATTTACCTACATTAATAAGCTTAATACCTACCCCAATTCTTCCCTGAATTTTACACTGCTTGTTATAGTTTCTAAGGAGGAATGCTGCAATGGGGAGCGTAGATAGGGCTACACAGAAGCCATATAAATAGAAGGATGCACCAAAGTTGATGATGAAACCTTGTTTCCTGTTCAGTCACTTTTTGCATTGCAGCAGAACCTTCTAGGAGTTCCAGATATGACTTGCATCTGCGTGGCTTCTCGATGATTTGTCTCATTTTATTCAAAACTTTCCTTTGGCGGCCGAATAAATCCAAAACACCAAGGCTATTGTGAGCTAAAATTCTAAACTTCGAGCTCTTGGAGTGATGTTGAGGCCTGGGAACTGGGGAACGTTTTCTACTTATCAAACTGCTATGGGTGCTGTATTGCATACTGGCAAGGTCCCGGTGAGCCAAAAATAAAGTATTGATATCGTTCTCATTTGGATCAGGAAGATGGTTAATAAATATTCTAATACCCTCCAGCGGAGAATTGTGGAAACGTTTAACCTCCATGTAGATTAAAGTAAGAAAAGATGTTTTTGATCTTGATAGTCATTTATATTGATAAGTATGTCGAAGTCTAGGAAACTCCAGAGAGCATGCAAGCGTTGGGCTGCAAAAATTTCCGTTTTGAGACTGCAGATAAGAAAAAAAATCGTTAATTTGAACATATATAAATAAACCATTAAGTGGTTGAAGCAATGTCTTGAGACTCCTGTGCCTCTTTATCTCTTACTTGTTTAACTTCCTCTAAGTACTGGAGCTGCTCGTCAAACGTATCGTTAGAAACTTTTGTGTCCTGCAAGACAGCTACACGCATTCCAGCTAAAAGGTTATGTGCAGCATTTGAATGAGCGTATACGGCACCATTGAATGCCTCCGTAGCATCCTTGCCCAAACTGGCTCTCACCAATGCTTGCCCTCCAGGGTGTGCCTTTATGAATGGCTTCACTTCGTGGATAATTCCACTGATAAGTATGAGGCCTTGGGATTTGGCCAACAGATTGAACTTGGCTTTATCCCATACCGGGAGGTCGCTGACTGCAGGGCCCCATTCTAGCTTACCTCTCAACTGGTCGAGTTTCTTTTGCTGCTGTTGTACTCTACCCTGTTCTATAGCATTGGGACTAAAAGTCCTCAAATTAGAAGCCAATCCCAATCTGTACAAAGTGTAGATAGTGAGCTTTGTAGGATCGTACTGGTACCATTCCAAAGCGTTTCTGTAATCACTAGGAAACTCATGATGAAAATTATGGTACCCTTCACCGAATGTCACAAGAGCAGTCAAAGCATGGTCTCTTGGCGTCCTTCTATCGTCGAAGGGCTGTACTCCTATCCAATGAGCCAAGGAATTGACACAAAAAGTGGCTTGTTGGATCACAAATGTCCTCATGATTCCTCCATAAATAAAACCACCCCAGTAGTCTCCCCAGCCTAAACCGGCAATAACCGTGGGCAAGATATACGACATAAGGAACATCAATGACAAATAGTGCTTGTGCTGAAATTTGACTACCCAATCGGCGTTCAAATCACTAATGTCAGCTCTGGCTCTGTGCTTAGGGTTGGGTTTCAACAACATCCACATCAAATGGCTGTACCAAAACCCACGTCTAGCATCATAAGGGTCTTTTTCGGTGTCGGTGTACCGATGATGTACCCGATGCCCATGAGCCCACCATTTAATAGACCCTTGTATGGCTCCAGCACCAAAGAATGCAAAAAAAAGCTCCACTAGTGTAGACATTTCGTAAGCTTTATGTGCCCAACCTCTATGATATCCCGCAGTGATAGAAAGTCCACAAAACACATAAAGAATGAACGTCAAAACCAAAGTTTTCACTGGTGGGAGGAAATGAAATGCCTTGTATACACCCCACGAAGGAATAAGCACTACCAACACAAAATTTAGCCAGTTAATGTGTTGATACCAATTGGCAACCGTCCATGGCTGCTCGCTAATATGTTTAGCAGCCACCACTTGGTCTTTCTGTGGTACACTTTTTTCTTTCAATTCGGCTTCTTTCTGCTCTTTCTGTTCTTGTCTTCTCTTCAAATCCTCTGTCAATTGTTCAGCTGTCACGGTAACCAAAGATTTGGTTCCCATTAATCGGCCCCCAATACCACTGGCCACGATTCTGGGGTTCTTCTTGTTACTCCCTGCAGCAATGGCATTTAAAGACGTGATATCAACTTTCTCCAATGACATTTTTGAGTACACTGAACCGAAAAAAGTTGTTTCCTGATTATTACTCCTTTTATAGCTTTTGTTGGGCAGGATCCATCTGAAGAAAAAGAAAGATGTGATTATGTAATAGAAGATAGCAAATATTAGTGTTGTGCGGCTTAACGATTGACATTATGAAGCAATCCGGAAAACCGTATAAAAATTAGCACGAGGCAGGCAATAAAGGCAGATAATGCCAGGCGGGAAGAATAGGGGTCATACCTGTCAAAAGAAACAGCCGTTGAATTAAACTAGATTCGAAGAATGAAGAATACTAATTTTACATAAATATTATTTTTTACGTAATCTATCAAACTCTACAGTTGCTAATATCGGAAGCCAAAATGTCACTGGCACCAGCTCTCTTCAAATCGTCCATTACATTACCGAGTTGTTTCTTTTCGACCATAGAAGACACAGCCACCCATTCTTCTTCTTCTGGGCTTTTCTTTTCTAAGGAAGAAATAGTAGCAGACCTTCTACCTGGAGTGATCTTCAACACTTCTGGTAATATTCTTCTTGGAGCATTGTAGTTACATAACACATACTTCTGAGCAGCTAATATACCTTCGAATCTTTGTTTAACAATTTGGACGGTTTCTGGGAATTTGGTTTTTTTAGACGAAATCAAATGGGCACTAGTGTCCAATAAGGTGGTAATGGCTTTCAACCCAGCAGCTCTCATGGTTTCACCACTTTCAACCAAATCAACAATGGCATCGGCAACTCCTAAAGCACATGAAGCTTCGACAGATCCACCAACGAATTTGATACTAGTGCTTATGTCAGATTTACCTTCAATGTCGGCAAAGAAGTCCGTGGCCAATTTGGTGAATGAACTGACAATCTTTTTACCCACTAATTGTTCGGGTTCTTGGTATGGTCCATCGGCTGGTACTTGAAGTTGTAATTTACACTTACCAAACTGCAAGTCCAATAAGTCTTCGATACTATCGAACATATCTGCTTCTTTTATCTGGTCTAATCCGGTGATACCCAAATCACAGTTACCTTCCCCCACGAAAATTGGAATATCGGCAGCTGGCAAGAAGATCAATGCAATAGGTAAGCTTGTAGATAAGGCGATATCCAACCTGTTGGAACGTCTGAACTGGATATCACTACCTTTCAATAATTCAACACATTTTTCATATAATCTACCCTCTGAAAAAAATGTTAGTAACATAAAAGAATCGACGAATCTCGCTACTTAAAACAAGAATGAAATCACTGTTTTCAAAATAACGTACTTTTAGGGACGGCAAACAATAATCTGTCTGGTAAGTGGTTAACTAAATCCATGATTTTTGTTCAAAATGGGTTAGTTCTTGTATTCTATGACTCAATAGAAATTTTTCAAATGCGAAGAGACTCATTTTTCATTATCAACGTTGATAATTTTTTTGTTGCAGATTTTCAGGCCCGATTTCATTTCGTGCTACTTAATAAATAAGTTATACAAGTGTATGCAAAAATTAATATTAGGGCTTGATGTCATGAGACTCCTCCGATGTAACTGTGTCATCTTCATCGTTTATCAAACTATCTGAGTCCCTACTGGAACTGCCATCGTCTTCGTCTTCGTCACGTTCATCTTCATCTTCATCCTCCTCTTCTTCTTCTTCGTCTTGTTCTTCCTCTTCCAAGTCATTACCTTCGTATCTTCCGTCATCTCCAACCTTGACAAACTGTGTTCGAACCGAGTATCCTTGTGGGTTTCCGTACCAGTACTTATTGAAACCCCAGTTCAAAAGAATCTTGGCCATGTGGTAAGGACTGAATTCTGGCCATAAAGTGTCCACCATCACTATGGCACACTCTGACGAAACACACTGCCAAAGCAAAAAGTCAGATAGTCTGTAGGTACCGGAGGTTCTAATCAATAGATCCAATGGGGGTGAATCCTTAGTGTATAAGAATTTATCGATGGTTGCTTCGTTTATGACAAACTCCTCTGGGCTTGTGGAATCCATCGACTTCTTCACGATAGACTTTATGGAATGAGTGATTTCATCTCGTGCTGTGTAAGGAAAGCACACATTTAAGGTGGCTCTTGTGTTATTTTTAGTCATTTCTTCTGTCTCTTTCAAGATCTTTCGTACGTCTTTGGGTAATAAGGCAGTATTACCCAAGATCTTGATTTTCACTCCGTACTCTTCACATAAATCCCCATGCTGGGTAATCTGTTTAAATTTCTGCTTAGCCAAATCCATTAACCACCTTACTTCATAACTCAGTCTCTTGAAATTTTCAATGGAAAAAGCATACACTGTTGCATGTTCAACTCCACACTCGTATAATATCTCCAATATACTAGCCATGCTCTCAAACCCCAAATTGTGTCCTTCTTTAAGCTCGATGTTATGTGTTCGAGCATATCGTCTGTTACCGTCCATTATAATCCCCACATGTCTAGGCGTAGGTCCGGTCTGTATGATTCGCCCAAAGGCCTTCTTCGCTGTGGACAAGGCCCAACTGTACCCAGGGAAAGCTGACACCCACTGTTCCATTTTGTATTATTTGTGCTTTTTTATTTGAAGGAATGCAAATGCAAGGATCGAGGCAGCGAATGCAATGCTTCTCTTTTTTCAAAAACTTTTATCTGACCACAAAAAAATGGACCTACCAAAATAAAACCAGGAGTATACTGAAAAATGCAGTTAGCTGTGAAGTTTGAAATCGTGCTTGGGCCCGTTGATCAAAAGAAGACAGCCTGTTCAACAGTTTTTCTTTGTAGCCATCTTTTTTTTTGCCTTGCCATGCTCATTTTTGTTAGAGATTTTTCGCGGGAAGACCTCATCTTACTTTACAGATACTTTTTTCTCTACTTTTTCAGATTATTAATTAACAATGTCTACCGAAGAACCAGACTATAATGACGATGTGCCTCAAGAAGAGTTCATCAACACCGAGGAAGTGGGTGAAGAAATTGTCGACGACGATTTCCAAGAACAACCACAAGATGACGACGACGATATAGATCAAGACGATGAGATGAATCTCGATGATGAAGACAATATTGAAATTGACTTATCTAACAACTCATGGACTTATTTCGACCAGCACAAAGATTCAGTGTTTACGATCTTTGCCCATCCTACTTTGCCTATGGTGGTATCGGGAGGTGGAGACAATACCGCCTTCTTGTGGACCACTCACACTCAGCCGCCTAGATTTGTAGGAGAGTTGACTGGCCACAAAGAATCGGTTGTTTGTGGAGCTTTCACTGGTGACGGGAAGTTCGTGGTGACAGCAGACATGGAAGGGTTTATACAAGTGCACAAGTCCACAAAAGGGGGTCAAAGATGGATCAAATTTGCAGAATTACAAGAAGTGGAAGAAGTGTTATGGGTAAAGAGTCACCCCAGATTACCTTATTTTGCCTTTGGGGCCAATGATGGATCCGTTTGGGTCTACCAGATCGATGAAGATAGTAAGTCATTGGTGCAGATAATGTCTGGGTTCTCGCATACCTTGGAATGTAATGCTGGGGAGTTTATTGACAAATCTGATGATGAGCTTTTCTTAGTTACAATCTCAGAAGATGGAACCGTTGTCAACTGGAATTGTTTCAATGGCCAGGTCATTTACAAATTACAACCACACGACGATTTCAAGGGAAATGAAAGCCCTTGGGTATCTTTGAGTGTCTCTCAAAACAGGGTGGCCATAGGTGCCCGTGATGGTAACTTAGCCATCATCAATTACGATACTGGAAGAGTGGTGCACTCAGTGAAGACATTAGAAGATGCAGAGGATGAAGCTGCTTTGTCTATTGAAGCCTTGTCATGGTGTGAAACCCCATCTATCAACGTCTTGGCTGTGGGTCTCGTGTCGGGAGACTTACTCTTATTTGACACTCAGCAGTGGAGAGTCAGAAGTTCTACCAAGTTAGAGGATGCCATAACGAAATTACAATTCATCAACAATTCTCCTTTCCTTATCGGATCATGCATGAACGGGCGTATTTATAAATGGGATGTCAGAACCTTGAAAGAAGTTTTCGTGGGTATGGGTCATAATATGGGTGTATTAGACTTTGCTGTTTTCGACGACGGGAAGAAGCTTGTCACAGCAGGAGACGAAGGTGTTTCGCTAGTGTTCGTGACGGAACAATAGACTTAGAGCCGATTGGGTTTTACCTTTTTTTACGTTACTTTTAATGCATTTCTTATCTATCGTTGTTTATAAACAGGTTGCGAAATTTTGCAATCATTTTATTATTTTCACTACGCGTCTCGTTTTTATTTTATTTTTTTTGTACATCTATTATTCTTACTTTAACACCATGACTGTGGATGTTTCTATAGCGTCTGATGATGCCAACAGCTCAGTAGTAGCTGCCGGTGGCTCCTATAGACCATCATCTGCTGATATGTTGTTTTTTTACCAGAGATTATTACCCTTCAGATACGTTTTCCAGTGGTTGAACCATTCTCCTAAGCCAACCAAAGATTTCACCATGAGAGAGTTTGCCTACGAGCACAGATCTGGGGCGTACCAACGTTACAACTCATTCAACAGTCAGGAAGACTTCAAGAAGTCTGTGGTTGATGCTAACCCTACCAGATTCGAAATAGGTGCTGTTTATTCAGTCAATCCCAGGGAGCGGAAGAACCTCCCGAAGAATGCTTTAAAACCACTTGCTAAAGAATTAGTGTTTGATATCGATTTGACCGATTATGATGAGATCAGAACCTGCTGTTCGGGTACAGATATTTGTCAGAAGTGTTGGAAGTTCATTCAAGTGGCTACTAAGATTATTGACACTGCCTTGCGTGAAGATTTTGGCTTCAAACATATGATTTGGGTATTCTCCGGTAGAAGAGGTGCCCATTGCTGGGTAAGTGATTCTAGAGCCAGAAAGTTGGATGAAACCGTTAGAAGGTCCATAGTGGAATATCTTGACGTGTTAGGGTCAAAACAGCAGAAATCAGGTAAACAATCGTTGAACATTAAAAGACCTTTCCACCCACACGTTGAAAGATCATTCAATTTGTTGAAAGGCGATTTCGTTAACATTATTTTGGAAGAGCAGGATCCATGGAGAGATAACCAAGAGCAGATCAAAGAACTTTTGTCGTTCATTCCCGAAAAGGCCCTCCAGGAAGAATTGACCAAGCTTTGGAAGAACAAAAACTCTAGTTCTAAGCAAAAATGGGAAGACATTAACTCTACTGCCAGAAAAGTGTTGAAGTCCCAAGTGCAATTGAACCAGTTAAACGAAGCTAAAAAGGATATTATCATTTACTATTTATACCCCAGGTTGGATATTGAAGTTTCTAAGCAGTTGATCCATTTATTGAAGTCACCTTTCTGTATTCATCCCAGTACAGGGAACATTTGTGTTCCTTTTGATCCATACAGCAACTTATCTGATAACAAAGAAGACGACTCGTATGGGTTTAACCCCATGCATGCACCTAATTTGAGTACTTTACAGAACGAACTAGAAGTATGGGAAACTCGCATGGTTAACAGAGAGTCAAGCCAGACTCTGGAAGCCGAGGCCATGTATGATGAAGATGTCAAATTGGCCGACTATGAAAAAACCAGCTTGAAACCTTATGTTAACTACTTTGCCAAATTCGTTAATGGTCTACTCAAAGACGAATTGGCTGTTAATAACAAAAGACCCAGAGACGACCTTGAATTTTAAATATGCTTTTAATGAAATCAAATAATTTATTCATTTCTTTTTGTGGATTACTTCGTAGTCTATATAAAGCTAAGGAACCCATCACATAATCACACAGTTGCCGACTTTTTGGTTATTAATGTCGTCTAATGTCCCACTGTTATTCTTGATAATGATGGTTTCCAGCTTGGTTGATGGTTCGTTAACTAAAGTGGATATCTCTGAAGTTCCTTCTGACGACACAGTTCTTGTTCTTTCATCAATCTCACAGTGATGCCACTCTAAGTATTCGAACCTTTCGTTTAATCTCACATACCCTGAACTTAAATATATATCGTGGTAGTTCAAGTGAGGGAAATGCCATTTGGGTACGTAAATTATAGTTGGTATAGTGGTAGAAAGTCCTGTTTCTGGCACCAGAATCGATAATGAAAACTTCACAGTACGCATATCGAACTCTGTGGCCAAGACCTCACCAGCACTAGCAACAACGTACGGCCTGATCACAGCGCCTACGGCTCTCACACCGTCCGGAGAAGGGTAGCACTTCTTACTGTGTCTATACTTAACATTGTCTGCAGTCCAACGAATAAGAGACGAGTCTTGAAGAGACTGCATATCATCAAAATCGTCTGAATCAGAAGACTCTGACTCCACGTCAAGTTCTGCCACCTGCTTCTCAATGGCCCTCACCTCTTCCGCTGTATCTTGGTTAGAAGTTTCATCCTTCTCCTTAGTCTGCTTTATCTTTTGCTTGATGTTGCTAACTTTATTGTTCAACTTCTTGGGCCTGGCACTTTTGACTAATGATGCTGTCATTGAGACTGTAGAGCTGACCATATCCCCTACAGAGGTATCATTACCGTCAAATGTCAAGTTTCTATCATCCGAAGACCAAAAGGAAAAGTCTTCATTATTCCATCTGTCTCCCCATTTATGACAATTGACCGAAGTGTAACACCAGTACGTATGAGACATGTTCAGTCCTTCTAAGGCATAACTGAGTGCATCCAATGCTAGAGTCTGAGAAGAGTACCTGCCGTTGCTGTATGCTTTTTTGTCGTCCATGTCAAAAGGCATCCCTGTTTCTGACATCAAAATGGGGATATTGCCCAAATACTCTTCACATTCTTTTCTCATCTCCACAAATTGCTTCTTCAAACAGTTCCGTATGGCTCGTTCTCCAAAAACTATCCCCAACACAGGGTTCAAGTAACGTCCTCTCATGATCCCTAACGTATCAACATTGTACCGTGGATTCCATGATTTGAACATCAATGACATCCCGTCGTAATAATGCGGACAGTAAATAGTCTTGTCGTCGATGATATTCCGGGGATCCGTCTTCAAATTGGGTGGAACTTCAAGTACAGGTGCTTGCAACATGAAAAATACATCTGGAGTAGTTGACCGAATCACCTTTTTATACTTCAAGATGTAATCGACGAAATTATTATTGGTAAAGAACTCCATATCGATCTTTTTGGGCTTCATCCCACTGTACATCTTGAAATTGTGTTTCAAAGTAAACTGGTTGAAGAAATTTGGCTTTACCAACTCACAAATGTCATTCATTACCATCCGTTCTTCCAATGGCATATCATTTAACTTGTCCCAGTCAACCCTGTCGTATCTCCAGATCCCTACCTGTTGAAATATACACTCACCAATAATCCATTCGTTACTCCTGGTCCAGCCATAATGCTTGTCGATTTCCAAAGCCTCCTCTGGTGTAAGCCAGGCTCTTTGCCCTTTTGGATCGACCACTTCAGTACCAAACTTCTGGGGACCTGTTAAAGTGATTCTATATTTATCCACTTCACAAGGCAATCCCATTCCAAGCTTGAAACATTGATAAACAGTTGGAGTTGTTCCTACTCTTAACTGCTGTGCTGCTGGAAGGTAACCCAAATGTGGATGGCCCATTAATCCACAGTTAGGCTCGTTCATGGTCTCAAACCCGAATAAAGTCCCATCATCGATCATTTCCCGGTTCCGCTTCGCTATCTTGGCCCAAAAGTACTTGATACTCTTAAAAAAGTGTCCCTGCAAGTACAGTTGAACGTTTTGTCCGTCAAGCTTCAACTGGGGGAAGTAGTTCTTCCCCGAGAAGAATAGCGTAAACATCACAAGCGACGCAAGCCTTTTATAGTTGGTAGGCCAGATCATCTTGGGAAACAGATCAGGACAGTTGGAGTCTGGATTTTCAGAAGTTTGAAACCTTGGTTCGTTATGCAATAAAGCTGCTTCGGTAACAGCAAATCTTTTGGGTTGTAAGCCAGCAGCGTAAAACGTCCACATAGGTGCTCCACTTCCTCCACTATACCTTGACCATACGTCTTGATGCACATCTATGAACACATATAGCCCCCCTATTTCGTGAATTATATTTAATATCTTGCTGGTGTACTCAATAAAGTCGTCGTCGTACTTTCCTGGACCCGCATGTTCGAGAGCTTCCCATGTGATGATATACCGGATGGTATTGTACCCCCAAGACTTGATTCTCTGGAAATGCTGGTGTGCCTCTTCGATAGGGAACGGCCTCCCCACAAAGCTGACGTTGTCTCCGTCAAAGAAAATGTCGTCTCCGTCGGTACTGTTCCCTTTATATGAAAGCATATTCGGAGTCACGGGCATCTTCGCAGCTGAATCCACGTTTATACCTTTCAATGTCACTTTCCTGCCATACCTATCGACTAGATTACCAGCCCCGTCAGTGGTCAACCGGTCGCAGGCCATTTCATTTGCGCTATTTTCCTTGTCAGGCACTTTGGCTATGGCTTCGTCGGCATTGTATTTTCGCCGAAGAGGTTTGACACCTGAAAGTGAGATGTTTGAGGTGGTATTGTACAAGCTCACTCGGCTATTGATGACATCTCTGTAGTCACTTATAATACTTTTCATCTGCAGGGAAATTTTCTTGGACAACAAAGGGTTTTTTGAAGTTTATATGAAAAGCAAAAAAGAAAAACTATGTTTTAATATAGGCCTGTCTGCACTGTCATTGATCACCTTATCTTGTGAAAATGTTAGGAAAATACAAAAAAGTCAAAACGCGGAGAAATTTTCACAGTCTCGTCATCTATTGTTTTTTTTATTGTTTTATTCTGGCTGCAAATTTAGTGCGAAACATGATGCGGTTATCAGCGGACCTGGACTGAAATTGCAGTACAATGTTAGAAGACAAGTTTGAATTTAGTATACAAATATGCAACTATTAGTATATATATTTGAATCAGGCAGTAAAGGATAAGGAAGTGAATACGAGGGAAGTGGGAGAATGACTATCTCATAAGCGACACAGATACTTGAACAAGGAATTATAACTACCGTAAGTAGTAAAGGAAGTATAACTACCGTAAGTAGTAACAATTAGTTAGTGGTCTCTGATAATGAAATATAACTATCGAAAGCATATTGAAGTGTATGCATTGATGCATATATGCAATTATAACTCAAAATAAGTATGTAATGAGCTACCCAACTAGTATGCCGAACTTATAACATAGAAGTCTCCAAACTTAATGTCTTCCACTAATTCCCTCATGTCTGAGGCTGCCCCAACGCCTTTTTCTTACTGTTAATATAACTGCTCAATCTCCAACTCTCATCGGTCTTGAACTTATCATACAAAGGCACAATCTTTTGTCTTTTCCTGGAGCTGTTGCCTGTTTGCTGTTGGAAATAGTTGGGTGCTGCCTCCACAAGGTAGCTCGGATTTATGGCAGTCACACAGTGCATGTACTCTTTTGTAGTGAGCAATAATGTGTGGTAAATCACATAATCGGGGTCCTTGTTTTGCAAGCTGCTTGAGGGATGCAAATATACGGGAGTGTCTTCCACAAGCGTCTTATATCCTTCTTGGCTGTCCCTTTTAGCAGCATTTTTGAAGAACCCGGAACAGAATGCTTTTATCACTTTCTCATTGTCTAAACCACACGATATAATAGGACTCTTGCTTCTTTGCATGATCTTGATCAACTGGCTCTTAACGTCTTGTGCTTTCCTCATGCTTCGTTCCTGAATAAAGTTCTCCTGGCACCATGTCCTATTGTACCCGTTAAGGGCCCAAGACCGGTAGACATTGAGAAGAGTAAGATGGTCTCCACTAGAATGGTTGAACCTGGCTCTCCTTTGATCTGCTAGGTTTTGCTTCTCTTTCGGCCTGTAGAAAATTGTCTGTACGGAAAGCATTGACACGACCGTTATCACCTCTTCACTGCATTCATAGTCCACCGATTTGATAACAGTTTTCGAAAGTTTAGGTTCCATTGGGAACTCAGACATTCTTTTACCCAATTTTGTCAAGTATCCGTCCTCATCCAATGCACCAAGAGTGTAAAGATCTTGTAGCGCATTAAGCATAGTGCTGGCCTTTGGAGGGTCCATAAATTCGAAATGAAGCAAATCATTGATACCCATGGCTTTAAGAAGAAGAATTGTGTTGGAAAGGTTAGTTCTTTGAATCTCTGGTATGGTGTTTGGCAACATTTCTTCATTGTACGCCTTCTCGGTGTAAAGCCTATAACACTTCCCAGGCCCGGTTCTACCTGCTCTTCCGCTTCTTTGGTTGGCTTGAGCTTGCGAAATTGGTGTTACCATTAACGAGTCCATCCCCAATTTGGGATCATAAGCGTTCATCTTCACGAACCCAGGATCTATGACGTAGTAAATTCCATCGATAGTAATAGAGGTTTCAGCGATATTCGTTGCCAAAATTACTTTTCTGGACCCTTCCGGAGTCGGTTCAAAAATTCGACTTTGCATCTCACTAGGCAAAGAAGAATAAACCGGTAATATGATCAATTCAGGTATGGCATCACCCAAAGCTTTCACTTTCTCAAAAAGTACTTCACAGCTAGTATCAATCTCTTCTTGACCCGTCAAGAACACAAGAATATCACCTGCAGGCTCTGATACGTGAATTTGAACGACAGAGTCAAGAGCAGCAGAAAGATAGTCCATCTCTGGCTCTTTGGTGTACAAAATTTCGACTGGGAATGTTCTACCGGGGATTGTCACCACAGGACAGTCGTTGAAAAACTTAGAAAACTTTTTGGAGTCTAAAGTAGCAGAAGTGACAATCACCTTCAAATCTGGGTTGGCTGCCACTGCTTTTTTCAACAAGGCAAAAAGCACATCAGTGGCCATTGTTCTCTCGTGTGCTTCATCCAACATAATAACCGAGTATTTGCTCATAGTGGGGTCATTGATAGCTTCTCTTTGAAGCATCCCGTCAGTCATGTACTTGATATTGGTAGAAGGAGACGAAACGTCTTCGAACCGAACACTATAACCCACATCGCCCCCAAGCTTGCTACCTCGTTCTTCAGCTACTCGCTTAGCCACAGAAGTAGCTGCCACCCTTCTAGGCTGTGTACATCCGATGATTTTGTGAGCTCCGGACTTATCTGTATTGAAACCCTCTTCTGCCAAATATTGTACCATTTGCGTGGTCTTACCAGACCCTGTTTCCCCCACTACCACCAAGAACTGGTTCTGCCGGACTTTTTCCACCAATTCAGACCGCATGGCAAATATAGGCAATGATTCCCTCTGCTGTTTGATGGACAAGTCGGTTCTCTTGCCAAATTTCACCTTAGCCTGTGTTTTCTTCCACTCAGCACTGATATCTGGTTCTGCAGTAGGTTCGTCTCGCTTCATAGGGTCAAAAGCACTGGCGTTTTTAGATTCCCGTAGCCGCTTTTCCTTCTCTTTCTCCTTCTGTTCCTTGAATTTCCGTTCCTTGAGCTCTTTGGCAAGATTAGATCCCTTCAAAGCAGCTCTTCTCATTGAACCTTCGGGGTTTTTGATTATTCGTGTGGGTTCCAACTCAGAGGGGTCGGCTTTCTGGCCTTGGAGGAACTTTGGCTCTCTGAAGTTCATCGTCACATCCACTTCGAGTTCCGGCTCTATGGTCTTAATGTGTTCCGGTTGAGTCTCTTCAAAACCATTTAGTTCAGGATAATCTTCAGCTTTGGCTGCACCACTAGCAATCAATTGTCGTATTTCCCACCGCTCAGGCGACGTCATCCGTCTCCTTCCTCTTTTCTGGTTCTGCTGTGCTTGTGCCTGTTGCTGTTCGGCCCTTCCTCTTTCCAATTCCTCAGTCCGATCGATCCCATTGGCTTGATCAATCCCTCTCATGGTTAACTGCACTTTTTGCCTTCCCTTATTCTTGTAAGTCTCAGGTTCTATCAGCTTGACCTTCACGTAGACTTCCTGGTCCACTTTCAACACGTCGTGGGGCAGTCGTATCCTTACAGAGCCGTCAAATGATATTTGTGATACATGACACAAACCCGTCAAGTATTGTACTCTGACAAACGCACCGTACGGCATGATATTGGTAACAATTCCTTTGTAGATACTCCCTACCACGACTTCTACGTACTCTTGCTTGATTCGAGGCTCTTTTTTGCAGTGTGGTTCGTTTGGTGGTTCATACTGTTGCGATTCCTGTTTTACAAGAGACTCTTCCTTTAATTCTTTCTTTATCACTGTATCTTCCTCGTCAAAGTCAATTTTCTTGTCTGGAAGAGCCAACGCACTGAAAACGGGCTCTTCTTGCTTCAAATTGCCAGGCCTGAGGACCTGAATTACCTTATCCACAAACTCAGCAGGGAACTCCCCTCCATTTTTGGCCAACAGTGTTTTGAATTCAGAGACAGTATCGCCAGCGCTAGAAACGGCCTCCTCATAAAGGTTGACCACAAACTTGGATAGCGTATGGTCCACGTCGTCAAACCCGAGGAACTGTTTGATTTCCTGGGCGATTATACGGTGTTCATCGGAAACCATAATAGTTGTGAGATAAAATAATATCGCGATGAGATATGAGATTTAGAGACACGTAGAGATATAAAGGCCAGAGACAATAATGGAGCTATGGGTTCATGCAACAGCCTGGTATAACTACTGCAGAGAATCCACGGGGCTAGTGAACCAGGGTTCCTAGCTTCAAGCTCTGAGCATCACGTCTACTTTCTGAAAAAAGTAGCTGTCAAGACACTTCCAGGCCCTTCAAGCATTGAAACCTGCCCCAGTCAACTCAGCTCCAAGCTACTCCACACAAACACCACAAAGGTTTCGGGTCAACAATGGCATACTACAAAACACTATACTTGTTAGTTACGTTCGAAAACCATTGGAGTATCGATATCAGACAATTTCTACTATCTTGAACAACATATCTTCATATGTAATCAGTTGTCCCTATCAAATAATCATCACATTGATACTCTCTTACACATAGCTCTAGAAATACATACACTTTTACCAATATGTCTATAGTCCTTGAAAAATCTGAAAAGAACTGTTAGGAAGAAAAAAAGTTTTTCGTCTTAGCATCCAATTTATACACACATTTACAGAGCCTCGAAATTTCTCAATCGCTTTTTTTTGTAAGGTAAACAGAACCGTAAAGAAATGTTTCATTTGGCTCTGTCATTGTACACTCAATACACAAAACGGGAACAGTATAATGTCTTGATCTTAGGGCTAGATAATGCGGGGAAAACCACTTTCCTTGAGCATATAAAGCTTTTATATCCTACGCCGGAATCCACTAAATCCAAGTCCAAGTCTAAATCTACCGATACTACCAGTATCATTAAAAGCAAACGAATATTACCTACGGTAGGACAGAATACCACCACAATCAAATACGAATCCAGTTCGGATGACCATGTAACATATAACAATATCAATTTGAAGTTTTGGGATCTTGGGGGTCAGAAATCACTTCGAAATATGTGGTCTCGGTACTTTTCATCATGTCACGGCATTATATTCATAATAGACTCTACCGATACTGAAAGGTTCCTGGAATGTTACGACACATTGAAAAGTTTGGCACATGATGAAAGTTGGGGGTCTGATTCCAACAATTTCGACAACATGGTCAACGTGCCTATCTTGATGATGGCCAATAAACAAGATTTACCTCAAGCCATAGATCTTGTGACGCTTAAAACCGGGGTGTTTATACAGCTTGTCAGTGAATTAGAAGCTACTGACTCCAAGTTATTGCCGGTATCGGTGCTAGAAAACCAAGGGATCAAAGAGAGTTTGGAGTGGTTGGTATCAAGGTTGGTGTACAATAAACGAAACAGAGCTCCAGAGTATAAATGAGTAATGACTACAATGCCATAGGTGAGAATCTGTACAACTATATCCTAGTTGCAGTAGTTGAACCGTTTCTAGAACTTTCACCTAACAGGAAAGTTCGGGTATATTGACGAAAGGGTGTTCAATTTGACATATTTCCTTCATATAACCACCCCGATAAAGTTTATTGCCGATTAGCAATTTTGCTGAAAGGCAAGGTATATAAACGGGGATGAATTACCTTCCTTTTCCAGAGTAAGACATACAAGAAAAAAAAATGACAAACTCCTTAGTTGAAGAAGTCAGTAATTTTGAAGACGTTGCAAAGCAGCCAAAACATGTTGCTAAATCTAATCCCATTGATGGAGATGGTGGTGCCGCACCAGCTAAACCGGGCGACACTCAAGCAAGCGATCCTCAGAGCAAAGACGAGGTTAAGATGAATATTGTGAAGACCGATTTGGATTTGAGTACGGGTACTCAAAGAGACAGCCATTCATTAGTGGATAATGTGGCCCAGTTTGAAGATGTTGCTTCCCAACCCAAACATGTGGCACACGAAGAACCTGAAGTAGAAGAACATGAACCACAACTTTAGAGTTTCGGAGTTCCTTTTAACGCTACTATAGCGTACGCTTGTGGTAATTTTATTCAATTGCACTTTATACTAGATAGCTTTTAACACATTAAAATATATGCACGAGAGATGATAGCTTGTACTAAGTTGTTGCAAACACTTAGCTCAGATAAGGTTGACCATCAAAAAATATGACGTAACAACTTTTTTTTAAAAAACGTTTAGAGCTCTAACCTGTACCTTGCACGTTTTAGCAATGAACCAAACCCTCAAAACCGGATCATTTTATACTTTGAATTGCAGCAGATACAGGGATTGCTTATGTCAATTGCGCAGCCTCATCGAAAAAAAATAGGCAGATTTGCAGCAGCCACACGGCAAACGCTGCCACATTTCCTAGCATGAACCTACTGCTAGGGAAGTCGACTAACCCTGCTTTAGTGAGTTTTGCGCTACTCCTTGCGTGGCAGGTTATCAATATTTTTTTGGACCAAGCACAAAAAAATGAACAATTACAAAGCACAATTGCAACAATGGTGGTCCCAGCATGATAATTGTTAAGGCTATTATTAGTTTACCCCTTGTAATTTTTTAGGACTCTAAAACAGCCATTTTATTGAATTTCATATATAACAAGCCTATATTAGCGTCATGTGCATCATTCTATACGTTCCTCTGATAAACCCCATGCCATTGTCTTTGTTGAAAGGATCGCTTATTTCATCTTATGCACGTCATTTTTTTTATTTTTTGCAGATTGCCATAATTGCAAAATTCCAAGTGGAGCTGCGAATTCGGAATTTTTGTCAAGCCATGAAATTTCATATATCCTTGCTACGTAAGTCATCTAAACTTTATTGGAATTTTTCTGTTATCATATATATAAGTTTCAATTGTACAACCAATTGAAATTTTTGGGAATATATTGGTTTCAATAAGTCAATTGAATAAAAGAAATCACCTTATCTCACAATTGTTACTAAATCATGAGTCAAAAATCGCCTAGTTTCTTTAGGAGATTCAGAAAGCACAAATCATCCAAATCTGAAAATTTAGAAGATTCAGTACTTGTAAATCATGATGAAAACGACCATATAACCGAATCTGCTTATATCGAAGGGCAACGTAAAGCAGAGAGGGAATTGGGCAAAAAGGTCGGTCATTATGGTTATTTGTCAAAAGATGGAAGCGACCCCACAACTCAAGCTTATGGGGAAGGATTTCAAGCTTATGAAAAAGATCATCTCCAGGGCACAAACGGTGATACTTCATTTGCTGATTCTACACATTCTTCCAATGTCATTGCATCAAGTTCTGTAGGAGAAGTTGTTACAGTTCCAAGAAATGTCAGGTATCTGCCAGTTGATAAAAGACCACCAGGTGATTTTTCAAATGAAAAATCTCCACTCGATGATTCGGTGGTGAAAAATGATAAAGTTTACTCCAATCCTACAAATGAGTATTCTGATGAGGCCAAAGTGACCCATGGGGCAGGGTATTTCTTTGATCCAAGTGATACTCAAGGTGGACATTACGGTAATCCTACTCAAACCCATGAAGAAGCCACTCAGCAGAAATTGGACCATCGTCCTAACTTGAAAACCGTTCCTTCTGCCTATCAGCAACAACAAAGAGAAGAAGAAGAACAAAGAAAGCAAGAAGAAGAAGCTAAAGAGGCTAGAAGAAAGCAAGAAGAACAATCTGCTGCTTCAAACGATCATGATAGCCAGAGTGGTACTTCAAGAGAGCAAAAAACTCTTGATCCTGCACAGGAACACAGCAAGAACAAATCCGTGTACAATTCCAATGGAGTCACCGCTATTGTTAACAATAAAGGAGACACCACTAAGGCCAGGACTAACAAGTCAGAAGATACCAGCTACGACAATGTTTCTCCAGACTTGACCAATTCCGATGGGGAAGATGGTGAACGCACGGCCCACGATTCCACCACTGCAGGCATTGGTCGTCGCGGGCAATCTGCGGCTGATAACGCTTCTACTACTGCACTCAAGAGCCCTGGGTCTGAGTATCCTTTCGATGTCGATAACAGAAACGCTAAGGATGCAGGTATTTCTGGTGGTATTGCTGCTGCTGCAATTGGGGCTGCTTATAAGATTGCCGGTATCAATAAGGACAAGGATGCACCAGAAGTTGATGCTTCTTATGCTGAAGGTGTGAAAGCTGGATCTTATGATGCTGGAAAAGACGGTGCAAGTGAAGTCAAACCCGATTCATTTGTCAAGGACCAATCTACTTCCAAACCAGATTACTTTGGTGGTAGTTCCAAGACTCTTGATCCAAAAACTGAAAACACTTCTTCTAATGCATATTCTGCTGGTGTTGACCAGGGTGCCTATGATTCTGGTGCCCAAGCCAAAGAAGCTGATTTCAAAAACTACCAAACCAAGGCTGATACCGATGATGTCAACCCTGGTGTTTTAGGTGGTGCTACTGGGGCTTTGGGTGCTGCTGGTGCAGTTGCAGCTGGGGCTTTAGGTCTTGGTGCTGCCAAATCAAGTAAGAAAGATCAATCCACTCCTTACCACGAAAAAGAGACCGAAACCACTGATATCTACGCCGGTCAGAGCCAAGGAGCAAAGAATAAAGACACTTCTGTCAACGAGGACCAATCTACTCCTTACCACGACAAGGAAACTGAGAAGACTGATATTTATGCTGGTAAAGATAGTTCCACGAGCAAAGACAAGTCCTATGAAAAAGACAGTTCTGTTGGCAAAGACAAGTCTAGTGATGGATACACCAGTCAATTGGATCCTGGTACCGACGCCAACTTGGCTAGCAGCAACACCCACAAGGGCTTAGCTGGTGCTGGTGTGGCTGGTGCTGGTTTAACTGGTGCTGCTCTTTCCGATAAAGAGTCTAAGGCTGGTTCTAACTACGGTTCCGAATCCAAACTTGGCTCTCATGAAAAGGATATCATTGCTGCTTCTTATCAGGCTGGTAAACTTCAAGCTAATGAAGAAAAAGGGTACAGTGACTTTGTTGCCAACAAGAACGACAAGGAAAACGACACTCTTGGTGCATCTGGGTTTGGCTCTAAAGCTACTGAAACCGGTGCTGGTTCTGGTGCTACTGGAGCAGTTCTTGGTTCCGGAACTGGTACAGATGCTGAGGCCAGTTCCACTAGAACTCTCAAGGATGAACCTTTAGGAAAGGAAGAAACTCCTGTTGGCGAAGAGGAATCTTCTTCTGGTTCTAGAAAGGGATTACTTGCCGGTGTTGGTGCTGCTGTTGGTGCTGCTGCGGGATATGTTGGTTACAACAAGTACAGTAACGACAATTCTCAAAACACTGATAAGAATTTGGTTGAAAATGTTGCTAACTATGAAGATGTGGCCAAAGCTCCTAAACATGGTACTTCTTCTCAGCCATCAACCAGAGTTGATAAAGTTGAACACGAATCTGATGTTAAACCTTCAAAGGGCGCTGTCACAAGCACTCCATTGACCAATGTTAACGTTGAACAACACAACAAAGACCGTGGATTAACTTCCGATAAGACTAAGCCTTTGATTGAAGTTGCTGATGATGATACTGCTCACAAGCCTTCTGCTACTTCTTCCAAGAACTTGGGTGAATCTGCCGATAAGAGTGAACCTTTGGGTACTCATACTACAAAAGACGCCGATATCAATGACAATACCAACAGCTCCAAATCTGGTGGTGTTCTTGCTGGTGTTACTGGTGCACTTGGAGGTGTTGCAGCTGCCGCTGGTTTGTCTTCCAAGCCTTTCAACAAAGAAGGTACTTCTGATAGTGATTCTTCCAGCAACCTTTCCAAGAACCTTTCTAAAGAGGAAGAACAAGAATACTACCAAGCCGGTGTTAAGCAAGCCAGCTACGAAGAGGGTCAACTTAAAGGTACTACAGAAGCTAGTAAGAAGTCTGGTGCCTCTAGCTCTTTAGTTGTTGAAGTTATTGGTGTCGAAGATAAGAAACTTGCTGCTAGATTGGCCAAAAAGGCATCTAAGGAGTTGAGAAACCAAGGTGTGGACTTGACTTCTGGTAAATTGGTTATCAATGCCAACACCAAAGAAGTTTACAAGCTTGATGAAGAAGTAGCTGCTGCTGCTTCTGCGGATCCAACATTAGGTCCTGAAACTGTTCCAAAAGAAGCTCAGGAGTTAGACTCTTCTGCTGTTTTCAGTCCACATTCTAAGACTGCTGCTGCCACTTCTAGTTCCAGTGCTAGTCCTACTGGTCCTACTGGTACTACTTATGGTACTTCTGGTCCTACTAATTCTTCTGGTACTCCTGGTACTACTGGTCCAGCCACCGGTGCTGCTACTGGTGTTGCTGCTTCTGGTCCAAACACTACCGACAGACCAAGAGACTTGACTGAAGACAAAGAAACTAAGAAATCTGGCTCTGGTGCTGCTATCGCTGCTGGTTCTACTGGTGCTGCTGCTGTGGCTGCTGCTTTCGGTGCTGGACTTTCTTCTGGTCGTAAAGCTACTAGTAAAGATGCTAAAGAAGCCAGAACTGAAGACTCTGAAAAATACGGTGGTGCAGTCCAACCTCCAAATTCCGGTTCCACTGCTGGCTCCACTGTTCCAGGTGGATCCACCGTTCCTGGCTCTGCTGCAACTACTGGTGTCGCTGCTACTGCTGGTTCTGGTAAAACCCACGGTGATGTGAAACAATACGACGGTGATGTTCAACCACCTTCTAAAGATGAGTTCCAATCTGACCGAAACGTTCCAGGTACTGGTGGAAGTAGAGATCTTACCAATTCCAAATCTGGTTACTCTTCTGGTACCACTACTGGTATTGCTGCTGGAACCGGTGCTGCTGGACTCGCTGCTGGTACTGCCGGGTCTAAATCAGGATCCAACCACAAAAAGGCACCTGATGTCGTTCCTTCCAAGCCCGAAGACTCTGAAATTGTTGTCACTGTCTTAGGTACCAAGGACGAAGCAAAGTCAGGTTTATTGGCCAAAGAAGTCGTTGACTCTCTTAAGTCGAGACCTGAAGCGTTATCTACTGTTAAAGAAATCAGAATTGATTCTGAAACTGGTATTGTTACCGACGAAAAGAAAAACATCATTTTCAACTTTTTGACCAGAGACTCTAGCATTGCTCAAACTTCTGGTATTGGTTCTTCTAATGCTAGTTCTGGCATTGGGTTCTCTGGTGCTGGTTCTGGTCCTGATTCTGGTTCTTCTGGTAAACATTCTGGTATTGGTGGTGCGGCTGCTGCCGTTGGTGCTGCTGGTGCTGCTGGAGTTGCTGCTGCTGTCCAAAAAGGTAGAAACACTACCAAATCTGTTGATCCTTCCACTAAAGATTCTTCTAACAGTGGGGCAGCTTACAGTCAACAAGGTGGACCAGCTTCTGGTGCTCATGCAAACACCACTGAGCCACTTCCATACACTGATGACTCAAACCCAAATGAAGATAACCTCCGCAAGCTTGAAAAGAAAGAAGATTCCGGTGTAGCTGTTGGTTCTTCTGGTTATGGTTCTGCTCCATCTTCCAATTACGATTCTCCCAATTATGGTTCTACTGGTGCTGGTGCTGGTGCTGGCTCTGCTCCTACTGCTTCTACTCCTTCTGGTTCTTCTGCTTATGGTGCTGGCTCCGCTCCTACTGCTTCTGCTTACGGTTCCGCTCCTACTGACTCCGGTGCTTTCACTCCTACCAAAGATAAGGACCACAGTGATGCTGGTAAGTACGTTGGTGCTGCTGGTGCTGCTGGTGTTGCTGCGGCCCTTGCTGGTGGTAAGGCTTACAGCAATAAAGGCGTGGATTCCACTTCTACCGTTCCAGGTAGTGCTGCTGGTGCCGGTACAGCTACTGATGCTGGTGTTAAAGAAACTGATTCTGAAATCTCATTACAGAACCCAACCCCGGCCAATTCTACCGTCACTGATGCAGACTTAGACCGTACACCTTCATCAAAGTCGAAGTCCAAGTCTAAGTCGGGATTCTTTAGCCGTCTCACTAGTAAGAAGTCTAAGGATAAGAGTGCTCCTTCTAGCCCACAGAAGAGTACTCCTTCTAGTCCTCAAAAGAGTTCTTCCACTGTTGATGCAAGTGCCACTAAACCTTCTCGTACTGATGCAGGTACTGGTGCCGGGTCTAGTGACAATGATGGCTACAAAACTCTTGGTGCTGCTTCTGCTGCAGGTATAGCGGCTGGTGCTGCTACTATTACTGGTGCTGCTGGTGTGGCTGGTAACCCTGTTGCTTCCGACACTGCTGGACCAACTGGTGCTTCTGGTAGAGGTCTTACAGGAACAAATGAACCAGGCTATGCTGGCTCTAAGTTAGATGCAAGCAACAACTTGGGTGCTACTGATACCAAAGTAGACCCTACTGCCTCCAAGTTAGACTCCACGGCCTCCAAATTAGACCCCACTGATACTGCCAAAGTAGGCTCTACTGGGTCAAAGTTAGATTCTAATGCCCTGAGAACTGACTCTTACCCACATGAAGCTGCTATTGACGACAATATCACCAAAACCGTCGATGAAACTCAAGATATCCCAGAAGATAAAGGTTCTAACAACAAAAAGGATCTTACTGGAGGAATCTTGGGGGGCACAGTGTTAGGGGCCATGATTGGTAAAAAGCCTGAAGATTCTCCAACCAAGGTTGAAACTGCTTCTTCTCCTAACAGCAAGGCTTACCCCGTGACTTCCAATGAGTCACCTTTAGCATCTGATGAGAAATTGTCTAATGCTACATCCTCGTCTTCTCAGTACTCCAACACAGAAGCTGATCCAAAGACTGAGAAACTTGGATCTTCCTATTATGGCTACTCCAATAGCAATATTGCAGCCAAAGATTCCAGAAGTATTAAGCCCAACCAAACTTCTGGAACTACTTCTGAAGTCCCAAGATCAGAAGCTTCAAGGTCCGTCAATGATCTTTTCATTGAAGTTGTTGGATGCCCCAGTGACATTGAAAGCCGTATCAAGGCTGAAAAATTAACTTTCCTTCAACAACATATGGAATTGGTGCCTGCTGACACCAAAAAGATCATTTTCGATGCTAAGACCGGTGTTGCCTATGACGGTCTTGGTAGACCAATTACCGAATTATCTACATTAAGATCATATTCGTTCGATGAAAAAGTTAACCAAGAGAACCAAGTAAAAATGCCCGGTACTTTCTTCTACTAGGTTAACTAGCATTCCATTACGACCAATTCGTCTTCTTTGTTTTTTGTTTTAGTATTGTGTATTGAATTGATGTTCTGTTTTAGTAAAGTTAGTTCTTATTATATGATGAGTTGCTGCTAAATTGCAGCCGTTAATAGCATTAGGGCTCTTGCCCTAGCTCACCGCACACCAAAAATGTGACCCCCGAAAAAAGTCGTGTGTGGATGCACTCCGCTCGCATAGTCTCAAAAATTTTTCAAATACTGCTAATAGAAAGTTTACTCGAACTAAGAAACCAATCACTAAGAAATGGGTATGTGAACACGCCAGTTAATAGTAGATGTTACGTTATGATATATGCAGAGTCAGTTCTTGAGTGTCCATGAAAGCGACCATCATTGTTTATCCTTATTCCCTGGATGTCCTTATGAAATCGACCCGTGAAAAATTATGAATGCACCAAGCAATATGTTAGACCATAAGATACCATATTACCACCATCATCGCAAATCAAGCGTTGTCCTTCAAGATAGTGATACTCTGACTGACAATCAGGTGTCACAGTCAAGAATTTCTCCCTATCACCCATCTATCTACAAGTGCAACCACTTCAAATACTAACAACTCATTTAGGTAGAGTTATTCGTAACCAAAGAAAAGGTGCTGGTTCTATCTTTACTTCCCACACCAAGGGTAGAAAGGGAGCTGCCAAGTTAAGAACTTTAGATTTCGCCGAACGTCACGGTTACATCAGAGGTATCGTTAAGCAAATCATCCACGACCCAGGTAGAGGTGCTCCATTAGCTAAAGTTGTCTTCAGAGATCCATACAAGTACAAATTAAGAGAAGAAACTTTCATTGCTAATGAAGGTGTGTACACCGGTCAATTTATCTACGCTGGTAAAAAGGCTTCTTTAAATGTTGGTAACATTTTACCTTTAGGTGCTATGCCAGAAGGTACCATTGTTTCTAACGTTGAAGAAAAAGTTGGTGACAGAGGTGCTTTAGGTAGAACTTCTGGTAACTACGTTATCATCATTGGACACAACCCAGATGAAGGTAAAACCAGAGTCAAATTACCATCTGGTTCCAAAAAAGTCTTGAGCTCTGATGCTAGAGGTGTTATCGGTGTTGTTGCCGGTGGTGGTAGAATCGATAAACCATTATTGAAAGCTGGTAGAGCTTTCCACAAATACAGAGTCAAGAGAAACTCTTGGCCAAAGACCAGAGGTGTGGCCATGAACCCAGTTGATCACCCTCATGGTGGTGGTAACCATCAACATATTGGTAAAGCTTCTACTATTTCTAGAGGTGCTGTTCCAGGTCAAAAGGCTGGTTTAATTGCTGCTAGAAGAACTGGTTTATTACGTGGTTCTCAAAAAACTCAAGATTAAATTATTTAATAAAGTTGTATAAATATCATGAAAATTTTTTAAATAGTTTTGAATGGGTAACGTTTTCCTTTGTTATATCAAATAAATATTAATCAATACTTTGTATTCGGTATATATTCTATGTACCAAAACAGGTGATTAAGCTTGGGATTCCGATGGTTTAGCTATGGCATCTGGTTTGGCTGCAATTTCAGTTGCAGCGTCACTTGCTTCTTTTACCATTTCGGCCATTTCCTTGTCTGGCTTGGCATCTGCTGCTTCTGGCTCAACTTCAGCTCCAGTAGCTTCTTGGTTTGGTGCTGCAGCTTCGGCGGCTTCTGCTTCTCCTTTTTCTGCTTCTTCTACCTCTGCTTCTTCTGCCTCTCCTTGAGGCTCAACAATCGTAGCCGAAGACTCATTTGTAGCTGCCCCACCTCCATTCTGTTCTGGCTGCATCGAAATCTCCGCCTCCTTAGCTTTTCTAGCCAATAATGCCAACCTTCTCTCATCAGCAGCTGCTACTTTCTCAATCTTTGAAAGGTATGCTGGTCTCAACTCAACATGGCCATGACAAATCCTCTTTCCACTCATCTGCTTGATAATATCCGCCAATGGAACAGATGTTTTGAAAGTCACCAACGCACTCTTGCGGTGTCTAAACCCTCTACGCTTCCCTTCGGTGAACACGTAAATTTGCAGGGGATGGAATTCGCTGAAATGGACTCTAAGGTCAGCATCAGTGACCTTGTTTCTGATAGAAGTGATGAAAACAGTATCTTCAGAAACTGC
Source organism: Yamadazyma mexicana (assembly GCA_030569415.1). Classification (NCBI taxonomy): domain Eukaryota; kingdom Fungi; phylum Ascomycota; class Pichiomycetes; order Serinales; family Debaryomycetaceae; genus Yamadazyma; species Yamadazyma mexicana. The sequence continues at coordinate 648,058 of JAJMLA010000004.1, forward strand.
TTGCTTAACAGCAGGCTGTTCGGCAGTCTCAACCAGGCTTTTTACAGCAGGAGTCTCTTTTTTTGAACTTCTGGGTACAAAAGGAACGTGTAATTTGGCATAGATAGCACGACCCTTAAACATGGAGTTATTAACTATTTTGACCAATTTCTGGCCTTCTTCAGCATCTTCGACTTCTGCATACGCAATGCCAAGAGGTCTTCTTTTAGACGACAGGAATCTAACTGTATGATTGGGAATAATAACAGATTTTCTATATGGAGTTAGAACCTATATCTCGGTTGCAAAAAACACAAATTATTTTTATACGTACACCTTAAAATCACTTAAGAACTCTGCCAATTCCTCTTCGGTAGTAGAATAATCCACATTTTTGAAATAAATGATGGTTTGACTCATGGCGTAAATATTTTGTGTTATCTTTTGGTTTTACCTGGGTATAAGATATTTTATGTCTGTGGCAAGTTGCAAATCACAAAATATAATGGGGGAAAAAGTCGTGCACGCACACATTTTGCAGTTAACACAAGCATTATTATAAGACATGCTTTATACAAGGACGTTTCCAAACACTGTCCCACAACCAAAAGCAACAGCATGACAAATGCATGTACCAAGTCTTGTAAAAGGCATCTTCCCAATTTAAGTATATTTTTGCCTTATCATGATTTTAGTTAGGCTTAATACCTTACACGCGAGAACTTGTCAGTGAAAAAAAAAAACAGTGCATTTCATTTCTTACAATATACTCTTTTCCAACCACAATTAACTGACACTGGTACCACATATCATCAAAACCATGAAGTTGTTGTACAAGGAGTCTCCCCGGACTCTTGTGTTGTACTCAGAAAACCACAGTTTGCTTTTTCGACAAGTAAACTCCAAGAAGTCCTCCGGTGAGCAAGTGGTGGGCATGGAGATACTTCCTAACAATGAAATCAGAAAAGAAGACGGTTTTAGACCTTTACTCAACAGGAGCGTCTACGGTTGTTTGGGGTTCATTAGCGTCGACAACCAGGTGTTTCTTGCAGTAATCACTGGTGCCGTTGTTGAGGTGGCTAAGCCTGTGAATTACGAATCAGTAGATAAGATATACTCAGTTGATTTCATTTCACTTACAAAAGATACCTGGGATTTTGTCACTTTAGACTCCAATGGGATGCCTATCTCCAACAATGCACCAGGGATGGTCGACGAAGAGCAAAATATAGATTATGACGCTCCTGGCTATTCAACACAAGCTCATCCATGTAGCGAATTGATAAAATTGCTTTCCAGTGGATCATTTTATTATTCTAATGATTTCGATTTGACATCATTGTTACAGAATAGAGGCATTGACAATGATAGGTTACTCAATAAGGCACAAAAAGATGTGAAGATCAATTTACTGCATTATCTGGAAGAGTATATGTGGAATTCATTCATGATGGAAGGTTTGATCAAATATAGGTCCACGTTAGATCCTTCTATTCAAACAGTTTTGGACGACAACCGGTTTTTAACCACGGTCATTAGAGGGTTCTCCAAAAGTGTGAAACTAAACTCAAGAGGTGACTCTATTACTATTATTTCAAAGCAATCTTGGAAAAGAGCTGGAACTCGTTTCAATGCTAGAGGGATTGATGATAATGGTAATGTGGCTAATTTTGTTGAAACTGAGTTTATCTTTAACAATTGGTCCAAGGGATCAATCTCATCTTTTATCCAAATTAGAGGATCTGTTCCTGCATTCTGGGAACAAGACTCAACGTTAATCAACCCCAAAATTACAATCACCAGGTCTGCTGAAGCCACACAACCTGTGTTCAATAACCATTTCGAAGACATTTGTTCCAAGTACGGAGTTTGTCATATTGTAAACTTGTTATCGAAGACAAAGCCACCCGAAGTGGCAGTTCTGAACCGTTACAAAGAGTTGTTTCAACATTCAGACAGAAAAGAGGAATTGGTGTACACTGAGTTCGATTTCCATCATGAAACGAAGCAAAGTGGAGGCTTCAGTGGTGCCACGAAGATCCTCCCACTTTTAAGTCAGTCATTGGAACAATTTGGCTGGTTTTCCTACGATATTGAAAATGGTGAAACGATCACCAAACAAGATGGGGTGTTCCGGATTAACTGTTTGGATTGTTTGGATCGTACCAACTTGATTGAACAAGTTATATGCCAACATATTTTGGAGAATATCTTGAACAACCTGGCAAGCTCATCGAGAGATAGATACGAATCTGCTGATATTCTCACCAGATACAACTCATTATGGGCCGACAACGGGGATGCCATTTCCCAAATTTACACTGGTACCAATGCATTGAAATCTTCATTTTCAAGAGCCGGGAAAATGAGTTTAGCAGGTGCTTTGTCGGATGTGACCAAGTCTGTTTCTCGGATGTACCAAAACACTTTCGTGGACAGCAGAAAGCAATCGGTTATGGATTTGTTGTTGGGTTATGACTCCAAGAATTCTATTCCCGTCAAGATCTATGACCCTGTGAGTGATTACGTTCAGGACAAGTTGAAACAATATGAAGATACTTTCACTACGTATGAAGATATCTTCATTTTCACAGGAACACTCAATGTTAATGCTACACTTCCCAATCCCAGTTTTGATTTGACCGCTTGGTTATTCCCTGATGAAAATCTTACCCTTCCATTACCTGATGTGTACGCCATTGGACTCCAGGAATTAATTGAGTTGAACGCAGGCTCAATCTTGAATGCCGACACTTCCAGGCCTGCAAGATGGGCACAGTTGATAGAAACCCAACTTAACTCCCAGAACGAACAGTACTTGTTGTTAAGGACTGAGTCAATAGCTTCCATGACCATCTTGTTCTTTGTTAAGAAGAGCCAAGTGAAGAAGGTCACCCACGTATCGGGATCATCCAAGAAAACAGGATTAGGAGGTATCACAGCCAATAAAGGGGCATGTGCAGTACGGTTTGAGTTTGGAGCCACTTCTTTCTCGTTAATTACTTCCCATTTGGCTGCAGGAGTCAATGCCACCTATGAAAGATATAATGATTACTCCACTATCATGTCTGGTTTGAAATTCATCAGGAACATGAATATAATTGACCACGATCATATCATATGGTTTGGTGATTTGAACTACAGAATCAACCTTATGAATGAACACGTACGTCAGCTTGTTGCCGATAAAGAATTTGATCAATTGTTTGAACATGACCAACTAAATCTCGAGATGTCATCCAAAAACGGGGCCTTCAAGGGCTTTAATGAATTAGGAATCAACTTCCATCCTACTTACAAATTTGACAAAGGAACTTCCAACTATGACACATCAGAAAAGCAAAGAGTGCCTTCATGGACAGACCGGATCCTTTCAAGAACACAAAATGAAGCATACCCCTTAATTCCTTTGAACTATAATGCATTGATGCACATTGAACTCAGTGATCACAAACCAGTGTTTTCCACTTTCAAATGTAAGGTGAAATTTATAGACAACGACAAGAAGATGCAATTATCAGAGAAAATATACCAAGGGTATAAGCAGGAACATGGCAGTGGTCCAGATATTGCATCATTGGACTTAAGTTCCAGTTCCAGCTCCAATAATTCCAACTTTATCTCCGATACCTTATCGGAGCTCAATTTATTGGACGACGACTTTTCGTCCACAGCACCTCCTACGCCCATGAGACCCAGCAGCAGTGCCAATAGCATGCCGCTTCCAAGAAGGGCCCCTTTACCGTCTGCGCCTTTGGCTCGCAAAGTTCCACCTGTTCCCGTAAGCAGAAGAGCCACCGAAGTCGATAAGAGTTCCGGCAAGACTCCAGCTTTCCCCAGGAAACTTCCTCCAAAACCTACAGATATCGAACTCACTGGTCTCAGTGCCGAAGAACAGACCCCTGCTTTGCCACAAGCATCTACGACAACAGCACCACCACCACCACCAGCTCGGTTGGGCAATATCCCAATAGGCTTTTCGTCTACTCCATTAATTCCATCCAGATCTAATTCTGCCACACCTATTGCAACGACTCCCGTCTCCACAGGCTCGTCTCCAAATAAAGCAGGCTCCATATCCTCGGCGCCAGTGAATGCACCCAAGCCATTGGTGCCGAAGAAACCATCTTCTCTTTCCACCACCAAAGTTCCTACATCCACGAATGCACAAGACGACAAGCCAAAAACCACGGGACCAGCACCTCCACCGCCCAGGAACTCCACACCAGACTTCAAGAACATGTCTGACTGGAAGCCTTTAGTGCCTAAGTAGAAACAATAGATATTAATGCATACGATAAATATAAGCTTTTAAAGATATACTTGAAGACGATAAATATGGTATATAAGACTTAAGCTGCAAAATACAATCGCGTTCTCTTTTTTTTTTTCAAGCTTAAACCACAGATGTCTTTAGATTGGGACCAATTGCACCACTTAAAAGACACAGTGAAGTTCCGAGACAGTGAGTTCGACCTTCTCAACTCGTTCATCGACAAAGAGCCAGAATGCTGCGTACCAACGCTATTTGTTCATGGGTTTAAGGCGGTGGGTAAGACTCTAGCAGTGAGACAGTTTTTACAGCACGCAAAAATCAATCATAGCTACATAGAGTGTGATTCCATTCTACAAACGGGTGTGCTACTTCAGAGGTGTTTGCAGCTAATAAGGGAAGACTCTGGGTTGAGCAAGGAACGGCTTCCGCCTTACTACCATTACGGGAATGCATTTGACGAGCTTGTAGGTTGTGATACATTCTCGCGGTTCATATTTAATCTTGAAGCATTAGTGCATGAAGGAGGATACAGCGATACCCATGTTCTCGTACTAGACCGGATCGACCAGTTCACAGAGGACTCCTTTGGCGTCATGAAAGCGTTTGAGAGAATGAGAGACGTGGCAGATCTTCCCAATATATGTGTGGTTCTCATATCAAGGCTGGAACCTCCGAGTCCTTTAGTGACTAGTTGCATGCCACAAATATACTTCAAGTCATACACCGAGAGCCAGATTGTGGAGATCTTCCGCGTGAACCAGTTTTGTTTCTTTGACGACCCGGAGTTGGATAGAAGCCCTGCTGGCAAACAGTTTTGGAATTCGTTTGTGCAAGTGATGGTGGACCTGTACTACGAGTACTGTGGGTCCAACTTGACGTTGTTGATTGAATTGAGTGTACAGAAATGGGACGGGTTTATTGAAAGGGTCAGGAATGGGGAGTTTGGACCGACAGAATTTTTGAAAGTTTATAGAGAAAACAGGGCCATGCTACAAGAGGACGCCGTAACAAGTTCAACAGTAGTGGATTTCCACACAGGAGAGATCGAGAGGGCCAAGTCTTCCAACTCCTTGGAGGAGTTGACGCATATGTCGAAGTTTATCCTTATAGCGTCGTTTTTGGCATCTATCATCAGTCCTAAGGACGACGTGGATATATTCACCAAATCCACATTTGGCAAACATGTACCGTACAGGAGAAAAGCAGCACAACTCACAAAGAAAGACTTGGACCCTAAGCTTCTCCAGCCAGCCTTTTTCGACTTGGAAAGACTTTTCGCTATACTTCTTGTGCTCTACAGGAACGAGTCACAGTCTTTGAATAAGGATCTCGAACTGTCTGCTAAAGGAGTTACAGAAGAGTACTTACGGAAGAAACAACATGATATTGCCAAATTCACCATTGCTAGCAATGTGGATTTACAAAACCAGCTAGCTACTTTGCTTTCACAAGGATTGATCCACAGACAAGCCACACGAGATATTTTGCAGCCAAGAAGCAGATGGAGATGTGCTGTAAGCTTTGAAATCATTGAAGCTATAGCCAAGGATGTCCAGTTTCCTTTGCACAGTTATTTACCTTAAATAGTGTACATTATTAAATATCATTGCATCATTATAGAGAAATTTTCACTTTATGGCTGGAAGGTTACTTCATCTATATGGACGAATTGGGACTGTCCCACCTGACGCACATAGACTTTATGGTCGAAGTAGTTTTGTTTCCAGTAGTCCATTTCATATTCAGAATGAGGTCCGTATACCTCATCCAGGTCGTCCCACCTATACTCCCACACCTTTTCACCATAGTCTTCTAGAGGCTCTGTTTGTACTTCTTCCACTTCTTCTATCAGCCGTTTCACACCTCTGCTGACTTTGAAGTCAGTACCGGTTTCTCGCCTGTAAAGCCGCATGAGCTCTTCCCTTACCATATCGTACAAGTCAGGTAACCCCTTGTGTATCATCAACTTATCGCACACATCTGTCAATTGCATCACAAGCTGCTTCAGGGACTTTTCCTTTTCTGTCTCAGGAGCCTTGGACTTTCGCTTACCACTTTTCTTACGTTTAGCCGGAGCCAAACGAGCCAAAAGCTCCAAAGGCGACTCATCAGGCTCAAGGTGGTTGATAAGAACCCCTAGAAGTTCTTCGGTAGACTCTTTTATTCTTGCAGGTTTCACCTGTTGTGCCTGCTGCGCTATCTTTGCCTTGTGGATTTCGTATTTATCCACGTTCACCCAGTCATCTTCAAGCTCATGGTCTGACGTCTGGTGTCGTATGAAGTTCCCATCGTCGTCAAAGTACCCTTCTTCTTCTTCCTGACGCAAATTGAACGCTTCTATTTCCACATCGTCTTCGTCGTGAGACTCTTGCATAATTTGGTCCTCTTCAAGCTCTAGGTCTCGCTCAAATTGGTCCATATCCATTTTTTTAGTCTTTTTATCCTGTCTTTTTGCACTTGCATCCAGCCGAACAGCATCAATACCTTCGTCTGCCTTTGGCTGATTGTCGTCATCGTCACTGGCAAACATATCTGAGTCGTCGTCATCTTCTTTACTATCTTCCACGGGCGCATTTTTACCATCGATGACCTGTTCTTCGTCGTCACTGGAGTCCGAAGAATACGCATCGGCAATGACCTTCTTCATCCGGTCCCGTCTTCGCAGGCCATGGTCAGGGATATCCTCAAAGAACTCGTCTTCGCTCATGTCAATGCCACAGTAATAAAATTCACGTATAATATTAAAGATCGAGATGGAGATGCGCATCTCGGGATTTGAATCCATAAATGGAATGGACCTGACCCATTCGTTAAACGACACAAAACGACGGAAACTCAAAGAACGAAGCATGACATTCAATCTAGATGACAGCATGGACGCCTTGCTCAACCCAGAGGAAGATTATTACCGCCAGGGGTACAGAGAAGGCCAAGAAGAGTCTACCAGAGCGCAATACAAAGAGGGAAAGGAGTACGGTTACCAGACAGGATTCCAACGGTTCTTGGTGATAGGGTATATACAGGGACTCGTACGATACTGGAAAGCACATATAGGTGAATACGAGAGTAGCAAATCCTTAGCAAACCACATTACCCAAACTGAAGATATCTTGCTGCAAATCCCCACCAGTAACGACGAAGAAGCCGTCAAAGTGTACGAGAAACAAGTGACAAAGCTCCGTAATAAAGTCCGGGTGATTGCCACGTTGTGCAAGGAAACAGACAAGGCCAACAGAATAGACGCTCTTGTAAAGGAGATTGGCGGTCAGATGCAAGTGAGCGAGAATGTCGATGATATGTGGTAGAGAATGGTATGCATTTATGAAATAAACTTTAATTTTTAGCTGTTTCGGTGGGCTTGATAAGCAGATAAGCAAGAGCCTCCACAAATGGAGGGGAGTAAATGGGAGGAACACATACGGGCATATCTGTCGTCTTGACGGCCACAACAGTGAAAGCCAACGGCATATTGACAAGCGGTAGAGGGCCCACAAACCGTTCTATTTGTGCAGGGCTTGGAGGATGTGCCTTCAAGTACGTCTCTTTGATGGTGCACAAGACCATGTATGAGCCGTCAAACACAATTCCCACCCTGGCTTTGAAGTGGTACATCAGCTTCACTAAAATATATGCCTGTTCTCCCAACACGTACGGGCTTTGTGCCTTGATCACCCTTACAATATCAATATGGTCGACTACCTTGACGAGTAGGAGCACAGGGTCCATAACATGGTTTTTCACCACCATAAAGTCGGGCACATATTTGCGAGCAAGATCTCTTCTGTCTACCTTGATGTTCTGGAATCGGTAGCCGGGTTTCTTTGCCAATCCCATTACTGCAGCACACTGAGAAAGAACGGATTTGAGAAACATGGTCTTGCGTTCGTTATAACCTTCATACATGCAGCTATGAAACTGCCTGTTTATGCTATTTTGGCCATACTTTAGCTCCTCCCTTTCTATAAGCAGTGCTTCGATTTCTTCCTGTGTTAGCGTCAGGTGTATCCTTTCCATGCGCCTGAGAATTGTGTCGAAGAATAGCTTTGCCCCTTCAGGAGTACGTTCCTCACCGACTTTTGCAAAAACTTTGTCTAAGTACAGTTTAGGAAGTTGGCTTTTATAGATTAGGCCCGGCACAAATTCTTCTTCAACTTGAATTTCCTCATCGTATAGTGTGCAAACGGCTTTATGCATCTCCCCAATATCTCCCCGGGGCCCCTTATTCCTTTTGGGGCCTTCTTTAAGAGGGATTTTCTGCAAAACAACTTTTGATTTTGCCATGACTGTAAATGCTGTTTGTGGTTAGCTGCAAAAAAACATAAAATAGCAAAAAGGCGTGTCCCACACAATTATACAAAAGGCCCTAACGTTCCCAGTTATAAATTATATATACAAAATAAATACAGTTTCCCTTAGAAATAAAAGTCAAAATCAAGACACTTATCCCGACTCTCCAAATTGTAGGAAAGTATACCTCCCAAGGGGCAGTCGTTTACACCTACCAACAATTGTTCACCATACCCATTTTCAGTTTCACAGAAGCTTAGCCCCGTACACTTGCCAATAAAGTCGATGGATTGCACACATTCTATCTTGTTCTCCTTCAAATCGTTCACATTGACCAATCCCACATGATCAAGGCTTTCTGCCCAACATATAAAGTTCCCATTGTGACTAAATTTGGTGTTTCTTACTGGGCCCGAAAGGCAATTGGTATAACTATCACTGGAGTTCAGCTTCAGTTCTTTGCTCCGCAAAGTTTTTGAAATATCCACCGCTCCCAATCCACCACTCCAACAGTACACCGGGGTATCGCCGTTTCTTCTATCCCATAATCGTACATTCCCATCTTGGTTCCCTGTCAATAGCAAATTTTCATCCGTAGGTGACCAATCACAACTGAAACTATGGTCCTCTTGTCCATAAAACTTTTGTACTTTTGAAATATCAAACGAAACTCGCTTATCGTACACAAAAGACACTGTATCATCAGCAGAGACGAATACTTCGTTGTTGTTGAACTTGTTAAGGGCCAAGCAATTACCAGCGTACGGTAATTGGATGCTATGACGACTATTGGACTTTAAATCAATATGTCGTATGTGGTTATCGTTCGATGATATTATAAGCTCGTTGTCGTTGTCATTTATGATGATGCTGTTGGTGATTCCGTCGTAGTCATTGGTAAGGTTGAATTCTCCCAAATGGTTGATTTCTTCAGTGTTCGATATGTCAGTTAGTATGTAGTTCCCTTCAAAAGTGCCTGACACCAAATATTGACTGGAGCAGTTCAATGTGCTTATTCTGCTGTTTGAGTTGGCCAACAAAGTCCTGGAGTCGATTATGCAATCTAGCTTCATACTGTCTCTAGAAGGAGATTCACAATCATTTATAAGTCGGTTAATCTTAAAGAATGAATGAACACTATCGCCCTGACCGAAGCTATTGGTTGCTTCAAGATTGTGGTCGTGGTAATAGCTCAGTGGGTAGAAGATGCCTTTAGACAACTTGTCACAACACACCAAGTTTCTCAACTGGAAATGTGTGATATCCAACTTTAATTTACTATAGAATCTGTTAAACTTGAACATGTCCGTTAATGAGCTGAAAGAAGTGATATTTGTTTTCTAGAATTGACTTGTTAGTATAACTTAATCTTCAAAAAGGGCCATTTTGGCAGTAGATGTTCCATATTTCAAAATTCCTTCTTTCCCATACCATCCCTGGGTGCACCGTGGTGGTAGAAAAGGGGGGTTTTTAACCACCAAAATTGAAATTGAAACTATTCAAACATACTGTTGAAGCTCTCTTCAAAGAGCCGGGGATGTTGTGGAACCAGTTCGAAGAACCGATCCTTCGTCTGTCACTGTAAAATTTATTTCTTAAACCATTAGTCCAATTTACACCTTGAACATCACTAAATCGGTCAAGATTCAGTTCATTGAATGAAAAAGGTAAAGATTCTTCTCTTAACTTCAATGAGTTCAAGATCGCCAAGATGTCCGACTTGGTCAAGTAAGAATCGTCATTATACAACAAGTTGTATAAGAAAGTTAATGATTCTGATTGGTCTAATTCATATTCAGTACGATGATTATGGACCAGTGAGTCTCCATCTCTCAGGAATTCGGTGGTAGATTCCGTTTGTTCTTGAGTCAACTGTACCTCCATCGGATCTGCTTTTGTGTCTGTTTTGTTCTTGTTAGCTGTTTCTTGTACTTCTTCTTTGTATGCAATATGACCTTTGGTGTGATCTGTTTTATAGGAAATGTAAATATTAGATTTTTTTTTCTAATCGCAAAACGATCTTTTTTTACACACGATTAGCAGTCATGTTCAGGAGAAGATGGTGAAAAGGGGTCTGAAACGGGGTTTTTTTGTAGGAGAAGCGGGCTAAGAGGGAGAGATGGTGATGCTGAAAGTAGGGTATATAGACACAGGCGTTTTGTATGTGGACAGAGTGTCTAAAAAGGTGCCTTTTTGTGCCAACCTTGAGGGCTTTAAACTCAGGCAGTTTCTTATCATAGATAGTACACTACCACCTGTTTTAGGGAATTTGTGGGAGCAAAGTGTAAAATAGTATTCTGAAGTGTACTGGGTAGTGGTAGGGAGTCTGTAATGTACTATTTGATGGTGTCTATGAAGTTAGTGGTGCATTATTAGCCGTGGCTATCATAGCTTTCAGGGTTCGAATCTGGGCCCTGGAATATTCTTAACCTGATATCACGATACTTTTCCTTATCTCGGGAAAAGAAAGGACAAGGAAAGGGATAGCCTTGAAAGCATATAGGGGAGTGTGTAGAAGAGGCTCTAGGGCGGTCGGGCCGATACTGGCCACAAGAGCAGGTCTTTGATATAACGTTAGTGCCTGCTTTGCAAGCGTTTGAAACTTCAGAACACATTTTTTGCAACCACGCCTACCTTTTCTTTCAGCTTAAAAACGGTGTCACTCCTGGGCTGGAGACAGAAGCAGCATAAGTCTGCCGTACAGCCAGAAAGGCCACAATGTACCGTTTATGCTTAGAAGGAAGTAAAGCTTATTGTGTTTGGTTTTGTGTAACTTTTTTTGGGTAGTTGCAACCATTTTTCACAACTTACCAGAGAGACAAAAAATGTTAATATAGCAGAAAATTGGAGAGGCAATAATTGTCAGAAGAAGCAAGGAAGCTGGATCATCTAGGTAAACGCTGTTTGGGAATACCTCTGCATGTGCCCTCTGGCAGTGTCCTGCTTTTATGTCATTTTGCCGTTTTTCAACCATCTGAACATCAGAATACAAGGTACTGAAACAAGAACCACACCAACGTTATTTTGTCTCATTTTGTACGTTCCCATGTACTCTATTTCTCCCTATTACTGTCTATTCTCCTCTCCCGCTTATACCACCATCTCTTGAGCCACAGTTATCTGAGCGAATTGTGCTAAGTGAAAAATCGTGCACCAACCAATATGCGAGCTTAGTAACCGTTCATCGGAGCCAGATAGTGACCCATTATAAATATCCTTTAACTTTCAATTATTTCTGTCCTCATACCTAAAACATGTCTTCTGGTCACAAATATCATTTTGACGTATCAATGTCCTGTTCTGGCTGCTCCGGTGCCGTTGAAAGAGTCTTGAAAAGATTGGAAGGTGTCAGCAACTATGACATCTCTTTAGACAAGCAAACTGTGGATGTTGAAACTAAAGATGGCGTGGATTTTGACACCGTTTATCAAACCATTGCTAAAACCGGCAAAACTATTAACAAAGGTTCTGTGGTATATTAGAATAGGGTGTGATTGAATTATTCAATAATTAATTATAAAAGAATGTTTGACGATTTAAGCTATGTTTCTGAACTCGATAATCTCATTGATATACTGTTCTCTCAAGTCACTCTCAATAAAGCACTTTTTGATTAATGATACCAATTCTTCGGTGGACAAGTTGTACAAGTCTCCTTGGTAGAATCTGTCGATGATGTCCACAAGATGGGCATTGACCAAAAACTTGATATTCTCTAACTTGTTCATAGACTCCAACACATCTTCATTAAGTAATGTGAGGTTGTACTTGAAAATTCCATCAAATTGGTCAATTAGCTTGGTTAAATTGTCCAGGATCAACTCGGTAATTTCTGGTATGGACATGATCAAGTTGATAAGCCAGTTGTTAATGAACTCTATCATGTACTGGATAAGCTCTTTGAATTTGAAAGAGTTAGTATGCACCAATTGAGTATCAAATACATTCTTAAACCAGTTATCCACTTGCAGGAACACCATCTTGTTATCTTCTTCGACTTTGATATTGATGAGGATCTCGAACATCTTTCGGGACAACTCGTTTTGGCTTCTTTTAATCAAGTTTTCGGTGAATGCATTGATGTTATCACCGCCAATGTTCTTATAAAGATACTGAAGATCATTGTAAACGAGGTAAGACTGTGAAACATTGGGGTATGTGATCGTAGAAAGAGCTAGGATCGTGGAAATCAATGGCTCGAAATCTTCCATGGAGTCCACTTGGAAATCGTTTATGATTTCGATGAGTTCGTGTGGTATGCTGGAAATCTTTATATGCGTGGTAATAGTAGTAGCTGGCGTGATAGTGGCACTTCTATCTACAGCAGCAGGACTTACAGAAGGTCTTGTATCCACAGGCTCTTGGAGCTGGGGCTTTTTGGGCTCGTCGTCCCATCCGTCATCCCAAGCGTCACCCCATCCATCTGCTTCTTCTCCCGACACTGCTGCGTCTTCAGGTTGCGCTTCTTCATTTTCTCTTTTGGCCTCTTCAGGGTTATCCCACTCATCGTTCCAGTCATCGTTCCATCCGTCTTTTCCCTCAGTGGCTTCCTTACTGTCACTCATCACATCGATTTTCTTTTCCATAACATCTATCTTGTCCTGAATATCATCGTAACGCTTTTTATCCACTTCCCACCTAATCTCCGAAAGTTCACTCAATTTGGAACTGTCAATAGCCTTCCTTATCCTATCAATGTAATTATCAACTAGCCAGTTGTTGTAGATTTCATTCAACTTAGCATTGAAATTATTGTTGGTCAACTCAATGGATAAGTTCCAGTCGGAAGCCAGAATGATCTCAAGTAACTTTGTCTTCATTTCCTCATCATTTATAAGGACATTAATATTGCCAGATATCAAGCTGATCAACTTGTTGGAAATTTTCAGCTCGTAAAATCTGTGCAACGTCAGAATTCCAAGCCTGTCAATAAATTTGATGAACAGTAGTATAGACTCCAACACTTCTTTCAATGAACCGTCTGAGTCTCGTATAGACAACTCATTTTCCTCAAGCAGCAACGCCTTAAAGTTCAACGCCAAGATGTACAGCTCCCATATCAACTTATACTCAGCAATTAGATCAGTCAAGTTGATCTTGTCATCCAACACACTAAACTTATTGATCCATTCCACAAACTCCAGAATTTTCATGGACTCCACCTCTCCAACCAACTTGTCGCTGCTAGGAAGAAAGCTCTTGAATTTCTCAGAGATGCGTTCTGCTAACGTAGCTACCAATTCCTGGAATTTACTTGTCAACTCAAACTTAATGATGAGGGTGTCTGACAACTTCTTTAATTTGCCCTGCATATTTTCAAAATGATGAAACAACACCTCCAAATTCAGGAGGAAAAGATCAGGATCTAAGAACACTTCTATCTCGTGGATAAGACCTTTGATGATCCATAATTCATTCAAAACACTCAACTCTTCAGTCAAATTCAGTATCGATTCATTCAACTTGGAAATCGAAGTTTGCGATTCTGTTTTTGTGAATGATGGATCTTCAAGAATGCTAAAAGACGTCACTGTGTCTTTGTAGTCCTCAATCTTCTTACTGGCATCCACCAATTGCTCGTTGTATCGCTGTCTTAGCTGTTTAATAGACATATTGTGTGATAAGACAGATATGTAGCTGGACCGCGATCAGCTTTGAGTGCGTATGAGAGTGTGAGAGTGTGAGACTGTATATAAAATCTACTAATTTTTTTTACTGTTTGGGTTGTGTTTTTGGTTTTGAATTGTGCTACAATCCGTGAAGGAGATTTCATCCTCATCGTCTTCGTCTAGATATCCTTGGACTTGTCGGCGACTTGCAAGAAGTAGTAGTAGAAACTAATTGCAGCCATATGCGACTTGATAGAAGCATACTCACTAATAGAGTGAATATTTCTCTCATCGTCGTCTTCAGCCTCAGTTCCTGGGGAGTACCGGTAAATGTTGGCAGTCAAGTCCCAGTACGACTTTGTGTCGGTGTTTCCACCTGCAAAAGCTGGTGTGATGATATAAGGCTTTTCTGACTCGCTCAACACATTCTCATAGAAGTACCTTAAAGAGCCACCAAAAGTCTTCCATACTTCTGTATCAGTTGGACTCACAGGGGACGGTTCCAAGGACTCCAGCAATACGTAGTTGAAGTAACCGTTTTTGGTTGGTTCCTTAATGGTTTTGTTCTGGTAAACAATTCCCAAATCGAACCTATGGGCCACAGACTGGATATCTCTTAAAATCTTATCACCGGTCAGCAGGACAGATTCTTCGGCTGCAATCCTATGGTTCACCAAGAGAGAAACATATTCCGGTAAGGCATTTGATTTGAGGCCTCCTTGGATGATATCAATGGCTTGTGTGGTCTTAATCAACGATTCGGTACCTGGTGATTCCGATAAGAATTTGATGACATTTGCATTAGCATTAGCGTCAAACTGAGCCTTCATAATATCACTCTTTAAAATTTTGTCCATTTTTGTATGCTCTGCCAAACACTGTAAATGGTTTAACAATGGGTTTGCATTAGTCAAAATATGAGGGAAGTCAACCTCTTCGATCTTGTCAATCAACTTGGCCATAATACCAATAGCTGTATACTTGGGTGGCACAGAAGAATGGCCACCTGGCGTGAATAGCTGGATTTCACTGTTCAAATGACCCTTTTCACTAGTAGGAATCTGAACTACTTTTTCTCCGTTGATTTCACCGTACCCCACGTCTCCTTCGTCAATTAGAGCGTACAAGGACTCTTCTCCATATCTTTTCAAGAGGAACTGAGCAATCTCGTACCCCCCTGTCCCTTGACTTTCCTCATCGTAGCCGAAACCCAATAAAATGGTTCTTTCAGGCTTGAACTTGCCTTCTGTCAATAAAAGCTCAACCGTATCAAAAAGAGCCATCATTAAGTCCTTACAATCGCTAGCACCACGTCCGTAAATACGGTCACCGTCAACCTTACCAGAAAACGGAGGATACTTCCATTGGTCAATGGTCTCGTCTGGAACAGGCACCACATCCTGGTGGGCAGTTAAAAGAATGGGTTTCTTATCAGGGTTCGAACCTTCCCACGTATAAAGCAATGCAAACTTGTTAACTTTCTCTACTTTCAACTGGGAATGAATCAAGGGGTATTGTTCCTTCAAAAAATCATGGAGTTTGGTGAATTGCTTCCATACGGGCTCAAGCTTGTATAATTCATCCAAGTCGTTGGTCACGTTTGGATTGATCATTTCGTCGGTAGAAATGGAAGGTATTTGAATAGCGCCGCTCCATTTCTTGACCACTTGGTCCTGGAACTTCTTATCGTTCAAGATTTGCTTGATTTTATCGGAATCGTAGACAAATGGCTCGGGGTCAATCTTCTTCAAAATAGGACACAAAGAGTCATCCGCAAGGGTATTTGTAGGGCGATTGAAATTCTGAAAAGCCCCAACAACGACCAATACGGCCACAGCTATCCCCAAAAGTTTGGGAACAAGCTTTTTTGACCGCTTGGGAGTGCTATTGGTGGGCAATAAAGGAGACTCCATTCTTGAGATAAAATGGTTTAAACTGAGAATTATTCTTATCAGTTAAGGTTGCGAGTTTAGAGCCGCATTTATCTCCGATACACTCTTTTTAAAGTAGAGGATGGGTTCCAATATTGAGCCTTGGTGCTATAGAGACATCTGTACGTCATACATGGGCATCATACATTCATGGTAATAAATAAATCAAACGATTCTAGTAATCGAGCTTCTATCTTAACAATTCATCGGTACGCATCCTCAATATCCCACCTCTTTATATCAATTCTTCAGTGATATCGTCATCAACGTACTCGTCATCCTTGTTCATTCTGTAAATGGTCATGAACATGCTGGCGAAGTTCAAACCGGTCATAAACCAATCTGGTACTGGGAATCCGTACACCTCTATAGTATTGAAAAGCAAGTCTAAGACGTTCCCGAATAATTCCAAGTATAACATCATTTTATCGAACTTCAAGTCCTTAATGATCTTTTCATACTTTTTGAACAATCCATTGTCAAAGAGCTTTTCATTACCTCCATTATTGGTTTTCAATATGTTTAATTCAATCCTCACTTTGTTTTCTTTTTTTATTAAGTTGAGCAACTGACTCAAGGTCTTTCGAATCAAAAATATAAGTAGCACAATCCAAAGCTTATTTGTTTGCTTCAAGATACCCAAAAGCTTTTCTGGGAACATGGGGAATTTGGAGAATAAATGAAGATTATCTAAAATGTTGGCTATTACTTCCAAAAAATTTATCAAGTTCTTCTCAAATACTTTAAACTTAGAAGGCTTGATTAGTTTGTGTTGCCTTGGCGTTACTGGCTTGGTAAGTTTGAATTTGCTTAGTAAAGGACTGTAAGGAGATCTAGGCACAAGTTCAGTTGTGCTAGGTGAGCTTTTATTGTTTTGGTCTTGTTTAGTTGGAACCGGATGATAACTATTGAACTTTGTGTACTGAGACTGTTTTGCCTTCTTTTTCTTTTGTTCAAGGATGTAGCTGGTTAAATTGTTGAGTTTCTCCTGGTCTATCGAGTTCCCGTTCTTCTGTTCTTTTTCAGCTAATCTTAACAAGTTATCCAACAACTCTTGTCTGTTGGTTTCTGTCATTAAGTTAACTTTGCTTCTGATTTTTTTGACTGCACCGCGGATTCGTTTCTGGGTATACGTGGGGTCTTATAATATCGTGCACCCACCATTTTCCATTTTTTGCAATGTTTATTATCGTAATATAGCTATCATAAAGTATTGGCAATAATCTCCAGAAGCCGCCTAAACTTGTCCCGTGAAGAATTATACTCGTCGACATTGAAATTGATGTTGGTTTCAATGACTGCCAAACTGGCGTTGTCCAACTTGATCTCGTATTTGTCAAAATTCAATATGAGGACATCATTCTTCATATACGTGTTGAAACTGACAGTGGCGAAACTGTTCAAAAGCCGATTAATTCGTATAAGCCAGTTGCCCAAGGCAGTAAACTCATTGGAGTTATTATTTTTGAGTGTGCTGAGTTCAGCTAATTTTGCCTCTAATTGAGGAACCAATTGTCGTTTTTCATTCATCTTTAACTTACCGGCCTCAAGCTCCTGGTTGATCTCATTCAACTGAAGCTCTTGTGATACCAAGTTGTCGTGTTCGTTATTCAAGTATGTCAAGATGTCGGTGCTTTCATGGTCGTTGACCTTATCATCGGGAGTGAACTGACTGTCAAACTGTTCCTCGTATCTCGTCAACTCGACGTTATCTATAACATCCCTGTACTGTGGGTGATTGCTCAACTCAGTCTCCATCCCTTCTATCTCTGTTATAAGTCCGTTCAAGTCTGTCAATTTCTGCGTTTGAACTTCATTCAACTTGATCAACTGCTCCACGAGACCATCCATATCACTTTGTCTCAAGTTCATCTGATCTTCCAAGTCACTGCACCTCTTCTTGAGCTCTTCAACACCTTTTTCCATGTCTTTCAAGTCATGGGGCTCATCGTTTAATATGATTCTTAAGAATTTGTCTCTGGTTTCCTGTTCTAAGTACGTAAATTTCAATCTTTCAAACCGCTGCCTTTGCTGCTGGAAGCTCAGCTCAATAGTACTAGGTGTCACCGAGTTACTGAAACCTTTGACCTCACTGAGGAACTCATCCTTGGCATTGTGAAGCGATATATTCTGGTCTAATTTGATCATCTCTGGGTGTTTATTGTTTTTCTATTTTGTAAACACAGATCGCGTTTAAATATGATTGCAAAATTGAACATAGAGAGACACTGAAAGAGAATAAAGTTAGGGAAGATAAAATTTATTTGTCTAATAATATAATAAAAACTACTACGTGGTACGTCAATGCCATCACGGTTAAGCCAGCTTATTCACTTTTGTTGACCTTGACGCAATTTACTAAGTTGTTCTTCTAAAACAACTGGAACTTCAACAGCTTCATGCTCGCTAATAGCGTTAGCATGTTTGGCAGGGGTTTTCTTATCTTGTTTGGTCTTGTCACTTGGTGTCATAACCAAGTCGTTGAAGTTCAATTTAGCATCATCATCGATGTCATCAGCACCTTCATTCCATTCTGCCAATTCCTTTTGGTGTTCTCTTTCAATGGCATATTGAACGGCCTCTAAAACATTCTCACACATATGTTTAGGTTCGTATTTAGGCACGGTTCCTTCTTGATAAACACCAGTCTTCACCAAGATAGAGTGCCATGAGATATCATGACTGTTGGCGAACCTAATATCACTTTCTGGGGTATCACCAACGAAATACACAGTAGAAGCTGGTGGTAATTCCAAAGTAATGGCCTCAGATTTTTCAACAGCCAACTTCAGAGCTTGTTTATTCAAGCTCTTAATGTCTTCATCTTCGTCTTCATCCTCAGAGTCACTGAAATTATAAGATTCCAACTTTTCCTGGTTAATGATTTCTTCACCTTGTTCATTGATCAAAATATCAGCATCTTTAGCGTTTGGATCGTTAATGGACATTTTCTTCAAATGAGCGTCCAATACACCTTTTCTCCATTTCGTCAACACTTTGTTGGCAAATTTGAAAGTACCTTTTTGAGGTTTACCGAAACGGTTCACTTTCAATTCTTTTCCGGTATGTTCTCTATACAAAGCAGCAATAGAAACTTGTAACGCACCCATTCCGTATCTTGATAATTTATAGTTGGTAGCCCAAATGAAATCAGAATGAGCAAAGTAGATATCAGGGCCCTCATCAAAAGTCTTAGATTCAGTACCCATAACACCGTTCTTACTCAACAACAATTCCAAGATGATCTGTTGATCAGCAGCCCAATTTCTGGAATCAGCAAACACCAAAATGGCATCGATATTGATCTTGGAGAAATCAGCTTCTCTGCAACAAACCAATTCCTCTTCGGTTAAGTCATGGTATGGAGAAACGGCAGGATTCCATTTCAACACGTCCAAAGGAGTGTACACGTTTTTGAACCCATATGATTCAGCAACGTTCCGGCAAACATTACCAACACCACCAACCACTAACACGTTTTTGTAAATACCCACCAAATCTTTCATTGGGGTGTGACCCTGAATAATCTGGTCAGAAGTAATGGTGGTGTGTAATCTCTTGGATAAATCAGCAGCTCTAACACTTTCGGGTTTACCACCCCCGTTGGTGACGAACAAATAAGGCACTTTGATGTTGTACTTATTTTCACCATTCAACAATTTCAAAGCCTCTACGGCTTCGGGAATGGTATCAGGACCTCTTAAGATAACCCCATCGATATCGAAACAGAAAGCATAAGAAGCCACTCTGACGTGGTCAATGATTTGCTTCTTTTTCCTTCTGATGATGGAAGAATTCCTCGATAACTTGGCTAAAGAGTCCACCTTTCTCAAGTTCTGAGAAGAAGACTTGTTCAAAGAAGTGCTGGAAGACAATTTAGTCAATCCAGTTTGCCATTGATTCAAATCACTTAAACTTAAAGAACTTACTCTGTGTTTTCTCAAAGCTGGCTGTAATTCATCGATTCCGTCATTGTTAAGATAACTTTGGAAAGCAGGAGATTTAGCTTCACTTACAGCAGAAGTAGATTCAGGAGTAGGCGATTGATTTGTCATTGTTACTTTTGTATTAATAACTTATAATAAATTTGGGATAAATATAATAGTTTAAAATTCACGATAGCAAATTAAGAACAAAGGGAAAATAATGTTCCTATTTATACTCCTCGATGCGGCGTGTATGATTCTCAGACAATCCATCAATGGAAAATTCTGGGGCGTGTACTGGTCTTTTTTATTTTTTTTTTATTTTTCTTCGTTCATTGAATCTGCACCTACATATGCAAGGCTTTCTAGGTGTGTTTTTTAAGTTACTTGTAATTAGCTACGGCGCACATGGGGGATTGTAGGCATATTTGACAATCCATAGTACCCCTCATTTGAAATACTAAAATCGCTGTACTGAGTTTTTCCGGGCTGGCATAATTTTTCGTCTACGGATCATTTCAATGCAACTGAGACTTTACTGCAAACCACTGGCCTGTATCAAAACCAGTAGATTGTGGTTAGTTTCTGCAAATGAACGTGTCTAGAAAGTCAAGCGACCACCGTATACGATTTATTTTTAAACCTCACGCTGAAATTACTGCCAGCAGCAACTACATCTCTTGCTCTTTTTTTCCCAAAACAACCCACGGTTCGGCGTAGTTTGTTGCACTTTCAAGCGTTATGTATGTTACCAAAAACCCACTTGCGGTGCATAGTTTGACTCCTTCGATGCCTCGGAGTACCTATGTGTTTCAAACTGTCCCGGGAGACAGTACGCCATCTCGACAATTCGAGGGTTTTCTCGAACCCTGGCGGTGTCTAACTTTTTTTTCGTTCTTAAATCTCTGACGTCATATACACTTAATTTTACTTTGCCAACCCAAGTGGCGTGACGAACTGGCACCCAAATGCAAGAGGCCCTATTGTTGGTTACGTATTCCATTACGTACACAGTTGCGGTGATGTAAAGGTAGTATGGAGTTTTTTCGTAGTACTTTTTTATAGATCTTACGAGGTGGCCGTTCTCGACAATAACTCGCTTTACACAATGGATCCTTTTTACAATGGTCGATTGAATAAACTAATTTTGTTGCGATTTTAGGCCGCTCAGCATACAATCTATGGCACTCCGGGCTTATCAGAAGTTGTTTAAGCACAACCTGACGCCGTACGCACCACCGTAGTTGGTGTGTAGAGAGTATATGCTCCACGAGGGTGTGCACTTACCAGTGGTTACCACACATTCATGATGTTGCCTAAAACGGTATAGGAGTAATCTCCTCTACGATCTGAGCGGAGATGAGATGCACATGGAACTTGTTAATGAATGTCCGTGTATGTGTGCAGCTCAATGGTAGTGTGATGACAGTGTGATAAGAGTGTGATGAATATGTGGAGTCAGTCTTGACACTATGCTGGTACTCGAACTCCTCCCCAAATTTTATTTCTCCAACTCACAACCCCACTGTATAGGTTTAGACTTGTTCCCCTTCCATGTGTCCCACCACCCAGGCACAGTACATACACAGCTGCGGCCTTTGGTCCTAAGTTGTCATAGCAACATGCTAGCTTAGACTAGCCGTCTATTTGGCCCAGCATACCGCCCCACACTCCACAATGAAACACATGCCTACCCCTGGACCAATGCCCGCTCATACAATTGGATCCAGGGGGCTGCAGAAAACCACAACTTTAGCTATTGAAAAACTCACTATGTGGTTAGGGAATGTTATTGCTGCAAATATAGCACAAACTCAAATCGCAATATCGCACTGACTAAATTTGACAAAAAAAAGTTTTCCAGTTCAACTAAATACCAACCACAATGACTGCCATTACTTTATCTGACGAATCTAAGGAAAGAATCTCCACCTTATTAAACTACTCCAGAACCATCACCCACTATGGATTCATCCCATTTATTCTTTATTTGGGTTACTCTGTGTCTCCAAACAAACCATCTTTGATCAGTTTATTGTCTCCTTTCCCAACTGAGTAGATTATTTGAAGTGTCAAGTGGGTGCAATATCAGGTTTGTTTTTCCACTTTAAAACCATGTCGGTGACTTCAAAAGCATACCTCAATATCGATTGGCCCTTTTCTATCTGTATATATTAACTGGTTAGGGCAAATATGTAAAATTATAATACATATACTTAGGTCAAACTTCTCACACTTTTTTCTATCATCATCTCGAAATCTTTGCTTAGCTCACTTCAAAAATAATGAATAATACCTCCGTGGAGTCTATATCAGGGTTCACGGCAGGGCTCACTACGACTCTTCTTACACATCCGTTGGACCTTATCAAGGTCAGATTACAGTTATATCACAAAGCCGACCATACTCATCCTTTGAGAGATGTCCTATCTACTATAAGGCAAAACTCCAAATTAGTCAACCATTCCATATACAAAGAGCTTTATAAAGGTCTCACGCCGAACCTTCTAGGAAATGTTGCTGGCTGGTCGTTATATTTCACCTTGTATGCCAGACTCAAGGACTTATATGCCACTAATGATACAACTAACTCCATAACATCAAATTCCATCAAGTTCTTTGGTTCCTCCACCATTTCCGGGATACTTACCTCTTTGCTGACAAACCCCATCTGGGTGTTGAAGACACGTCTTCTCAGCGAGGAGAGCCCTTATAAGTCTACCTGGGATGCCGTTTCCCGAATATACAAGACAGAAGGTGTGCGGACGTTCTGGAGAGGTTCACTTCCGTCACTTTTCCAGGTGTTTCAGAACAGTCTTCAGTTTACTATATATGACCATGTCAAGGGAATCATGCTGTTGGAAAGCTACAAAGCGCAGAATTACATCAACGATATCCAGTTCTATTTTATCGCTTCTTCCATGTCCAAGTTCACCAGTATGTTGGTGATGTACCCGTTCCAAGTTTTGCGGTCAAATATGCAGAAAGTGGATTCAAAGTCATTCTGGTATGAGTTGAAGAACCTATACCAGCAAAATGGGTTTTATAGAGGATTTACTATCAGCGTGTTCAAAGTGTTGCCCGCCACTTCAATCACATTTGTCACATACGAATCAATGAAAATTTGGTTAACGCGTCTTGAAGAAATATGAGAAAAAACCAAACATCACATAATGAAAAGAGAAACTGAAGATACAGAAGTGGCTACTAAAAGGCCGAAAATTGAGTCTGACAGTGAGATCACAGAGGATATCGGGTCTGTGACTGAAACTGAGACATCACCAGAAGCAGACGAAGACACATGGCAGCCTCCGCCTTTGCGCCATATGGACAGACATTTCAATTCCATAACATACGAATCGCCAGTTCCTGATTTTGGCGGTGAACCTATAATCTTGGGGGTCGATGAAGCAGGGAGAGGTCCTATTTTGGGCCCAATGGTGTACACTGTTGCGTACTGCAAAGAATCATACACCAAAGACCTCAAGAAGTATGGGTTTGATGATTCTAAAGTGTTAAAGCACGATTTCAGACTTCACTTGCACAAGTTGATCGATGACGAAAACCACGACCTAAACAAGAATATCGGGTACTTATCAACACTTTTGTCTGCCAAGGATATAAGTAGCGGTATGCTAAGAGTACATCAGGGGAACTACAACTTAAACGCACAGGCGCACGATACCACTATCGATTTGATCAGGCTACTCACAAAACAGAACGTGAACATAAAACATGTGTACGTGGACACTGTTGGGCCACCAGAAAAGTACCAGCAGAAACTTACAGGCATTTTCAGCGGCCACAACATCAAGTTTACCGTGACGAAAAAAGCTGATAGCTTGTACCCCATTGTGAGTTGTGCGTCTATCATAGCCAAAGTCACCAGAGACTTATACCTTCATCATTTTAACAAGGTGGAAAAGTTGCTTGTGGGTACCAAGTTGGGGTCAGGCTACCCTTCGGATCCCAACACCAGTGCGTGGTTGAATCTGCATGTAGATAACGTGTTTGGATGGCACTTTGGGATCTTGCGGTACTCATGGCAGACAGCGAAAGACTGTTTGGAAAAGCACAAGGCAGCCGAGGTGGATTACGAGGTCGACGATGGAGTGCCCAAGCCATTCCAGTTGAGTATTCGTAGCTTTGGCACCAAAGTAGATCTTTGAAAAATTTGCGATAATGAGTGATGGTTGCAAATTTAGGCTAGATTCTTTTTTTAGACAAAGTATGTAACGCTAACGAATATTCACGTCAACACCAGATAATAGCGACGAGGTAAAGATTAGAGAGTAAGTTGAAGATAAAGGGATAAAAACGGGACTCGGGCCAATATTGATCCGTTCTCTTACGCCGCAACAACTAGGCAGAACATCTACCTATTAAAAACCGGAGCATGGTGCTTCTTCACTTTATAACGTATATTTTAATGGTGCTCTAAGAGTATTAAAATCTCCCGGCAAGTAGCGGCTCCCCCCACCACAAACCACCGCCAATTATTTAGGCAAATTCGCACCATTATTTTCCAGTTCGCATTAAGGACAATTCCGGAGAATTAAGCCCGTTAAACAAAACGGAAGACATTGATGCGATTAAGGATTAGTTTTGAGAAACGAAAAAACTGAACAAAATATCATTTTTGAATAAACTTGTTGGTTTAAACGGGAAAAGTATATCTACTAAATATTCAATCATGTCATTAATTGGAACTACAAGAACTATGGCATTAAGATTTGGTTCTATACCAATGAAGAAATATATGGTTTCTTCTTATCAATTAGCCAGATTTTACTCTTCTAAATTCCCAGATCACACTGTCATTAATATGCCAGCTTTGTCTCCAACCATGACTCAAGGTAACATTGCCAGCTGGACCAAAAAAGTCGGTGACCAATTAGCCCCTGGTGAAAGTATCGCTGAAATTGAAACCGATAAAGCTACCATGGATTTTGAATTCCAAGAAGAAGGTTACTTGGCTAAAATCTTAAAAGAAGATGGTTCTCAAGATGTTCCAGTCGGTCAACCAATTGCCGTCTACGTTGAGGATGCCGGTGATGTTGCCGCTTTCGAAAGCTTCACTGCTGAAGATGCCGGTGCTGCTGCTGCTCCAGCTCCAGCTAAAGAAGAAGCTCCAAAAGAAGAAGAAAAATCTGCTCCAGCTCCAGCTAAGGAAGACACTCCAAAACCTGCTGCTTCTACTACTTCTGCTCCAACTGACAGAATCATTGCATCTCCTTTGGCTAAGACCATTGCTTTAGACAAAGGTATTTCTTTGAAGGGTATTAAAGGTTCTGGTCCAAACGGTAGAATTGTTGCCAAAGATGTTGAAAACATCAAACCTCAAGAAGCCGCTGCTCCAGCAACTGCTCCAGCTGCTGCCACTTATGAAGACATCCCATTGAGTGGTATGAGAAAGACCATTGCCAACAGATTACTCCAATCTTCTCAAGGTAGTCCATCTTACTTCGTTTCGTCTCAAATTGTCGTTACCAAATTATTGAAATTGAGACAATCTTTGAATGCTACTGCTAACGACAGATACAGATTATCTGTTAACGATTTGTTGATCAAAGCCATTTCTCAAGCTGCTTTGAAAGTTCCTCAAGTTAACTCTGCTTGGTTAGGTGAACAAGGTGTTATCAGACAATACTCCAACGTTGATGTTTCTGTTGCCGTTGCTACTCCAACTGGTTTAATCACTCCAATTGTTAAGAATGCTCAAGCTAAAGGTTTAGCTACCATTTCTGCCGAAGTTAAAGAATTAGGTAAAAAAGCCAAGGCCAACAAATTGAAACCAGAAGAATACCAAGGTGGTACCATCTGTATTTCTAACTTGGGTATGAACCACGCTGTCAACCACTTCACTTCCATCATTAACCCTCCACAATCCGCTATCTTAGCCATTGGTACCACTGACAAGAAGGCTGTTCCTTCTGAAGTTAACGAACAAGGTTTCGTTTTCGAAGATGTCATCACTATCACCGGTACCTTCGACCACAGAGTCAGTGACGGTGCTGTTGGTGGTGAATTCATGAAGCAATTGAAAGAAATCATTGAAAACCCATTAGAATTGTTGCTTTAACTTTGTTTATAGAATCTCTCCTAAAAAAGGGCGAGATATAAATGTATAGTAAAAAAATTTGAAAATACATTAATATACATAAAGAACACTGTGGGACCTCGTTTGCTTTAACATCAACGTACACTGGTCTTTCTATGATTATAGACCAGTCGACGAACTTCATACTTGGGTGAGTCTTGACTATTTTTCAAGCGTGAAATGCTTTTTTTGCAGCAAGATTCTACCAATAAAATGCCAATAAATACAACAGCCTTTGTACGATTTAGACAGCAGACTTGAAGTACCGAAACTTCGAGGGACCAATCATAACCACATGCACGCATGTTTCCGGCCGATACACAGACGTGGTTGTTCGGCAGCGTAAAGTTAAAATGACGTGCGGCTCTGATTAAAATCCAACAACAATACCCCCTTTATCTTATCAATGACTTATATGTCTCTGTTATTAGGGGCATTTTCCCTACTCATTTGCTTAGCTTACTGCTTGGTTGTACCCCAGTTGGTTTTTGAGAATTTACAGCCCTACATTGTTGTTTTCAAAAGGGGAATCTCAAGCGAGATAAGAGAGTCCCATATTGAAGGTTTGAATGTGACATCTTTTTCCGTTGGTAACTTCCAGGGGTACTTTGGTCAGTTCACGTCTGCCCAATTGGATCTTCTCCATGAAAATATGCTTGTTGACTTCATCGAAAGAGACCAAATTGGTGAGTTTATGGAGACTACAGTACAGAATAGCTCAACTTGGGCCCTTTCGAGTTTAAGTCACAGAGATATTGTCCCAGAATATGAATATCTCTACGATAACAACGGAGGAGACGGTGTGGTGGCATACGTTGTTGACTCTGGTGTAAAAACAACACACGAAGAGTTTGAAGGCAGAGCTGAGTGGATCACAGCAGTAACATTCCCCCATTTACACATTGACTACATCGGACACGGAACTCACGTGGCCGGGATTATTGGGTCCAAGACGTACGGAGTGGCTAAGAAGGTAAAGATTAAAGTTGTGGGTGTTGCTGTGGGTATTAACGTGTCTGTTTCATCAGTGATTAAAGGAATAGAGGTTGCAGTGGAAGATCATATCAAAGAACGGGAAAAGAAAGGGTTCAAAGGGTCTGTAATGAATTTGTCGTTGGGATTTTATGGATCAGTGGCCCTTGATACAGCCATACAAGCTGCCAGTGATCATGGTATTCATATAGCTGTGGCCGCAGGAAACAATAACGACGATGCCTGTAAATATTCACCGGGCAGAACAGAAGCTCCATTGTGTGTAGGGGCCATCGATTCCAGTAACCACAGAGCCAACTTTTCTAGTGTTGGACCATGTGTGGATATTTTTGCACCGGGATACGATATTGAGTCCACGTACATAATGGAGAAAACGACCTTAATGTCGGGAACGTCAATGTCTGCACCACATGTGACCGGTCTTCTTGCTTACTATTTGAGTTTGTACCCTGAAAAAGACTCAGAGTTTGCCGTAGATGTCACACCTGCCTTTCTCAAGGAAAGAGTTTTGAAGTATTCTACAAAGGGTGTCATAACAGGGTTGAATGAACTAACCACAAACAAGTTGGCTTACAATGGAGGTGGACGTCCAGTCTGGTGATCTTGTTATCATTGAGTTTGCGAATTTGCTGTGTAGAATTCACCGAGATAGTACTGACAGATAATAGAAAGTATATTCATGAATCACAGGATCGTTCCGTGGGGCAAAAGCTGTTGATTTACTCGTAGTATAAATTGCTCTGTAGTCCAATAAGTAGGAAGTGTGTCAATGAGAAGTTTTTTGATCGTTGCAAAATTTCGTTGGTTGCAAAAAATATAAGCCTGAATCCTGGTAATTCACTGATAAGTTGAGGTAATCCACAAAGGAGGAAATCTCGATACACAAGAGGACAAGACTAGTTTAGCCTTATTGCAGACTGGTTCATATGCCTTCTATACCATACATGTTGTATAGACTACCCATTTTTTTCACTTTTGCAACCTTCTTGAAATATCAACCTGCAAACAGAAACTAAACCATGCACCTAAAACCAAACTGCCTTCTTCGTCTACCAAACGTCGTTTTATTTGCACTAGTAGTAATAGCCATATTGTGGTACACCTATCAAGACTATGAGAAAACCCTTTTTGAGATCCGGCAAAAAAGAAAAAATTAAAAAACAAACAAACAGTTATAGATGACAATAAAGAACATATACATTGCCAGACACGGCTACCGAATGAACTGGTTACCGCCACCACACCCACCTAATCCTACTGGAATTGACAGTGATCCACCATTAGCACCTCATGGAGTGGAACAAGCTAAAGAATTAGGGAAATACATCGGCAGTTTACCTAAATCAGAACAACCACAATTCATTTTATCTTCACCTTTTTACCGGTGTGTTGAAACCGGTGAACCTATCAGCGAGGAATTAGATATCCCAATTGTGCTTGAAAGAGGTGTTGGGGAATGGTATAAAGTAGGAAGAGGCATTATTCCAGAACCTGCAAATTACGACACGTTGGCCAAGTTCTTTTCGCATTTGGCATCTGCTGATGAGTGGGATAGAGATACCACGGTTGGAGTTATTCCAAGCTTAGAAGGTGAAACAGAAACTCAGATATTCGACAGATGCAGGTTATTCTGGAGCAAATTCTTCCCTGTGTTTGAAAAAAAATACCCTGAAATCGAGACCATATTGATTATCAGCCATGCGGCTACCAAGATCGCATTAGGGATGTCGTTAATGGGGTACACAGGAGTTCGGGAATACTTAGACGAAGAAAGGAAAACCTTGTTGAGAGCAGCTGCTTGTTCCTTGGATAAATACACTTATAATCAAGCCACTGGTTCATGGGACCTCAAAATGAACGGAAATTGTGATTTCTTAACCAAAGGAGAAGAAATGAACTGGAATTTCCATTACGGATTCGAAGCTGGTTCAGATGAAGATATTAAAGCCAGGAAATTGGAAGCAGAGAACGAAAAAAGAGAGTTAGAACAGGCAAAGTCAGAACAGGATAAATCACCAGAGGAGGAAGAAGATACCGAAGTAAGTAAATAGACCCCGTTCTTACGAGCCAATTTTTTAATATACTAACTACTGGAAGGATTTTTATGTAACGGTTGATATGCCCCGATACGGAGAAGATACGCAATTGATAAAGCCATCATCTACTTTTCAAATTAGTAACATAATTGAAGACAGTCCATTAATGAGGCTCACGCATAAGGACTTTGAAGATAACAATCACGTGGGGAACATGTCTATAACCAATGAGCAAGTATACAAATTGAAATGGTCGAAGTTGATTGGTAATGACCTCATATTCGATGAGCACGGTAATTTAGTGTCGTCAGTGAAAGAGCATTTGACTTGGGATCCAAATACGAAGTTTTTCGAGAAAAAAGTAGTGGATACTGATAAGGTCAAAGTGGAAGGACAAGATGATAAGACCGGGTTCTACAAAAAGATGATCAGAAAGTTGGAATTACAGGATCAATCACAAGTTCAGACGGTACCAAGTGAGAATGAAGAAGGTGACGTCAATCACAACCCAGATGAAGAAGAGAGTGGTGGAGGGATGGAAGTGGACTAGATTTGCAGCAGGGACTGACGGGGGCCGAATCATCAAACGACAATGGCTTACAAATCACAGGTGTAGCTGTGATCCACGTTATGCCGTCGGTTACTGACGGCAATCAGATAGGTTCACTGAAAATGGTATACTCTCACGGCCCCCACCTCTGCCGTTCTAAGACACCCACCGGTTCAAGAATCAGCCCCACAACATCATCCTCGGGGTCCCCAGACTTATGCCCCTGTCCAAGGGTTACGTAAGGAGTACACATACGGCCATCACTTCATATTTAATTCATTGTAAGCTGTCGTCAAGAAAGAATGTACTGTTCCTCCGTCATTGTTTGGCGGGGGACCGATTTTTCCTTCGCCAAACTAAGTCAACGGTGTTCTACACTTCTCTAGAATCGGACCAACAAATCCGGCAGGGGTTACGGTGGATGGACCATTGGTGGATGGACCAGTGGTGGTTGATCGGTGGATGGTCGGGGATGGTTGTGGATGGCTAGTGACGGCTAGTAGGGCTCATTGAAAAGATGTGAAAGATTAGACGGATAGAACACTCCGAAGGAAGACAGGTACAAGATAACGGTTTCTTTATCAATCGTTAAAGGAAACTTTCAACGACAGCGTCGATCTCTTCTGCTGTGCTGCAGCATCTTTTTGCAGTAAATCATAGTCATGGAAAAAGCTAAAATCTACTGACGGTTGCGGCCAAGAGCCCCCCCAGTTCCCCAAACTGGAAAGGTCGTGTCCCTTCCAGATCAGAGTTACCGAGTATTTTTATGGCCGACGCAGTAACATACCGGCTATGTTGCAGCGCCCACCAGCATAAAGTTACATACCGTGATTAAAGCGTGACATATGTGCGGCGGTGAAACCTAATTGGACCTTGATAACGGCCGATGCAATAACCAGAAATTATAGCCGGCAACATTTAAAGCCGACCTTTGAATTGGACCTTCAGCTTCTACTACTTGTAAAAGTACCGTATGAACACAAGACCTCGACCTAAGGGGTTACTCCTAAGTAGTTGCAAGTACGAATTAATAGATGATCATAGTCGATATCTGGACACCGCGATGAGGCCCCCCACCATCGTCAAAAACGGCTTTTGAAGGAAAAAAAATCGTCGCTATCATTTCCTGTGTGGGGCTTATTTTAGATTATTCATGACTTTCCTTTCTCAGCCGTTGAGGTGAAAATTCGTAAATGCACTCGTGGTAGTCATAATATCGGCAATTGAAGGTCTTGGTGGAGGTCTATACAGGATTTCCAAACTGTAATCATGGGGGTTATGCATATCTACTACCATTGTGTTTGGACTTGCATATATATATGAGCCAATGTCCCCCTTGTTATTCAAAACTAACCAAACACCCAAATCATGTCAATCTCCAAACCAGCTCTGGTAGCTAAAATTAACAGATTAAACACCTTCACACCACAAATTACTTATGCTTTCGAACAGATCTTGAAAAAGACACAGCGGCGCCAAACTGTTGTTTCCACTGTACAAGAAGTGGTAGCCCATTTAAAGCTCTTAAAGTGTTTTCACTTCTTGAGAAAAACCGTTGCAAATGATCTGGCTACTACATGGAAATATTTTATCACTGTTGCCGTAAGACGTTTTTGTCTTTTCATGAACGGTATTATTCAATTGCAACAGACTTCCCCTGATCAAGAATCTTTCAACAAGGAATTGTCCAAGTGGGCACCTCCAATTGATATTTTATTGGTCTGGCACAGCTTCGTATTGGATACCAAAAGCTTCATCAACCACACCAAAAGGAACAGCCTTTCATGGTTCTACGATTATGGATTCCCTTTGGAACAAGTCGCTGGTTCCATTTGCAATTCTTCTTTTACTTATAATCCATCATTGGATCAACAGATGGCTTTCGAATCAGCTATGGGACATCTTATTCTCGGCTACGACATAACCAACTGCAGACTCGACCAGGAATTGTTTGATATTTTCTGCAGCGTTTGCTCAAATCCATTGGCCACAGTCCCTTTGGCGGGCCAGAACGGATTGGCCGACGATAACTTTTGCATTTTGGGGAACTGTGATTGTGGATTTGGTCCAGTAGTCAATAGGGACGAGCTCTGCAAAAGGAAACTCTGGAGAGACACCATGGACTTTTGGTTCTCCCAGAAAAGACCAACCAGACCCAATGACCAATTGACGCAATCATTCCACTCGTTGGTTAGCAAGACCTTCAGCCAGTACATTGCCGATTTAAAAGCCACCATCAGCTTTAGAACATTCAAGCATCTTATTTCTTTTCAGAACACCAATCCTATTGAAGCCACCCTTCAGAACAACTGTTTTAAATTGCACGATGACTTGGTCGAAATAGTTTTGCAACACGACATATTTGTCACTAAAGTTGCAGAATCCGACTGGATTTTCTCCGACTTCTTACAAGACAACCTTGAAGAGTCAATTGAAAGGTACCAGAATCTTATGCAAATGGTTGGAGGATCTGAGTTCCCAGTGGTGCCCACTTTGGATATCGATTTGGTCTGGAGCACGCACCATTTAACTCAAAAGAAGTACATCTCCTACACCAAGCGCTGCTGTGGGAATATTGTTGTCCGCAAAGTCGACTATCAGCAAGACATGTCATTAGGCTTGAACCAAACAGGCCAAAGCTACCATCAAAAGTACAGGAAGGAATACCATGCATGTTTCTGTGCTTATTGCTCTTACCAGCGGTTCAAGTCCAGAAGTTTATTTGCTGGCGGGCCCAGACAGCCTTCTGAACTCATAAGAGCAGACATCGCCGTTTCTTACGTTACTGGCTGCTCCAATACACAACCCGATTCGCTGGTGGTCAGCAAC
Source organism: Yamadazyma mexicana (assembly GCA_030569415.1). Lineage (NCBI taxonomy): Eukaryota > Fungi > Ascomycota > Pichiomycetes > Serinales > Debaryomycetaceae > Yamadazyma > Yamadazyma mexicana. The sequence continues at coordinate 680,574 of JAJMLA010000004.1, forward strand.
AATCTTCGGAAGTACAACAACGATTCGTTGTGGTTTAGGAAAAAACCATCGCTGGTGGATGAGCTCTCTCCTATCTTGGAGGACGGGTCCTCTTCTGGTCTGAACACTCCCATTAAGAGTGACGATCTGGCTAGCTTATTTAGCCAAACAAGCGAGTGGGACACCACTCCTACGTCTTCGCTTTTTGAGAAGTCTGACTCAAACAAGAGTTTGTGGTAAACGCTTGTAGTCCAATGCTACATATGCAGTATGTGTCAAGCAGTGTGTATTCAATTCAATTGTTTTACTTGTGTAATTTTAATGTAACGACTTTGCTATATCACATACATGATTTTGAGAATTTGCAGCTAGGGAAAAAAATCAAGTCAACAATCATGTCCTTAGACTTATCTAAATATAATGTTATCTTAGGCAGTTCCAGCGAGAGACGCCAGGCCATTCTCAAGGACGTATTCAAGTTAGATGATTTCGTAATCAAGAAACCCGACTTTGAAGAGAACCTACCTAAAACAATGAAACCAATAGACTATGTTCATCAGACTGCTCATCATAAACTCCTTTCTTTATTGGAAACAACATTAGATTTACCAACGATCTTGATTTGCTGTGACACAATTGTTGACTGCAATGGTACCATTCTCGAAAAGCCAAGTACCAAAGAAAGACAGAGAGAGATGTTCTCCTATTATAAAGCACATCCTAATATTGAGGTGATCTCATCAGTGCACATTGCTAAAATTACAGAAAAAGGCACCACAGTCAAAAACGCTGAAGTTATCACCACTATGGTTTTTGACGATTCGCTTCCAGATGCCATTGTGGACTCGTATATAGAGTCTGGTGAAGCTTTGGGTGCTGCAGGTGGGTTTAAGTTCCAGGAAACAGGGAGTATATTGTTTAAGGAAATCAAGGGGGACTTCTTTAACATAGTGGGCTTACCGGCCATAAAGACATTTGAGCTTTTAGGCGAACTTTCCAGTGATATCTGAACAACGGTGCATTTGTCTAAGATTGAAAGAAGTCTATCATGTTGTATTCTTTGATCTGCTATCTCACGCCTGCATATAATTTACTGCCATCAAAAAATCTTTTAAGTGAGAAATATCGAGATGAGGTGAAAAAAATACTCATTATACACCACCAATATGGCCAAAGTAACTAAAAAACAGACCAAACCAGAGTCCAGCAAAGTCAAGGAGTTGGAAAAAGACGAGATTGAAGTCGCCTCCAGTGAATCGTCATCTGACGATGACTTCGAAGAAAGCGATATTGAATTGAGTGAGGATAGTGAATCTGAACCAGAAGAAGATGAGAAGACTCCAAAACAAGACAAGTCCAGTAAAAAAGAAGAAATAAAGGGTTTACAAGATACCAAACAGCATGTTATAATAAAGCCATCTAAGAAGATAGATTCCAGCAAATCCAAAGGTAAAAAAGGAGTGATCTACTTAGGAAGAATACCCGATGGGTTTGAAGAATCAGAGATGCAAAAGTATTTCAAGCAATTTGGTGATATTTCCAGACTTAAGTTATCCAGGAACAAGAAGACTGGTAAATCCAAGCATTATGGTTTTATTGAGTTTGAAAACTTTGCTGTTGCTAAAGTAGCTGCTGAAACCATGAATAATTATTTGATCTTTGGACATTTGTTGAAATGTTTCATGGTCGAGAACCCAAGTGATTTGATTTTCACATCTACCAAGTTCAAAATCATCCCATGGAAGAGTATAAGTAAGTCCAGAAATGACAAGCCCAAATCACAAGATCACTGGGAGAGGTTATCTAAGAAATTCGACTTATCCAAAGAACAAAGAAAGGACAAATTGACAAAACAGGGTATTGACTTGAGTTATCTCAACTAATGGAAATGATAGGCATATATTTAATAAATGAGTACCAAATTTAAGTGAGTATCAAAAGCACAGAAGTATTGTGAAAGACATATTCAACTAAACTTGCTAACAAGTTACGACGTAAGTTTTGCTTTACGACTGCAAAACGCCGGTATGGTGGGGCTAATCCCCACGTCAAGGCAGAATCTGGGCCTAAACGAATTTTACTGAGGCGATGAGCCGGGGTCTGACGCGGGAAGCCGGCGAAAATGGACGGCCATTTGCAGCATTTGATAAGCATCCATGTACTTGGGAGTCATCGGGCACATTCCAGCTTTGCCTCTTTACATAGATGTGAAATTTAGACTCACCTTTTTTTTATTAATAGTACCTTCATTACTGCCTGGAATGCATAGAAAACCTGCTTAGACGTTTGTCGTTTCTTTTTTTATTTTTTTTTTCTTTGTGTCGTTTTCCGCAAACAAAAGCGCAATAGTTTGTCAGTTTTTCTCACAATTATAAAATTGCAACAAATCCTTAACGAATTTAGACTTCAAACTATTGAGAACCTTTTTTTGTTATCAGTCGTCTATTTTTGCAATATACAGCCTTGACAGTTCAGATTCATCGGTCTGTCCTTCCGTTACAATCATTACGTCCCCTTTTGTGACTATCTGCGATCGGATCTGTTAACTACCAGTTACTGCAAAGCGGGTCCTTTTTTTTTTCTGGGTATACGTCGTATTTAAGCTATAACTATGGTCAAAGCCAGAAAATTTGCCGTGGTAGGCTCTAGGTCTGTTGGAAAGTCTTCCATGATAGTAAGGTTTGTTGAGGACTACTTCCTTGAGTCTTACTACCCCACCATCGAAAACCAATTCAGCAAAAACTTTATCTATAAGAACCAGGAATATGAGATTGAAATCTTAGACACAGCGGGTCAAGATGAGTTCTCCATGCTCAATGAAAAACACTTGGTAGGAATCCATGGATACATTCTTATATATTCCGTTACATCCAGACAAACATTTGAAGTTATGGAGATCATTAGAGATAAAATCTTGAACGCTATCGGAAGTGACACTATCCCCATGGTTTTAATTGGGAACAAATCGGACTTGAACTACCAGAGACAAGTGGAAACTTCAGAAGGTGAAGCCCTTGCCAAATCCTTCAACTGCAAGTTCTTGGAAACATCGGTCAAAGATAATTTAAACATTAACAAATCATTTGAAACTTTGATCGACCAAATTGATGCTATACAGAATCCGACCGTCAAGAACGAGGAGAAATGCGTTATTATGTAGGGTATGCTGATGCTTAGCTTTTTTCCCCTTTTTTCACCTTAATGACCTTAATGTTATCGAACACCATATTCATATCCTGGCCAATGTTTTAGCCATTTTAGCTTTAAATCTACATAGCTTTATTACGCTATTTATATACTACTTCTATAAACAGCTTTTATAAACATCATCTCTTAACTTTTTTAGTATCGCGTTTTCTTTTATTTATTAACTACACATGAAGAAAGATCGTCTAAAGCCCGTATCTACGGGTCCGTTGAAGAACGAAGATGGCATACCTTACGACTACATTGTGGTTATAGACTCGGGATCTAAGGGTTCCCGAGTCTTTGTGTACAATTGGCTCAACCCCTATTACATGTTGAAAATTAATGGTGAGGCAAAGACGAGTGTCAAGCTAGTGAAAAAGTTCCAATATGAAGAAAAAGACGGAGATACAGACGTGGATGCAGGCTCAGACACAGATGATGATACAGATGTAGAGGACGAAACAGAAACTTCTAAAAAGAACAAGAACAAAACTGATAAGCAGCAAAAAACGGGTTCTAAACCATCTCAGGCAGGTAAAAAACTAGGAAACAAGAACAAAGACAAAGACAAGTCCAAAATCACCACAAAACTCCCACATATAAACCACAAGAAGAAGTGGAGGGTCAAAGTTAAACCAGGGATTTCCGCTTTCAGCAGTAGTCCCCAGAAACTAGGAAACCACCATTTAAAGCATATGTTATCTCTTGCAGGGCAAGTGGTCCCCAAGTCACAACGGCATAGGACTCCAGTGTTTCTCCATTCTACTGCTGGAATGAGGCTTCTCAATCCTACCGAGCAGCAACAGATCTTGGATAGTGCTTGTGAGTACTTCCAAACCAATTCAGATTTCTTCGTACCTGACTGTAAATCGCATGTAAATGTGATTGGAGGGGACGTGGAAGGACTTTATGGCTGGTTGGCGGTGAACTCGATGGTAGACAGCTTTGACGATCCCAAGAATCATCAGCATGGGAAAAACCACACCACTTACGGGTTATTGGACATGGGAGGTGCTTCTACTCAAGTAGTGTTCCAGCCGAATCAAACAGAAATAGGCGAACATGAAAATAACCTATACAAAATCCACTTGTTCCAGTTCCCACAAGACCAGGAATTTGAGACTACAGCTGCACCACTGGGTATTCCAGTGCCATCACCCTTGAATTTTAGTGTGTATTCAGATTCGTTCTTAGGGTTAGGAATGTCTCAGGCATACGAGAAATATTTGTCCAGTTTGGTGGAAAATTCACCCCAGGAAGGCTCAGGATTCTTTTATAAGCCACCAATCATAGACCCTTGCTTACCCAAGGGGCATATTGGCTCCGTGAAAGTCAACGATATCAGCTACGATTTTACTGGTGATTCGAACTTCGAGAAATGTTTGACATCGATCTTCCCCGTGTTAAGCAAAAGTAGTTATGGCTCAAAAGTGTCCGGTGACTGTAAGGAGTATGTTGAGGGTAATGAAGTCAGCTCGTGTCTTCTAAATGACCTTATACCCGCATTTGACTTCGATATCAACCATTTCTATGGTGTCAGTGGATATTGGTACGCGGTTTCGAAGCTCCTGGAGTATAACAAACCAAATGAGAAACGAAAGAACACCAAGAAGATCAAAGATAAGGACACAGAGTATGATTATAAGAGCATCTATGAAAACACCAAGAACATCTGTTCCAGGTCTTATAGTGAGCTTCTTGACATGAATAGTTTGAAGCCGGAAAAGGATCAACTTGACCTGGATGAATTAACCAACCTTTGTTTCAAATCATCTTGGATTTTGAACTTTTTGCATCTTGGTTTGGGATTCCCTAGATTCGGTATCGATGAAGTAAAGCAGGACAGTAAGTTCAAATCTTTGCAAATGGTGGATAAGATTCACGGGTCAGAGTTCTCATGGACACTTGGTAGGGCACTTCTTTATGCCAACGACGAGTATATCCAGGCGGTCAATGCCAAGATCACGGAGTCCAGTAAAGGCGAAGACGGAAAAGATCAAAGAAAAGACGAGGAACCTCAGCTATATGGGCGTTCAGGGTTCTTCTATTCTCCATCAGAAGGGTCTTTCCATTACGGATCAGAGCAAAATGGTATACCGGCAAGGCCAGTGTACGTGGAGCCTAGGAAAGAAGAAGTTGCCAAGTATCCTGTTTACGATTACGAGAAATATGACAATGGTTACGCTGAGCTGAAATGGTATATTGAGCCTCATAGATGGTATGGTATCTTCATGTTTGCTATTTTGTTGGGCTTTATTGTGTTTTTATTGACAGGCCACCAAGGACGGACCAAATTGATCCAAGGAACCAAGGATCGGTTCAAGAGACTCAAGGTTTATGCAGAAAAGTTCAGAGGAAACCGGTACCAACGAGTTAACGTTAACGATGTCGAATTAGCGGAATTTGAAATCAGTGATAATGAAGAACGGAGCCCAACCCCTTGAGCTTCGTGTCTTTGTACGGTATCAATCATTTATATCTAAATCTATGAAATGTGCACGGTGTGTTGTGAATGTTTCTAACATCACTGTTCTCTATTAATAAATAGTCTCGGAAATGGAGAGCTCTTGTCCTTTAACCTTATAGAAGATCTTTTCAATGGCTGCAATACCCGTATCAATGTCGTCAATATGTTCTCTGTCCTCCACCAAAGGATGGTATCTGTCCTTAGCAAAGTATTGTGTCATAGGGTCAATGAACTGAGGGGCCACCTCGTAGTGAAAGTAGTAATGGAATGAGCCATTGTTCCTCTTGAACTCCTCTCTATCTGCTTCCCATTTCCTTTGTTGTTCCTTCGAGGGTAACGTGGCAGCATTGGACCAGACACCAGCAACAGCAGCAGCACTAGTTTCAAGAGTAGTGAACAAAAGTGTGGAACCTGTAACACCAACCATAGCTAAAGTAGGATCTTCAATATGGAAAGTGTTGTAGTAAAGATCATGTAACCGACGACTACCCTTTTTCTGAACATCAAATCCAGAATCTTTTAAGAATGGGTAATGGTAGTGGTAACCGGTAGCAAAGAAGATCTTATCAAAGCCTGAATCGGTGCTTCCATCCTCAAAAGTGACTAACCCAGTTTTAGGATCAATTTCCTTAACTGGGGGCCGATTATCGATTCCTTCTGACCTTATAGCGCCATTGATCCAGTCAAACAACGGATGTTTTCCTCTCGAAGCCACTGTGACTCCTTTGGCAATAGGAACCACATACTGTAACGCATTGATAGTACTAATGCTTCCTCCCACAATCAACACTTTTTTGTTACGATAATGTTCGTGTTCCCTGTATACATGGGCATGAGATATGGTACCTGGATTGAGTTTGTTGAATTCTGCCATTCCTGGAATGTGTGGATACACGGGAATGGTAAAATGGCCAATAGCCACAATCACAGCATCGAACTCTTCTTCATACCATTCCTCGTGATCTTCGTCCACCACTTTTTTGATCACAAGCAACCATTTGTCACCCTTCTTCGACACAGATTCAATCCTGGAGTGGAACCTGAAGTAGTCTTCTATGTTCTCTTTCTCCACAAAGGTCCTGATTCTGCCACAAAGCTCTTTCTGCGACATAAACGGGTAAATACTTCTGTTCTTGTCATGATACTTTTTATCGTTCTCCATGTAGGAAAACCGAGTGAATCTTGCCGGCACGTTTGTGTATAGATCCTCATACAATGCACTGTGTTTCCATTGTAAATCTAAAGCTGTCTTGTCCAAATCGGTGATCACCGGGTTCTCTATCAGAGCTTTTTCGACCCCTGGTGGTGGAGGGTTCACTGGGTCAATAATGTCGGGATCGTTGTACTTTTCGGTGTCTAAAAGCTTCTGCGGGGGAACTTGCAAGTCGACTTTATCAAAATCAGGACTCCATAACCCTCCACATCTATCTTTTTGTTCGAATCCCACCACTTTTGTGAATCTAGGAGTTTTAGCAGCTGCGGATCCGACTGTTGATGTACCGTTTTCCTCGGTGTGAATCAACTCATAAACACTGGCGATTCCCGCTGGGCCTCCGCCAATGACGGCCACAGACCGTATATCGAACTTGGACATCGTATGGTTCAGAAAAAAAATAAAAAAAAGAAGAGGCCAAGATGATGTGAAGACGAATAGTGTGGATTACTCAGTCTCACGTGTTTCGACTCCTTATAGATTTTTGCAGTGGTTGTAGTAGAAAAAGCCTTTTAGTGTGTGGAGTCTTGCTTCTATACAATAGGGGTTCTATGTTGCAAGTGTTGGTTCCGTAAAAGGTAATCACCTATCTTTTGGTGTTATGAGATAACAAGTGCCGTAAAAGGTAGTTTTTGTAGTACAGAAAAAATCATCGCAGCACTTTACCTATTCACAGCAGCATGTCTTTTGAGATCAATTGGGACAATTTAGTGGCAGATGAAACCATAAATGAAGGGATACGACAGTTCTTAGACGATCAGCTCCGCAGTTTGGACTTACCTTCTTTTATAAGCGATTTATCTGTTTCCAGTTTCGATTTAGGATCAGTACCACCAGATATCTCTATCATTCATATAGGCAACCCGTTTGATGAGTTTTACGATGATGGGTTGAAAGGAATAGACGAACGGCTCGAAAAATTCAGCATGAACATGAACAATGGGTATGCTTCTTCCAGCAGCGATGATGAAGACACAAAAGACAACGATAATGACTATGAGTACAACAATGAGGCTTCCATATCTGATGATTTTGGGTTCCGCAAACCGTTTACTATGGAGTTCCCTAAAATAGGTGGCAGAAGCGTTTCGGAGTTGCAGCAGCAAGAATCAAGGAGCAGGAACTCCCTGGACTCGCTATCATTGATGTTAGGTAGCACCAATTTGAATTTTTTGCACAACCACAACATTAATAACCTTGGGCTTGGTGCATTGAATTCCCCCAGTCACAGCACTACCAGAGCAGATACGCCTACTCGGTTTTTGAACAACGTTGCAAACGGACCTCATAGAGAGAATAGTAGCAGCTTTATCAAGTCAAAAAAGATAGCTGAAGAAAAGGACCGTAACGATATACAGCTAATTATGGAGGTGAATTACCGTGGCGACATGGTGATGAACGTACTTGTGAACTTGCTAGTAAACTACCCGTCGCCCAAGTTTATTTCGTTGCCAATCAAGCTCCACATCACTGACTTGGTGATCCATTCTATTGCAGTTATCGCATACTTGAAGAAGTCGGTGTTCATATCGTTCCTTTGTGACATTAACGATCAAAGCTCCGATTATTTCACGTCTTCCTTCCACAGACAAGAGCTGGGCAGTGCTGCCACCAATTCTGGTGGAAACTTTGTGGACTATGTCAACAACGGCTCTACGCAGGAAAGAATAGATATCATCAAGAAGGTGAAAATTGAATCTGAGATTGGTGGGGTGGAGCAGAATGTACTTCGAAACGTGGGCAAGGTGGAAAAGTTCTTGATTGACGGGTTAAGAGGCCTTCTCCGAGACGAAATTGCATGGCCCAGTTGGATATGCTTGGACATGAACCCAGAAGAAGATGATGAACTGGATGAAGACGATGGCAATACTGTAACGACCCCTAACGCAAGAGACGAGCGAGAATTGAGTCCCACGACTGCCCCTGGTACATGATGGTCTCATACATAAGCAATACAGTGGGACGCAGCCATTATGGGAACAATTCATGTATAAATAGAATGGACAGTCTACTGTATATAGCATAGTATAAGCTGCGTACAAATTTTTGCAACTTTTTTTCCTCGAAATTAGAACTCTACAGTACATTAACAGAAACTAATAACATGTCGGAACTTCAAACCAAAATAGACAAATTCCAGTACACGCAGCTACTTAGCTCGGATCCACAAACGAAGTCCGTAGTGATTTTGGGCAAAATTGAGGGGCAGGATGCTATTATCTCAGTAGAGAAGTCACATTTCATTGCTGAAGAACCAACGTTCATAAAGGACAGCATAACAGGGCTTGAATTGATCCAAAACAACGACGTGTACCACTGGTCCTCTGCTTTATTGAAGCAGGAACTTCCAAAATTGCCAGCGGCAAAGTTGAACCTTATCTATCCTGCTACAGAAACTCATATCAGAAAGTACAGTCCGCAGATCACTCATTATGTGTTGGAAACCCCTCAAATGTACAACAAGTTTGTTGTCCCATACATAGAGACAATGAAGGGCGACAGAATCAAGTGGGTGTACAACATCTTGTTTGAGGGAAAAGAAAAGGAGACATTTGTGTATCATGACCAAGACCCTCAAACCGGGTTTGTATTACTTCCCGATATGAAATGGGACAAAATAAGCATGGATTCATTGTATCTCTGCTGCATAGTCAACAGGATGGACATCTCATCTATAAGAGACCTCAATGGCTCGCACGTTCAGTATTTAGAGCTGTTAAGAGACAGAATCATCAATGTGGCTAGTGAGAAGTATCCTATTTCCAAAGACGAACTCAGACTATTTGTGCACTACCATCCTTCTTACTACCACTTCCATATTCATGCTGTTACCATCAAGCATGCAGGGCTTGGGAATGGTATTAATGTGGGCAAAGCGATTCTTTTAGATGACGTTATTGATAATATCAAGTTGGTCAGTGACTACTACCAAAAGAAGACTATTGGTTTTGTCCTTGGGGAAAACCACGGTCTTTGGAACATACAGGGATACAGAGAAGCACATCAGCAGACACAGTAAATGTCGGTTTCCTTTCTAAGCAAAACTAATACAGTCTATAAGGGTTTTAAGCATTAACAGTAATTTTCTTCGCCCTTTGACGGTTTCTATCGGAGAAACCAGGACTCGAAGACTGTCTACTTGGAATAGAAATGGATATGTAGAATAAAAGAGGTCGTATATATCGTATTGCAGCTTTCTAATAATTAAACTCGCTTGCGCTTGATTTCACAGCCAATCTAGCCATCTTGAGCAAATGCTTTCTAGGATCTTTCTTCTTCTCTCTTTTAACTTCAGGGTGACCTGCCAACTGAGTCGAATCAGAAGACCTTCCTAATTTCTTAGGTGTTTCACGAAGTCCAAACGCTTTAGCCAAATGCCCTAAATGCAAAGTCTTCACATTGAAATAACTCCTCTCTGACGACAAATGGGTCGCATATGCTCTGATATGAGACGTGAAAGCCAAAACTGCCTTGTCGTGAGCAGCGGTGTCTTCAAGTAACCACCGCTCGACATTCAAATGCCAGGTAGTAGCATGTATATCCCATTTGGCAGAGAGTCTTTTCTCTTTACCATTTTCTATAACTTCACCATATCCTTTCTTAAGTATCTCTTCGTATCCTTTAGTTCTGAGACCACCTTTGGGGTGTACTGCAGTCAATTTTTCTTCAATATATGCTTCCTCTGAGCCAGGCAATAAGAACAAGCTGGCGTGCCCTTCTTTACCCACTCTTGCTGACCGACCAATTCTATGTAAATGGTCTTCCACGCTGAATGGTGGATCGTATTCAACAACGTCCGAAATGTTAGGCATATCTAACCCACGAGATGCAACATCGGTACAGAATAAAATCATGTTTCTGTCGCCTAAGTCATTCTTGATAAAACTCTGTAAGGTCGACGTTCTTTCCTGTTGAGTCATGGACCCGTGCAATTTGAACACAACTGTGTTTTTGTTGATCAACGGAGCTGTCAAATAAGTCTGTTGTGGCTTTGTCCTGCTTCCCTCTTCTTCATTTTCATCTTCTTCTTCTTCATGATTGGGTAATTCATGGATTTCCCATCCTTTAGTTTCTTCATTTTTTTGTTTGACCAACCGGTTCCCGTGTCTTGTGAACACATCAAAATGGTAATTGACAGAGTCAGAACATGAGAAAAATACCATCGTTCTCTTACCACTTTCATTGGAGGTCTTGAACATGGCATTCAACGTTACGAGCCTCAACTTAGGTGGCACAATCAACACATCTTGGACCAACTGGTCTGGTGCCGTCATTTGCTTTTCTTCGGTAACTTCACCAGACTCTGCTTCGACCGTCTCTTCACCATCATCAAACTCAATAGTTCCCTTGACTGTCTTGCTGTCGATATTAATCATTTCTGGGTTGTCCAACAAAAGACTTCCTAATTGTTCCACATTCTTCTGCATGGTGGCAGAACATAACACATTGACTCTCTTTGTTGGAAGACCTTGCCATTTCTGTGTGGTTTCATGGATCCTACTGCTTTCTGTGATCTTGGTGGTGATTTTGGTGATGGTCTCTTCAAACCCCAATTCAATAAGCCTATCACCCTCATCCAATATAAGCCATCTCAACTGACTCAAATCTAACACCTTGGTGTTCTCAATATGGTCAGCCAACCTACCTGGGGTTCCGACCAAGATATTGACACCTTTTCTAAGACGGGCCTTCTCCGATTTCTTCTTTTCTCCACCGATAACTATACCGGGGACAATATTGTGGTTGCATCTGGTTAAAGTCTCTAACACACTGTAGATTTGGTTGGCCAATTCTCTAGTTGGGGCCAAAATCATGGCAAATATACCCGACTCTCTTGTAATTTTGGACTTGTGTTCTTGCATCAACTTGTGGAAAATAGGTAATAAGAAAGAAAGTGTTTTACCAGACCCGGTTTGTGCTTTGATGAACAAATCACTTTTGGCGAAAAGTATGCTTGGAATAGTGGATCTTTGCACTTTAGTAGGATGTTTGAAACGTAAATTTTCAGTAAGATGCTTTACTAACCTCTCATTGAGACCCAACCCTTCGAATGTCGTGGCATCCTTAAGTGGAGCATTCGATGGAAGATACGTTTTCTCTTCTTCTTGCTTAGTTTCCTTCAATACTTGACTCTTTTCATTGGAAGTGAATAAAGAAGAAACATAGGAGTTATTCTTCCCACCAAATTCACCTTTCCCCTCGGAATACTTGGGCCTCTTACCACCTGCAGAATCTATAGGCGTGTTTGAGCTTTCTTCGTTGCTTCCATCTCTTATTCTCTTCAATCTTTCGCTATTCACCTGTATACTATTCACACCTGTGATTTCAGGCTTTGTGTTTTTCTGATTTCTTCCTCTCCCCTGCAACGAAAGCTGCAACTTTCTACGGTCTTTCCATCTTCCTCCTGTGATCTTGACAGACTTCTTGCTTCTCTTTGGCTCAGCCGTGGAGTCGTCTATGGCGAAATTCAATAATAATCCGTCGTCTTCCATTATTTGATTGATAGAGTTTTTTTAGCCGCAGAGATGGAGATGAGTTTTTATTTGGGCTGAGATGAGCACCCGATGAGCGGTTTGATGATATAAGCACAATGTAAGGTTGGGTTGTTTGTACGGTAAGATAGTTCCCGCTTGGTTTCCTGAGTTTGGGCATGCTCTGTGGGTGTCTGTTGTGATTATCATCCTAAATTTTTTTATTCTATCTAGTATACATGCTCACTTGGTTAATTCTGTTAAGTAAGCGTCCATCGACATCTTTGTGGTGAACTTCACATCATTACTTGCAGTGACAGCATTGAAAAGCTCTTGAGATTTTTCTTCCTTGTGGTCTGACCATTGGACCTTGATCCACTCTTCCTGATCGAATTTCCGTACGTGTTTCAATGACTCTCCCAATGCAGCGCTCATGAGCGGATCATTAGTGATCTTGCTGTTTTTGGCAGTGGACTGCAAGATATGCACATTCTGTTGACTTGGTTTCGATGGCTCTGTGACATCTCTCTTTTGTTGAAGTTTCTGTGATTCTGCGTCGTCCATGTACTTGAACGATGCTCTTAATTGTGCTGTGGAATCGACCGGTACCAACACCAATTTCTTCTGTCCTTCAGTTACCACAAATTTTGCAGCGTAAAGGCCTCCGTCTGTCTTGTTGAGAACACCAACATGCTTATGATGATCCACGCGGCCCCATTCCTCTGTCCTTTCTTCGTCGTAAAATCTAGTGGTATTTATAGGAACACTCACTTCCATGAAGTTGGATTCTGGTTTAATGCTAGCCCCCAAATGCTGTAATTTCAAAGGCGATTTGCTGGGTTTCCCTTGGAACTGTATCAAGTGAATCGACTGGTTCAATCGGTCTGGTATGCTGTTCATAAACACAGGAATAGATTCGACTACGGGGTCGTCTATTTGCTCCTCTTCATCACTGGTCTCTTCATCTTCAAACGCATGTGGTAGTATCCCTTGATCTTCCGCGTCTTTCATTTCCACGTCCTCGTAGACTCCCACATCTGTGCTAGAGTCATCTGAGTTCTCTGCGTCCACAAAAAGACCGTTGTCATCCTCTACTTTGGACATTGTACAAACTAGTTTATAATCTGTGTAAAGTGAAAAGAAAAAGAGATGCGCCGCGAAGAGAGTAGAGTAGCGCAGACAGTAGAATCCGATTTATGAAGCATACTATATTACGTTTTGTTGAAGGCATTGAAGGTTTTTGATCCTTGTAATGCTGCACTTCTATGTGTTACACATTCAGCTCTTTTTGACACAAATTGTTCTCTGTATCGTTCAGGACACAAGTCAGATTCGGGCCCAGCTGTAGTGCGATGTGAGAAAAAACTGTTGCATCAGAAAATTGATAAAATACTTGAGTAATACTGTCATGACTGAAGAATTCGATATCACCAAAACATATCTCAAGTTCTTGGAAGATGACAAGGATATGACTATGCCTATAGCGGCCATCGAATCGTTGGTGACGATGTTGCGGGTAAAACAACCGGCCACGTCCTCAGAATTAATTAATTTGGTCAAGAGTAATATCGACAACCTTAAGGCCTCTATCTCCAACGCTATATCCTTATCTGCTGGATGTGATTTGTTTATGAGATTCGTATTGAGAAACATCAACTTGTACTCCGACTGGGAGTCATGCAGAAAGAACTTGGTGGAAAACGGGGAGTTATTCGTACAAAGAGCCAAAGAACTGAGATCTAAAGCTGCTGATTTTGGATTACCATTCATCAAAGACGATGATATAATACTTGTTCATTCTTTCTCCAGAGTTGTGTATCAATTGTTGTTAAGAGCCAAGGTAGAGAAACTTATCCGGTTCAGGGTGTTTGTAACAGAATCAAGGCCTTCTGAAAAGGGATACGATATGGCCAATTTATTGAGAGAAGCAGGAATTCCAGTGGAAGTTATTGTTGATAATGCAGTAGGCTACGTCATACATAAAGTTGACAAGATATTAGTAGGGGCCGAAGGTGTAGCTGAAAGTGGAGGAATCATCAATCATATCGGATCATATCAAATTGGGTGTTTGGCCAAAACCAATAATAAGCCATTCTATGTGGTGACAGAGTCTCATAAGTTTGTCAGATTGTTCCCATTGGCACCAAATGACTTACCAAACCAGATCAGTCTGTTACAGCTTACCAACAGCAATGTTTCAAGTTTGCTTGAGAATGATAATCAATCACTAATCACCCAACAAGTAGATTTCACCCCACATGAGTACATTACTGCCTTGATAACAGATTTGGGTGTTTTGACGCCTTCTGCAGTTTCCGAAGAGTTGATCAAGATCTGGTACGATTAAGAGTGCCCGTTTAGTCAATAACGGACCTTAACTGCACTTCAAGATCCTCGAGATCAAAATAGTCCTTGACATCACTTTCACGCTGCACCTCCACACACTTAATGCCCTTTGATTCTAGGAATTCTGTATCTACCACAATCTTGGGGTTTTTCATATAGAAAACATGAGACACAAACCTTTTCCATTCATTGAAGTTAGCGTTCTCTGTTCCCTTCTTAAAGGAGTAAGTAGCCAGATCTGCAATAATTCTCACAAAGTCAGAAGCTGTCATGTCGAAAGTCTCTCTATCGTAACACCCATTAAGCAACAAAACTCTTTTCTTGACCCGGCCATTGTTCAAATCATCGGCGATGGCTTTACCTACACCTTTAAGCACAACCACGGGGATTATACTGGTCATCAACGACCCAATTGAGTAAATCACCACATCAGCATTAGAAATAGTAGAACAGACTTTATGGTGGGCGCTGGGTCTTATTTCCTGGCCGTAGGGCGAAACGTAGAAGATTCTTTCAATAGGCGATAATAGTGGCTGCACGTCTTCAGACTTTGAAAAATGCAATTGTGATTTCTTGAGTTCTGGGTGGGTATATTGTGGTACATTGCCCGTTTCTTCATCATCAGAGATGTCCGAGAACTCTGTCATTTCACTGTGGTTTAACAGGTGGTCCACAGACGCAATGTTAGTGATGGGAGAACTCAAAGGAGGCTGGCTTGCATATGCCGGCTCAAAATAGTCAGCTTGAACTTTCTCTTTTGGAGAGCTGGGTCTAGTTCTATTAATTGGAGGAGGATAGTTTGTTTGATCATCTGCGGGATGGGATATTTGAGACTGTCCCGTGATTATAAGGCCATTTTGAAGCAAGGCACTGATATGGTATGTGAAATTTGTGTTAATGCATGGCAACACTTCAATGCGAGGATCAATGCCTGACAATCGAGACAACAACTCAATTGAAGAGTCCAAAGAACCAATAAACAATCTTGCTCCCGTCAAGAAAAGGTTTCCCACATTCGCCAATTCGAATCTAAACTGCTTGGCTGCTGTATGTGCAGACGACTGGTGTTTAGATCTTTTTAATAACTCCACATTAACGTGAATGAAGAACGCTCTAAAAATCTCCCGCCTTGCAGGTTCAATCTCCCGCCAAAGCTCATGACTGCCGTCCACTATATCGTTCCACTGTACCCTGGCCTCCTGTGGGTTCAGGGAGAGCCTGAAACTCAAAAGCCTCCGTAATGCCCATTCATTTTCAGGAATTAATCTGGTTAATCTTGACCGTATATCACCAATGGCAGGACCACCAATAACACGAATTAATTCTGACGTGGATCCACCGTTATCCAGGATAGGAAGAATGTAGCTAGTATTATGGGATATCAGACCAAATAGGGAAACCAACTCATTGGTGGCTGTGCCACCACTTATAATCGCTAGTTTTAGGTCTTTCCCCATACTTGACACGATTCAAAATAAATATTGAGATTCGATTTTCGAGGGTTCCAGTTGCTAAGATACTAGGCAGGAAAAGACGAGCGTTTGAAACAGAAAAAGGAAGATGATCAGATCCTGGCACTTACCCTGGGTCAGTAATAAGCCGATTTTTGGCTGTACTGTGACTTTCTGTCTTTTTGCAGGTGCTTGAAGTAATGAATGTAAATGCAACTCTGAGAAATGTTGCAGCCTGTAAATTTTGCAGCTAGCACAGTTTGAGAGTATAACTATACTATAATTTGTGAGCCGTTAGGGCGCATCACAAATGTGTACGATGATCACATTATGATGGAGTTGTTATATACTTCTCTATTTTATTTGTGAATTTTACAGGAAATTGAAATCGTGCACAGATCCCAGGGTTTGAGGTCTGTAGGAGAATATCTAAAGCTAGTGTGTCTACAGTATATATTGAGTAATATTGGCTGCTTACACAAAAACAGTGAATTTAAACCTATAAACGCAACCTCTTCCCCTATAAGGGTGTATCGCTTATCCAACCATGTTTCGATCCCAAATTAGTGGGGTAGATATTTTTACACATTTGCATTATTTTTAGTTTTCCTTTTTCTCGATTGTATCTATCACCCCTGAACTTTTTTCAGATAGCTACACATCGTTTTTTGTTTCAAATAAGAATACATAGCTACGTTTTGAGTATAAAGTATAGCTTGACTTAGACAAGAAGCTTCAGCTCATATAACAACAGAGAATTGACCCCAATGACAAATCAGGGATCTAGTGCCAGTGCACGCAAATCTGCTAAAGATACACATCCATTGAAGTATCATAAAGAATTCAGGGCATTACGGAGAAAGACAAGGAGCTTCAACTTGTTGGTAGAGAAACTTGATTTGTTTCCTAGGTCTTTTGGAAGAGATGAAAAATTCATATCGTCGGAGGAAGTTTGTGACTTCTCAACGTTGTTTCTGACCCTTAGAGATCTTGGCTTGTTGTTGGACAATTCTAGACACCACTATACGTTATTGGGCAAATTGGTACTGGTTAGGATGATCTCGCGGGACGTAACTTACAAGACCAGGCTACCCGCTGATGTAGCTGATGTGATCTTTAGAGCAATTTCTGAAATTGAGATATTGTTGGAAAATGTAGGTGACATGAAACTATTTGAAAAGCAATCAAGGGAGAAGGGAGTGTTAGCAAGAAGAGCAGAAGAGGCGGATACCAGATTAGTATCTCCTTCATGGCTTCGCTTTTCTTCAAAATATGACGGTTTAAACGAAGCGTTCTATCCGAGATCTTGAAGCCGATTCAATGACCGACACAATTTCAGGAAGTGCAACCTCTTCCAAGTCTTTGTAACCAACGACCGTTTATGTCATCCATTACTGTTTAAATATACGTGTTTTAAATTTTGCATTCTGTGTGTTGCAAAGCTATTGTTTATCCCTGCATATAGGTCCATCGTGATTTTGCAGTCAATAAATCGTGTATTACATAAGCACTGATTTTGTACCACATTCTTCGGTTAAAAAGCAGTCACTTCATCCAGTGCGTAATACCGGTACCAAAATGCGCGTTTTTTTCAGCATGGTTGAGAAAAAAGTTCCCAATTGTCCACGTGACTGATATGAAATCTGCAAAGAAGTAACTAGTGAAAAAAAAAAAACCATAAAAAAAAATTTTCAAACGAATTTATACTGAATACATTTAAAAATGGCTAGTCAAGAAGTTTTAGTTTTAAGAGGTACCTTAGAAGGTCACAACGGTTGGGTTACATCCTTAGCCACCAGTGCTGCTCACCCAGATTTGTTATTGTCTGGTTCTAGAGACAAGACTTTAATCACCTGGAAATTGACCGGTGACGACAACCAATACGGTGTCCCAAAGAAATCTTTCAAAGGTCACTCTCACATCGTTCAAGACGTTACCATCTCCGCTGATGGTGCTTACGCTTTGTCCGCTTCTTGGGATAAAACCTTAAGATTATGGGACTTAGAATCTGGTGTCTGTACTCAAAGATTCGTTGGTCACACTGGTGATGTCTTAGCTGTTTCCATCTCCAAGAACTTGAGACAAATTGCCTCTGCTTCTAGAGATAAAACCGTCAAATTATGGAACACCATTGGTGAATGTGTCCAAACCTTCACTGGTCACTCCGACTGGGTTTCTACCGTCAGATTCTCCCCAGATGATGAAACTTCTACCATCATCTCTGCTTCTTGGGATAAAACCGTTAAAGTATGTACTACCACATTGTTCAAGTTTTCCTTTTGTTGATTTGTCCACAGAATTGTTTCTCATATGATGTTCACATATTTGCTACTTCAGACGTTGCTCGCCAGCTTCGAATGAGACATCAAACTACACCAAGATCGCTGATGGTTGTACAATTCTGTTGATTAAGATTGCAAAAAGAGAACCGTTTTAGGAATTTTTTTACTAACAAACTCTTTTAGTTATGGGATGTCTCCGACTCCAGCTTAAACGCTGACTTCATCGGTCACAGTGGTTACATTTCTTGTATCACCATCTCCCCAGATGGATCTTTATGTGCTTCTGCCGGTAAAGATGGTATCATCAACTTGTGGGACTTAAAGAGCAACGCTTCTTTGTACACCTTGAACGCTGCCACTGAAGTTCACGCTTTAGCTTTCTCTCCAAACAGATACTGGTTAGCTGCTGCCACTTCTACTGGTATCAAGATCTTCAACTTAGAAGAAAGAACCTTATTAGACGAATTAAAACCAGAATTCGCTATCGGTGCTAAAGCTAAAGACCCAGAACCAATCTCTTTGTCTTGGTCTGCTGATGGTCAAACTTTGTTTGCCGGTTACACTGATTCTTTGATCAGAGTCTGGCAAGTCATGACCTCTTCTGCTTAAACACAGAAGAACCCTTTCAAAACAAATTAATATAATATACATTTATTAGTCCTATTATTCAAACATGTAGATTTTTCCACTGGCACTACCCCCAGCAACCCAATTTTCTGTTGGGTGTAAAGAACTAACTGCTGGTACGGCCCCCACATTGCTTGCAGTCAAATGAGCCAAAATTTGTCCCTTTTGATCATAGATATCGAATCCTCTGTTCATATTTGCAATGACAAACTTCTGGACTCCATCTTTGGGTGCCAATTGCCATTTGGCTTTCAAAATCGATACCCATCTTCCTGTCTGACAATTGTGTCTTATTTTGGTCACAGGATCAAGATTATAAGGAATTGGAGTCTCTTCAGCTTTCCTCTTCTTTACTGGAAGCTGGTAATTCTTCTTCCAGTCAGTAACCACGGGCACACCATCTGCCCCACTCAAATCAAACACGCAGATATTGTCATCATACCCATTACATACAAGCCTGTTTTCAACGTTCCAATCCACACAGGAAACGGAGAGCCTTGAGGAGTACAGGCCGTAGGGGTGTGGACCTATTTGGTCGTCAAATTCAGACCAGGAAGCATTGGATTTTGAAACACTTCTCAAGTCCCAGATCCTTAACGTTCTATCCAAGGAAGCAGTAGCAATTTGATGCGATGCGTTCGGATTGATTGCAAAAGACCCAATCTTCTTGTCATGCACACGAAGTAATTGCTTAGCATCCGTTTTCTTGAACGGGGTCCTTGTGTCGTGCTGGTAGAAGTTTCCCGATAAGGTAGTCATGTACAAGATACTGGGGTTGTCCACACAAACATTTATGTCAGATACACCCAAGGCATAGTCTGCTGACTCGTAAGGATCACTTAAGTACGCCACTTCTGAGGACTCAAGCTTGTTTAAATCAATCAGGCGTACAGAACCATCATAAGAAGCCGTCAAGAACTTGGATGGCGCATTGAATGGTGCCAATATCTTGGATATAGACTTACCATGCGGCTTTAAAATGGATATCGTGGGCTCTTCGTCGTCTTTGGTGGAATCCACAGCCCAAATACCCATGTGCCCACCCGTGTCTCCAGCAGCTATCACCCGGTCTTTCACTGATGGGTGGAAATTGAGCGAAGTGATCCGCTGGTGAGTGATCTTAATGTCCAAAGGATCAAATCTTTCATATACTTTGAGCCCGTCAAACTCCTCCCTTTTCTTCTCTAAGACCTTATCGTCGTATTCGAAGCTCGACTTCCTTATCAAGTCGTAAAAGTCTCCTGCCGACATCTTATCCCCCAATTCTCTGAAAAGAGCTAACACCTCATTATCACTCTCAATATCCGGTATCTCTTCGTCTTCGTTGTTCTCGTCTTCAACCTTAATAGCAGCTTCACCATCTTCTTGCTTGACTTCTTCATTCTCCTTTGGCTTTTGGAACACTTTCTTCTCGAACTTCATCGTCCCCAGACGCTTGTCAGTGATGAGATCAATCAAGTCAAATTCCCCATACAAACGCGTTTGCTTGAGCTTTTCCAATTCCTTCTTGCGTCTTTCTCTCTCCTCCATTTCGTCTCTCATCTTCTGATACTCTTCTGTGTTCTCCATCTTCACCCCTGCAATCCGCCTGGACCTTCTGGAGGGCTCAATTGGTTCTGCCTTCACTTTTGGCGTTGGCTTGCGTCTTTTCACAGGTTTAGGTTTGTCTTGCGGCACATCTCGGGAAATAGAGTCGTGGATCAGATCAAGCTCCAACTGCCTCAAGAGCTCCTTGTTCCTCTGGATATTCTCCTGTCTTTGCCGTTCAAACTCTGATAACTCCGGCATTATATTGGTTATAGCAAAAGTTGATGGAATTGAAAAATTATTCGCGTTTGATATTTTCTGTGGTGTTCCTCTATTATACATTGTGGTGATCTAGTTACTATTTACAAGCCTTAAAACGTCTGAACACAAATACAAACTCCCACATACGACCACTTTCCTCGTATCTCCTGCTTGTTTCATGGCCACTACCGTATCCAAAACCAGCTCGACGGTCTGTTCGTTGGTAGACTCTAAAATGTCTTTGAAGCGACATTTTGCAGCCTCTTGAATAGTCTCCACTTTAGCAGCCGAAACCCATGGCATACCGTCAGGGCGGGAAAATTGACACGCTATAATAGAATCTGTGTGTCTGTTACCAACATACTTCAAAAGATTGTCGATAGACTTCCCCTTACTGAGTGCTACAATGAAGATGAGCCCCTTTTGGCCTCTGTAAGTATCCAAATAGCTTTTCAACTCTTGGGCAGCACTTTCGTTATGAGCCCCGTCTATAAGCATAGGCACATCCTTGTATGTTATAGATTGAAGTCTTCCGGGCCAGACCACCTGGCTTATTCCTTCCTCGATTATGCCTTTTGTTATTGATGGAGTGTACTTTTCCGTCAAAAGTTCAATCAACTTCAAGGCCACGCTCAAATTCTGTAGCTGGTATTTCCCCTTCAAGGGAGATCTGGACCTCAACAGCTCGATTTCAGCCACATTGAATTTGCTGAAGTTATTAAGGGCAGACGTGGGCGTGGAGACTCCGTCCACGCAGAACAAATCACTGGCTGTTGATTTCGTCTTCTCTCTCACCACGTCCAAGACCTCTTTATTATTCGTTGCATCCACTACACAGGGGATACCGTCCTTGATTATTCCAGCCTTCTCTGAAGCGATCTGGCTAAACGTGGAGCCCAAGAACAGTTCATGGTCTATTCCTATCTTCGTTATCCCACACAATATCACACCTCCATTCTGGGGTCCTTGCCCTTCTTTATAAGGCTCAAGCACATTCGTGGCATCCAAGCGTCCACCTAGCCCCACCTCGATCACAGCATACTCCACTCTCTCTAACTCGAAGATCTTGAACGCAGTCACTGTCAATAGCTCAAACTGCGTACATCCAATGTTATGCGTAGCATTTTCTTTCTTTACCAAAGCCGAAACTTCCTCAAACTTGCCCAATGGATATGTCTCGTTATTTATGGAGATACAGTCGTTGTAGTAAAGTAAATGTGGTGAAGTAAATCGACCGTTTCTAATCAGAGCAGCTGTGAGAATCGATGAGATGTATGCCACAGTCGAGCCTTTCCCATTCGTACCTGCTACATGAATAGACTTGTAGCTGCTTATGTGAGGATTCCCCAACACACGGAGCAAGCGGCTGATCCTCGTAAGCGCCAAATCAATGCCCATTATGAGTAAGACACTATTAAAAAGTTGCAAAGATGGGTAGATGAAAAGTTGTACTCGCGGAAACTAAAAAATATAATTTATTATATCAACTTTCCCGTATGACAAAAGAACACACAAACCAATTCATTCAAAAAAGGCTAGATTCGCTCGATAATATTGACACCATGATTGTGAACCTTCTTGGGAACATGTCTGACATTTTCGGCTCGTTTGCTACGCCCTGCAACAACAGTGATACCGCCAAAGCAAAAATCACCGACCAAACGCTGAAGATATACCAAACTCTCAGTGATATAGCTATTAACCTCAGAAAAGAGGTTAAGATCTTGGACGACAACATAGGAGTGTTCGACAAGAACGACGAGAACGTTATGATTCTTCCTATACCGGTTGATCAGAAGAATACAGCGTTGGGAAAGAGAAGAACCAAAGAGGAGATAAACCAGTTGATGAAACTCATACCTGAAGAGCCCACGGAGGACCAGAAGTTCATACAGAAGACAGAGACCAAGACAGTAGATAAAGAGCACAAGGAGGAAGACACTACAGACAACGCTGGTGAGAAGAAAGAACCAGAAACCGAAAAGGACGCCGTTCCCGTTGATGAAACCAAACCCGACATACCGAAAGAAGCACAAGCTACACAGACAGCTGCCACTGAAGATATAGAGATGAAGGAAGAGCCCAAAGACCTTGATTTTGAAGATCTCGGGTTGGACTTGGATAACGAAGAAGACACCAATGTCCCAAATGTAAAGCAAGAGCCCGGCGAAGAGGACTTTGAGATGATTGAATGAACCACCAGGAACTGAAAAATTATTCGTACATTCGTATAATACATATTAATGCCAATGACAAGACACAGTTAAAGCTCTTCAAGGTATCCCTGTTGGATCAATCTTTCCACGTCAGACCGACGAACATAGAACTGTGAATCTTTGATCAAATTAAACACCCCGTACTCCGTTTGAACCTCTCCACCGTCCTTCAAGACTCTCACGTCTATGAAAATATCTGTTGGAGGCTCTAAATCACCATTCAAGTCGATATCTGAGAATTTGGACTTGAAATCTACCAAGAGCTGCAGGTAGTTCCTGAAGTATTCCTGTTCCGGGTGGCTTAGGTTTTCCAATGGCAATCTGGTGGTATAATTGGAACCTAATGCTGCACTTTTTAATAGTGTGGGAGGCACCGAAGTGCTAGACGAGTCCACAGTCGGGTCAATATTCAACCACGTGAACTCGTTTATTTTGTCGGCTCGAAGCTTCTGGTGGGCTAGCAAGCACCTCTTGTTTCTTCGCATAGAAAGTCGAGCAACAAATAGTTGACACTGGTTGATCTTCTGCTCCATTTCGCTCTCTTCTTCCATTTCCATTCTTTGTCTATCCAAATACTCCACATCTTTGCCAAGGTCATTGATTTCTTTCAACACCGCGTTCACGAGGTCTCCCTGGTACAACGTCACTTCCGGAAGGTTCGACGTCCTTTGTGCGTCTAGCACTAGCTTCTTTCCTAAATCTCCAAACATTAATGTGTGTAGTAAATATTTAAAAAACGCGGTTCGTATATAAGTTGTGAGACGCATCTCATTTTTGAAATAGTGCTTTTGGCTTCGTCTTTTTGGTAGTGTGGGCTTGTCAAAGCCAGTTTCAGGTCACCACGACTGCCTGTTATGCAATATACTATCTTTAGATGTCAATTCCACCTTTTAAGCTGTTATAAGAACACCATTTTCCATGTCAACCCAAAAGGGCGCCATACTCCCTGAGATTGCTCGTATGGCGCAGTGGTAGCGCTGCAGATTGCAAATCTGTCGGTCCTTAGTTCGAATCTGAGTGCGAGCTGTTTTCTTTTTGCAACCACTACGGATCCAGTTCCTATGTTACCCTATCTTTTTATTCTACTGACTTTAGAAACGGTTTTTATATTAACTACATCAAAGTGGTTCTTCCACCTATGTCATTACTTGCAGAGCCATCGGGCATGTTTCCGTCCCTGCCTGAAACAAACTGATGGTATATTCCTTGCAATTTTTTCATCTCCTTGACAGAGATAGAAGGTTTAGTTTCCCTCAAGGAACCTTCGAAATCTGCTTGGGATATTAACACAGCCGATCCTTTGTTGTCACTTCCATTTTCTTTCTTCTCAGAATGGTCATTTGTAATAAATAATCTTTCGATTTGTTGCAAGATCTTGACTCTATCGGCAGGTCTCATTTTTGTGGCTTTCAATTTATCAGAATTGACCTTGAAGAATTCAATTTCTTTGTTGTTGTCAACATCAGAAGTTACCTTAAGTTCTTCGTCATTGGAGAGTTTGACATGTACAGCCTTTAAGTATGCGTTGTATCCCAAACCTTGCATGTCAGCACCACTGAACCCTTCTGTTCTTTGAGCAATGCTCTCCAAATCCACATCTGGGTGCAATTCCATCTTTGCTGTGATACTCTGAAGAATATCCAACCTGTCCTCATAACTTGGCATGTCACAAATGACACTTTTGTCCAATCTTCCTGGACGTAACAAAGCAGAATCAATTAAATCTGGTCTACTGGTGGCTGCAAGGACATAAACACCATCTAAACCTTCTGCACCATCCATCTGTGTCAACATCTGATTCACCACTCTGTCTGTGACACCGGTAGAATCGTGACCTCTTTTTGGTGCAATAGAGTCAAACTCGTCAAAGAAAAGGATACAAGGTTTGGCTGCTTGTGCTCTTTCGAATAATTCTCTGACCGATTGTTCTGAAGCACCGATATACTTGTTTAAGATTTCAGGACCCTTGATAGAAATAAAGTTCAACCCACATTGGCCCGCAACTGCACTTGCCAATAATGTTTTACCACAACCAGGATAGCCATAAAGAAGGATACCGGATCTCAATCTTAATGGACAATTGGCAAAGATAGGCGCATATTTGGTAGGCCATTCCAAGGTCTCTAAAAGGATATTTTTGGCCTCTTTTAACCCTCCAATATCCGACCAGTTAATGGAGGATTTTTGTAGCTTAACTCCTCTCAAGTTCGATGGAGTATACCCTTGTAAAGCCTTTTCAAAGTCGTCTCTACTTGAGACAATCTCGTCGTCGATTATGTTGGTGGAAGCATTGAAGAGAGACTCGTGGTATATTCTATCACACAAAGTCTTTAAGTCGTTAGGAAGGTAACCTTCGGTTTCAGCTACCATATCCATGATATCAAAACCAATTTTGCACCCAAGGTTATCAACCAAGTAGTGGTTCAAAAGCTTGCTTCTAGTCACC
Source organism: Yamadazyma mexicana (assembly GCA_030569415.1). NCBI lineage: Eukaryota > Fungi > Ascomycota > Pichiomycetes > Serinales > Debaryomycetaceae > Yamadazyma > Yamadazyma mexicana. Next base: position 706,049 of record JAJMLA010000004.1, read on the forward strand.
TTGTCTGGGGCAGACAACTGGTGTGTGTTTTCAATCAAATGCGACAGGAAGAGGTACCCATTCAATGCCTCCTTGGATACCGCAGAAGCTATAATAGAAAGCTTGCTATTTGGTTGTGAGGTGATTCTTTGCACCTGAGCCACTAAAAACTCAGCCAAATTCCTGGAGTTGGAAGAGTCTCCATGTTCAACGTCTGCAGCTATGACTTTATCAAGATTATCCAAGATTAAGACTGCTGGCTTGTACCAAGTACACTCTTGTAACCACTTATTGAAATGGTTTGTGGATAATGAGGTGAAGTTTTCGTTCATCAACGATTCACAGGAAATATACTTACAATAGTAAGCATTCTGGGTCTCGAGGATCTGTGCAATATGCTTAAGCGTCAAAGTCTTCCCACTTCCTGAGTTGCCGTATATTAAGGTGCCGGAGTTTCCTTCCAAAAGAATAGTGTCCACAGTGTCATCTATAACACCTTGTAATCCAATGGCCTGACTAAGTTCCTCCTTCGTGCTGAGTTCCTCAATGAAAGAAGTGGCACGTAATAGCTCTTCACCAATTTCCACTGTAGGCTGTTTCCTATCAGATCCACTAAACGGCTTCAACCAAGCGTTCACCTCGTCATTTCTTTTGAACTTAAGTAAGCCTCCGTTAGGCAATAAACTCGGTATGATAGGCAACTTAACAAAGTTTGTTAATGGAGAGTTGGCTAATTGACTGGCCAAAAGATGTGTTTCAATGCCACGAGCAAGCTTAGTTGCTTTTTCTTTCTTCTCTGCCGAATTGAGACTCACCTGGGAGTTCTTTTTCGTTTGTGTGATGTATGGATGGACAGTCAATGTCGAAGGAATCTTGGGAGAGGCTTTCACTGCAGCTTTCAAGTCAATGACAGACCCCACAGTTGCTTCCACTGATAATGCCACAGCCAATTTTCTGGAAAGACCAACATGGTTAGCAGGGCCTGCAGGGAAGTTGACAAGTTTGGCCACTATTCTCTTGTTTTCCTCTAAAGGTGCTACTTCTTTTGCATCTTTACCATCTGTGGTCGAGTCACCAGGAGCCAGGGCATTATTAGTAGCAGCTTTCTCCAGTTTTGGGGTGGCGTTGGTCTTAGCGTTGGGTCCAGGGATAGTGGATACCGCCACATACTCTGTTCGTTTTAGCACATTCACCACTTCATTGAAGTTAATGTACACTTCGTAACCGTCAGGGTCGGCGTATTCAGGTAAGTTTGCGTACAATTCGTGGGGTAACGGCACAGCTCTTTTCAAGACCGAAGGGAGGTTGGAATAATCGTCGACATTCTTGCCACCTTTTGCAGATTTCCCGGACTTCACAGAATTAGACCGTTTCTTCACTCTTGGTTTAGGTGCAATTGCAACCTCACATTCTGGGGACAATTTGGCAAAACTAGTAGACGTGGTACCTATATCAGTCACAAGCAATTTTGCAGACGCTGTTTGGCTCGGATACACCACCAATACCTGGTTCAATGAAACACATCTGGTTTGAGACAAAAGTTTATCTTCCAAAGTTTGGGCGTGTAACTCCACTAGTTCCCAGTCAGACGAAGTTAAGGGCTCTAAATTGACTTGTCTTGTTTCGAAATTGTTCACTTTCAAGTTGATGACCACGCTTTCGTTGTCCAGAAGCTTCAAGCTCTGTGCCAAAATGGAATCCACCTCCAACGAATTGATCGAAGAAGAGTTCCAACCTGACCACCCAGAATAGCTTTTAGTGCCTTTGTGCACAATTTCAATGATCACATCCTGCACTTTAATATTGGCATTGGCAAGAAGGTTACCGAGCCGAGACGGTAAGTTGACAAGATTGGTTCTGAGTGGAATACAGACAATGTTGGCTTTGTGGCCGTCCATATTTAAAAATGATGATAAATAGAGAACTTCTCCAGGTTTTTTTTGTCGCTCACTTTATACAGTCATCAAATCCGAGGCCTAATTTTTCAGATGCAAAATGTACTAATTCGACTATATACAGAGATCATGACACAAACGTGAGTTTCACAAATGCTGGTTTTGGTGTTTTGGTATGACGGAATGTTGGGAATGGTATAACATGGTCTTTTGATGTGGGTTTATTTCTTATTGTTGTAGTACTCCTGCACTTGTTTCCATTTCTCCAAACGCTCATCTTTGGTACTTTTAGCGTTCTCATCCCATTTCTTTTCGTTCTTGGCCTGGTTAGCCTGTCTGGCTCTTTCAATCGTCTGAAAGGATTTCTTCCTTATAGATCTACACTGTTCCCAGCCAATAACGTTCCCTAAGAAAAACCCACACATACCCCAATTGAGTGACTTATTGGGGTTTTTATGTATGAGAAACGTCACACCTCCCAACACGGCCATTGACTGGAACCCAGTCATCATCGCTTCTTTGAAACAGGGCATATTTGCGTATGTTTCGAGTTTCACGTCGGAAAGTTTGACCTGCTGGAGAGCTTCCTGGTACATCGATGTGGTGTGAGAACTAGAATCTTCACCGGATGCTTGATCGTCGAATTTTGGCGGCAAATCTTCAAGAAACTTTTGTGGCTTTGGGTCTGCCTCGGTGACAGGTGACACTTTCGATGGGCTAGAGCCTCCGAACCATCCCATAGTAGTATTCGAAGTGATAGAAAGTTATATATAAAAGAAAAAAAGTGGTCGCTCCGCGACTTGACACAAATTACCCACTTTATATTTGTATCATTTTCCATCAACTTCGTAAGATACAATGATAGACAAACTCGTGTTAGATCCCCAGCTTAAGTACTGGGTGCTTCTCCCCATATCCGTGGTGATGGTGATTGTAGGGCTTGTGCGGTCCAACATCACCAATTTGTTAAAACCCGATCCAAAACTCGAAGAGTTCAGAAAGAACAGAGAAAAGTACGTATATTACAGTGGTTAGATAAGTGTTTATACTAACAGTCCAGACAATTCCTAAAACGAGCCACCAGCTTCAAGAACGGTCACTCTGCCCTTACGAAATCAGAGTTCCTTAAAAGACAAGAGTATTATGTTAAGACCCTCAACACCAACGCATTCTTTGCTAATAAAGATGTGGCCAACGAAGCCCCTGCCAACCCCTTGACGGACCCAGGTACAAACGACGCTTTAATGAACATGGCAAAAGGCAACTTGATGAATTATATTCCCCAAACGCTTATCATGGCATGGGTCAATTACTTCTTTGCTGGATTTGTTATAATGAAGTTGCCATTCCCTATAACTGATAGTTTCAAATCGATGTTACAAGCAGGGATCATAACACCAGACTTAAATGTGAGGTATGTTTCCTCCATTTCATGGTACTTTGTGAACTTGTTAGGTTTGAAACCAGTTTATTCCCTTTTAATGGACTCCAACTCTGTGCAAGAATTAATGCAACAGCAGCAACAACAAAACCAACAATTGCCTAATTTAGGAGCTCCTGGAGGGCCTAAAGTCGACAAGATCTTTCAAAAAGAGGCTGAAAACATACATATTTTGACCCATGAGTCTATTTTCGATGGCATAGTCGATAGAGTCGTCGCCTTAGAGTCGTAGTGTTAAATGTTAAATCCCGCTTATGTAAGCATTACAGAATCGCAGTAATTTTTCAAGTTAATCTCATTTTCTCATTACTAAACCCCATCGCAAACTATTATCCTTCACAATGAGTCCTGCTACTGTGATATGTATCGGTATGGCTGGTAGTGGTAAGACCACTTTCATGCAAAGATTAAACGCACATCTTCACACAAAGAAGACCCCACCTTATGTCATCAATTTGGACCCAGCAGTGTTGAAAATTCCTTATGGTGCCAACATCGATATAAGAGATTCTATCAAGTACAAAAAAGTTATGGAAGAGTATAATCTTGGTCCCAATGGAGCCATTGTCACATCGTTGAACTTGTTCTCCACCAAGATTGACCAAGTGATCAAGTTAGTAGAAAAGAGAAGCGAAAGTGTGAAGAATGTTATAATAGACACCCCAGGACAAATTGAATGTTTTATTTGGTCTGCTAGTGGATCTATCATCACTGAAGCATTTGCTTCTACTTTCCCTACCGTCATTGCATATATTGTGGACACTCCTAGAAACACCAGTCCAACTACTTTCATGTCCAACATGTTGTACGCATGTTCCATTTTATACAAAACCAAGTTGCCTATGATTATAGTGTTCAACAAGACTGATGTGAAAGATGCTGAATTCGCCAAAGAATGGATGAAGGACTTTGAAAACTTCCAGATCGCCTTACAAGAAGACCAGAACTTGAACGGCGATGAGGGGTCCGGATACATGTCTTCGCTTGTGAATTCGATGTCGTTGATGTTGGAAGAGTTCTATTCTACATTAGACGTGGTGGGTGTGAGTTCCTATACGGGTGCAGGGTTTGATGACTTTTTGGACGCTATTGACAACAAGGTGGATGAGTATAATGAATATTACAAGGCCGAAAGGGAACGGATTTTGAAAAAGAAAGAAGATGACGAAAAGAAGAGACAGTCCAAGCAGTTGAACACCTTAATGAAAGACTTAAAGATCAAAGGAGAAAAGGGTAAGAATACTACAGACGCAGACGTATTATCAGATTTCGAAGATGATGAACAAGATGAGTATGATGGTGAAGTCTTGAGAGATGAAGATGAACCGGAAAGACAGTATACTTTCCCTGAAGATAGAACGTCAGAATTGAAAGATGACACCGACTTACAGGCTCGTTACCAAGCAGCCTTAGATGCCACTGCCAAAACTGCATCTTCAAAGACAGCTGAGAATATTGCAGAGTATATAAAGAGGTAGAACTAGGGTTGATATAAGAATGTATAATAAATTGGTACGTCTTTTATGATGACAAAACAGCATCGATATCGTAAGGAATAGATGCATATTCGTCTTTGAAAATCAAATGTGGTTTGGTCTTAGCAAGGTGAAGAATCGTCTTTCCAAACTCTGAATTACACCAGGCAAACCAGGATCTTGTAAAAGAACGGCCATTCATGGCGTTCACGTGCACGCTTTCGTGCATCAACCCCAAGGAAGCCGTGGTATCCATAATCATCTCCAAACTCTCTAGTATCTCATCATCATTGTCTGTGGTTCTGATTGCCATTAGCAACGACATTGGCCATGCATTGTGAATACCGATGTGTGGGCCACCTATACCCCTGAAGAATCTCCCTTCAAGGAAGTAAGGGTTACCTTTCTTTGAAAGAACCATCTTCCTGGTGTTTTGATAGATTTGATCGTCTTTGTCTATGAATCCCATGTCAGGAGCCGATAATAACGATGGGATATTGGCATCGTCCATAAAGATAGAGCTCCCATACCCGTCCACTTCGTAGGCATAGACTTGGCCAAACTCTGGATGGTTGACTATGGCATGTTGTTTGATTCCCTGCTCTATATTTTCAATAAAATCGTCGGTGACTTTACTTAACAACTCATATTTGGCCTTGAAAAGTGGTGATTCGTCCTTCAAGTAGTACTTTCTGACGTTCTTCAATTCCGTAAGCATATGCATATTTGCTGGGACAAAGAACTGGAGAATACACGCATCGTCCGATGGTCTGAATGCAGAACGGATCAATCCTGTACCAAAATTGACAGGGTTACCCACTCCTCCCAAAGGCAAAGTTTCCGATCCAATATTAGTGTCTCTTTTGAATGAGTAATAGAACGACAATGCCTGGCCAGTTTCCTCGTCGAAAGAAGGCTGAGATTCTCTTCTCAACACCACCAACACTCTCTCGTATGCTTTCACCCATTCGTCGGTGATGAAAGAGGTATCACCACCTGAATGAAGGTAATATTCATTTGATAATGTCAAGAATGACGCCAATGAGTCCAATTCGTATTTACACTCGAACACCTGCTTCCAATCTGGATTAGGATACACGTTGTCTATAGCAGACTCGCCTTTCTTGATCCCAGAGCCGGCTGGTGGATGAAAGGCATTACAGTAAGCGGAATTCAAAATGTATGAGGTCTGAGTGTTGATGGCTCCTTTGATCATTTCCTTCAATTTTTCATCATATTTGACAAACGGCTGATAAACGGACAACTGCCTGGCAGAGTCTCTTAACCATTCAGCATGAATATCACCAGTTACCACGAAAGTTTGTGGGTTTAATTTATTCTTTGTATTATGCCAAAGAATAGTGGTGTCAAGAGTATTGGGCAAGCAATTCTCTATCAATCGAGCCAAGTCCACGTCTTTCACTTTCAGTTTCAAGTCATCTATGACTTTTTCCACCGCTGGTGACACAAATGTCCTACACTTAGGCGCAGGTCTCATATAAGGGTACTCATATTTACCCTTGGAAAATGGAGGATGTTTTTTCTGTGAGTAATCAACATAGTCCGGGCACTTGCCCACTTTTGAGTTCATGAACGCCAAGAAGTCGCTGTCGACGTCCACAGACACCTTGTTCTTCTCTGAGGGCTTCATTCTGCTCTTGGTAAAGAGGTCTTCTATATTGGCGTCTTCCTTAGCGTTGCCTTCATTTCTGGCTGCAATCAAGTAATACAACAGCACAGTGACCAATAAAATGAGACCCACAAGCCGCTCAAGACGGACTCTCAAGCCTAGTATGTATAAAAGCATCAATTAGAGTGTAATTTGTATGGATAAAAGCAGATTTGGGTAAAGATTAACAAGAAAAAAATAAAGCCTTGATCGGTGAGAAAAGGCTGCAAATTTAAAAAGGCAAAAAAGTGATAGTCTTTATGTTCTTATTTACAGTCTATTAAGTAAGTATATGCAATCGTTATTTGGCCCCGAGACCACTTCTGTCAATCCCATTTCCGCTAGCCGGCGAAGCAAGCCATCTATGTGGGATTTCGGTTTGGCTGCAAGTGCCAATAAGTCTTCATAAGTGCCGTTTCTGAGTTGTAAGTCATGATTTGCAGTAGATTCGATACTTTCAAGCAACGCAGTATGCGTTGTGGATATCCTGGTGCCCACAATATCAAACTGGCCGTCAAACATCACTAAAAGGTCAAGCAATTGTGCGTGGTCTTGTTCAATAATGGGACTTTCAATGGTCAATAAGAAAAAGTCATTGTATGCTATGTCATAAGGGAAGATATCGTTAATGGAAGAATGGCGCAAGGATTTCCTAAGGTACGGCATCGGATATTGCTCGAAGATGTTCTGGGTGCTGTCGGTGAAAGGCAGTTCGTTCTTTAAAACCTGGATGTCTTTGGATTCTTTTAGCCTATCACTAAGAGGATCTGAGACACTGTGGTACTCAGACCAGTTGATTGAATCGCTAGGGTTATCGAAGATGTGAAAAAAGTCAGGCTGTGTTTTGATTGCAAGCTCTAGGATATCCTGATCTACTAGTTCAGTGACATGGTAAGTCCTGGTGGTTCCTTTGTCAAACTGCAAGGTGAGTTCCTCCACTTGACGTTTGAGTTCATTATAAGGAAAATTGACTTGGCTCACGGTAGCATCTGAAAAAAGTCTGTTCCTTTGTTTCAAAACAATAGTGATGGGCGTATTCTGGAGTAGTCGATTGAACCAGCGGTATATGTTGCGGTGTGTGGTGGTGTCAGGAAGGTGCTTTAAAGGATCATAGAAGCTGGCAAATGATTTGATGAGATTAGAATGGAATGCAGTATACTTCTTATGTGTTAGCCTAGTCGTCGAGCTTATACGTGGATACCTCTCGTCGCCCATTGGCTCGTGTAGTAGTTTCTTATTCTTCAATGCATTATATTCATCTTTAAAGAGTTCTTCTGTGTCAAGACTCTCTAATTTGTCGTGGTATGGGCTATCAAACAAAGAACCTATTGCCTGTCTGTAAACGTAAGGGAAATCATGGGCACTCAACTTTGCTTGGCCATTTCTGAGCTTGTGACGAACAAACGTCTGGTGTTGTGGCAGATGTCGCTGGAGATAGTTTCGAACTGTTTTGTTTGGTACTGAGTAGTTGACTTCTGTACAATATTGGTACACTTTGAAGAACTCCCGGATATGTGGCGGGAGCCTTGAATACGTTAGATACGACATCCAAGTGGATTGTGGCTTGTAGCTAGTACCTATTTGACAAAAAGTCGCTGTTTAGAGCGTATGTGCCTGTAAGTGTCTGTGGTGTGAAGTAAAAATGTAATATCGCGATGGCTAAAATTCAATTTCATATATTCTTACAACTGGAAAACATGTCAGACACAGAATCTTTGATTGATGCGGGAATGTTCCAAGAGCCAGAAGGGTTCAGGCCCCCAGTTCCAGATCTGCATTTTGACTCATACCAGCGGAAAGGCAAAAAGTCTCCTTCAGAAATCAAATTGAGACTCGTTGGGTTGTCACCGCTTTGGGGCCATTTATTATGGAACGCAGGTAAATTCACCGCAGATTACCTTGACGAGCATAGCGACGAGTTAGTGAAAGGTAAGAGGGTCCTAGAGCTTGGTGCTGCTGCTGCATTGCCATCTTTGGTGTGTGGGCTTAACGGTGCCTCGAAAGTGATTGCAACTGACTACCCTGATCCCGAATTATTGTACAACATCCAGTACAATATAGACCACTGTGAGGGGCTTCCAAAAGACGTGGTCGAAGCTAGAGGGTTCATATGGGGTGGAAATAAGTCTTCTATCTACGGGGTAGAGGACAAGAAAGAAATCAGTGAAGATGAAAAATTCGACTTGGTGATCTTGCTGGACTTGGTTTTCAATCACACCGAACACTTGAAATTACTTCAAGGTTGCAGAGAGTTGACTAAGAGAGACGGTAAGGTGTTGGTGGTGTTCAGTCCTCATAGAGCACACTTACTTGCCGAAGATCTTAAGTTTTTTGAAACTGCCAAAGATTTCAGTTTCAAACCAGAGCAAATAGATATGGTGGTGTGGAAACCAATGTTTGAAGAAGATGAAGAAACCGCTGAAATTAGATCCCGGGTTTATTCTTACTTCTTGTACCCAGACTGGTAAGCCACTTTAAAGGAAGACATGTGTTTCACATTGGTTTTGTAGTTTTTTGCATATATTTAATAAACTAATGTAACATGAAAATTATTATTAATTCGTTTATTGACTGGATGGACCTGGGTTCATTCTTCTCTTACCGTTGGTCAAGGTGACGTTAACGAATCTTCTGGTGTACAACAAACGTTTGTAAGCTCTACCTTTTGGTTGTTTTGGCTTTTCTTGTTTTTCAACTTTTGGAGTTTGTGATTTAACTTTACCAGCACGAGCTAAGGAACCGTGAACTTTACCCTAAAGAAATTGTTAGTATTTTGCCTAGTTGGAGCTTAAATTGACTTGTGGAAACGAGACAGGAAGGAACGTTTATTGATCATTTTGTTTTATTACTTGCATGATACTCCGGGACTTTCTTGCCTTTTCATCTTGAACCACATTTTCACTTTGGTTGCCACTGCTTGATCTTGCACTATTTGTCATTCCAACTTGAAGGATGACTGTTTATAAGGATTAACATGTCTTTCTTTCTTTTATGTCGCCCTTTTGTTCCACTATCAGCCACCGTTATATTTCATTTTAACATACCATTTTGTTTGATTAATATGTATAGGATATTGTAAAAATTTTAACCCTAGAAAAATGAGAGCGAACAAGATGCTAGCACAGTACAGAGATTGATACGCGCACGATTTTGGTGGGGGTACGAGGTGGTGGAAATGTGACGCGAACATTTAGTGCGAAACGTGATGAGGGTTATAACCCTATTAGATATTGACTATTTTTGCAGTCGTTCACCGTGGCCCGCTAGTGAATGTACCTACCGAGATTAAGGGTATTTCAACAAAATGTGTAAGGTTGGGTTTGCAGGCTGGTGATTCTAGTTGTTGCTATGGGGTTCAGATTTTGTTGCCTCTGATGGTAGCTTGAAAGTGTGTACTATTCACAATACTTTGGTTCAGATTCAGTGACAGTGTGGGTAGTAGCACAACAAGGTGCTTTATGGGAGTTAAGAGCTCCCGGTCCACTTAATCGGTTCATCGGAGTCAGTTTATTGGCGTCGGTTCATTGGAGTCGTTATTTGGAGTCGATTTGTGTGCCCTGAACCGAGATGAACCGAATGAGATCCGAACTGTACCTGTTCAGCTGCCTGAAGGAACGCCAAAGACGACAAGGTATTACCTCTTAGGTAGACTGGAAGTAGAGAAAACTCGGAGTACTATGCTACCACTACTTTTTCTTAAAGCATTTATTTAATATCGTATTTTGTCGTTTCTACGTTAAAAGAACCTCTCAACCTCATCTCTTACCCCATCCTCTGTATCACTTCCTCCGACTAGCGGTTCAGGATCATGAAGTTTTCACCACTATTATCAACGTGGCTACTATCACACACAAAACAGCACTTATCAAAGCTGCCAAAGAAATCCGTGTAGCAGGATAGTAATTGTACACAAGTAGATGTTGTACTTTAAAAAACCGAATAAACCCGTATACCAATGTTATAATCCCCAAAGAAATGAATATTCCACCCAATGGTTTGCCGTAAACCTGAAAGTTATTGGATTCTGGAACGTTTAGGAGTATGGATGCATTTGCCACATGCACCGTCGATTTATTGTGCAATTTGAACAATTGAGTGATACCTATTCCAATAGTAATAAACGACAAGGACGTCCTGAGCCATGCAAGGAATGTTCGTTCATTGGCCATCTATAAAACAAGTTAGTATGGGGCTTTGCAACTTACCCATACACCAGTACCGGGGTAACACAGAACTAAAATACATACATGATCTCTAGCCACCGATCCCTTATTTTCCAAGGAAATAGAGCCTCGGAACACGCCCAAGGAATTGAACGCCGGGACGTTAACGTCTGGAGGAGGAACTTCTGAATCCATACCAGCGTGTATCAAGGAGTGGAGAGTTTATTTTGACAGTGAGACACAATTGTGCGAAATCGGGACAAACTGTGGCTCATCGCCAGTTTCTTAGCAATGGCACAATTGGCAAGACTGTGTAAATGCTTAGTTGAAATGTTAGCTTAGACATTAGCTTAGTTGAACGTATCTAAGATTGTTGGCTCGGTTAACTTCTCTTTCTGCATAAGCTATGGTGTTGCAAAATTTAGAATGGAAAACTGGAGAATGAAGGATAGTAACTAGTAGGTAGGATAAGATAATGTAGGCAGACGGTCAGCATTACTGCAAGTATAGTCAATGCATCATTGTGACGTTACACCATTGCAACGTTATGTCATTGCAACGTTATTGCAAAAAGAAGGCATAATTAATTCCATGATTTTTCATCACAGATCTCCTAGATTTTAAAGTGTGTTATCTCATCAAAAAAAAACTATGTAGATACGGCTTACGGTAGCATTATTTTTATCGCTAAGATATTTTGTCAAATTCACAAATATTTTTCACTTAATTACACTCTTCCCTGCAATCTAGGCTCATCTCGTGCGCAGTACTTGATTACGAAAAGGAGGGGGGTGTGAGCATTTCTGCGCCGGTATTGAGCGATGTGCCAAGCATTTACCATGGCCCACAACACCCACCCTTTTTTTCTCATCCCTTCCTTCATACTAGACAATCGTACGACGCTTTATTTCCAGACTCGATTATAGGCCTTGGTTTAAACTTCGATCTATTTCGAGGATCCTCAGGACAGGTTTCTGAACGTGTGTTTTTTTTTATTCTATGCAACGGAAAAACGACATGATGTAACCTTTTTTTATTGACTTTTGAAAGACAATTTCAGTAAACTGACCGGGGCCAAAAATCTGTTTTCATCTTGAAAACAACTTTACGTTTGTGCCGACGTCACTGAAACTTTAAATTGTTCACAATAGCCAAAGCAATGCTTGTGTATACATAACATTGCATTTCGCCACAGCCCGTTGGAATCTTGGCCGCAAGACATTGCATTCTTAGGCCCAAGAGTTTCACGCCTCCTTGGGCGTAAAATTTTGCCAGTGCACGGACTGAGGAAAAAAGAAAGTCGTCCAGATGTGTCAACGACGCGCATTGGTTCTGAGCCTCGCTTAGGTATTCGATCTGTGAAATCCCACTGGTTTTTCCGTCTTGAAATTGACTCACTATTAAGACCGGGGGCTTAAGTTAGAGCGATGTCTATTGATGTGCTAAATATGATGATAAAAGTAAATATAAAGAAGCTCGTATTAGTTTCAAAAAGAAAGGGAGCGATGCACCGAGATGGTGGGTGTGTGACAATGGTGTTATGCCAAAGAAAAATGTCGTAAAATGCCTCATATTTCAAAAGTCTATGTGTGTTTCACATTAATGAAACCACAGCCAACGTTAAAATTGGTATGGTAATCATCACTTTTGTTGTTTTGGAAACTGCCATGAATAAGTTGTTGTGAGCGGCGCTGTTTCCGGAATTACCTTGTGTGATGGTGGTTCTTTGGTAGACTCTAATATCACCAATATCACCACTTATGGTTCCAACACCAATGGAACCCGAAGAAGGTTCTGCAACATCAGTGTACATAGAAGTGAATTTCTGTTTATATGGAGATTGTGTGGTTTGGGTAACACCGTTGGAATCAGTACCAGTAACCCACACTAAAGTTTGTGTGGTTGATGTGGTTTTAGCGGCAGCAGCTAAGCTGAATAACACTAAAAGGATGTATACTTGGAAAACTCTGTACATGTGTAAGGGAGATATGACGGGGCTATAGGGCTAACTTTTAATAATATGAAAAAGTTGTTATGCAAATGAAGTGGATTCGTTGGGAAAGTGAAACACTTTGATCCGGATCAGGGATGGAAGCAGGAACACCAAATGAAAAAGTAAGGGAAGAAAAACGATGGAAATGTGAATTATGAAGCTTTAACTACCAGTATATGGTGTGCCTCTTGATAATATATGTATTAATTTGTGGAAAAAAAGTAGACTGACAAGTTGTGGAAACAAATAGGAAAAAGAAAAAATTTCAAACGTTTGTAGGCATAGGTATCGTCATTTATAAAGAATCAGGATTTATTACTAACACAAGAGAATGAAAAAAATTAAAAGTTTGAGTTTTTTTAAAAAAAACTTGAATTCTGGGCTCTTGTCCTATGAGGTATTCAGTACAATAGTACGTGGCATATATTTACTGCGTGTAATTTCAATGCGTTAGAACCGGAATGGTTATGTGAATCTCATCCGAAAATTTTACTGTATAAGGCCCGTAAACCGGATGCTTGTGTTGTTAATGAGGAAAACAGTGCCTATTGTTCCTACCCTTTCTGTGATTGTTAACTATGCGAGACATTTTTGTAAAATTATGGCATCGCCACGGTGCTCGGAGGTAATCATTTAACTGCCGATGCCAGGCCATCTAAGGCTCTATTTTCCAACACTTTTTTTCACCTCTGTTTCGAGCTTTCTGTTTTTGTTTGCACCAGAATTTTGGCTTTTGACTTTCAATTTTCTTTTGTTAAACATAGATTGCTGTTGACATTACTCAAATCTTGACAAAGGACCTGCCTGTTGTGTTTTTGTCTTGTAAGATCAACACCAAATACCCAGATTTATTTTGGGTTTGGTGTTTTGGCTATGCTATTTTTACCTTTACCAACCAGCTCTTTTTTTTATTTTTGGAATCGTGTTTACATGTCGTCATGTCGTGAGTAATTTATCTGCGGCCGATAAGAACACACCTTGTGTCACAGTGACATGAGGTCAAATAAAATAGTCAATTGTAGGCTTCTTGGACGGTATAGATGTGATATCTTGATTTGTGGAGGCGTCAAATACCTTATACTCCCTATTTAGCTGATCATCGATCGCTAACACCAGGGCTATATTACCACATCGATAACAGTAGTTTGGGGCCAGCCATACCGTCACCAATTTCTTGTCAAACATCTCCTTATACCCTTCCATCACCAACTGATGTGCCCTGGCAATCAAGGAGATATCATTGGTGTGACTAAACTTCTCCACTTCATTGTACCCGAATAGATATCCTGCTCCTCTTGGCGATATAGACCACCCTGCCACATCTTCAGGATCCGACCATAGCAAGTCACACATGGCACCTTCATGCGGCACCTCCTGCTTCCTGTTGATCAGACGGATCTGATTTATGTCGTCGATCATAGGACTAAGCCCTCCGTGGATGCAGAACACACCGCTCTGTCCTCCGATTATAGCCCCCAAAGAAAGGTAATCAAAAACTTCACAACAATACCTCCATACATTGACACTGCCATATTTACGCAAGCACTCGTCATAGAATCCGTAAACGGTAGTGATTTGTCTCGTTTCGTGATTACCTCGAATTAAAGTTATTCGGTCTGGATACCTTACTTTGAGTGCCATTAGTAATAGAAAGCTCTCGAGGGAATAGAACCCTCTATCCACAAAGTCCCCGAGGAAAAGATACTGTGTGGCAGGACATTCGCCACCTGTCTTGAAAAGTGTCAATAAGTCATGAAGTTGACCGTGAATATCTCCACAAATGGTGATGGGCGTGTCTAGTTGCTGGATATTTCCTTCTTCAATGAGGATCTCAATAATCTTTGTACAAAGCTCTTCCACATCTTCTTCGGGCACATATTTACACTCCTTTATCTTCTCTATAGTCCTGTACTGTCGTTAGTATACTATTGGCTTTGTGTTTCTATGCTAATGGGCACTTACTCGTCTAGATTAAGCATTATGGTTGTACAATTAAAAGGATAGAAAAAAATCCAAACGCGTTTTTTTAGATGATAATTGCATTTTGACAGGGCATTGTCACCAAAGCTTAACATTAAAGTCTAAGTCACCAAAGTTTACATTACCAAACCTTATTAAACAAACTACACTACATAATATACAAACATGGAAAAGAGGGGAACCCACAACTAGCCGAAACACAACTAGCCGAACTTTTTCAGTACTAAGCGGTTCTTGTGGGTAAAGTATACTTCATGAAAGCTCTTTGCAATTGTTTCCGAACAGTCACTTTTTGAGCCCCCACAAAACTGTCGATACTGACCTTGATGGCTCTGTTCAAGTCGTTTTGACTGACAAAGTCACTAAGTCTCATTTTGGCAAATGCTTCGGCAATTCTGAGAATACTTTCCAAGTGACGAACCGTGATGGGGAAAGATTCTGTAGCAATGGACTCTCTTCTCAAATCGGCGTACACTTTGGCCACTTTGTCCATATCCATCTGGTGTAACTTAGGGTGGATCTTTGCTCTTGCATAAGCAATATACTTGCTCAAAGTTTCTTGGCTTATAGGTGAGATTTCTTGTTCTTTTTGTTTGTTCAAATCGTCGATTCTTTTTTGTCTCGATGGTTTGCTTGGAGTCTCCACTTCCATATCTTCAAACTCGGCTGTGGTTTCAGCCAAGGGTTCAGGGTGTGATCTCATATGTGAATCGACCACGAAACTAGCCAATCTTTCGTCCAGTTCTTCATTGACTATGTCTCTCACCACACACAAGATATCGAATCTCGATAAAATAGGTTCAGTTAAGTCAACATTCTGCGTCAAAGTCAATGTGGAATTGTATCTGCCCCCAATAGGATTTGCAGCTGCCACAATGGAACATCTGGCTTGCAATGTGGTAACAATACCGGCCTTGGAAATGGAAATACTTTGTTGTTCCATGGCTTCGTGGATGGACGTTCTATCCTGATCGTTCATTTTATCGAATTCATCAATTAAACAAGTTCCTTTATCGGCCAAGACCAAAGCACCACCTTCCAAAGTCCATTCACTGGTCACTGGGTCTCTTCTTACGGAAGCAGTCAATCCCACGGCAGAAGCACCTTGACCTGTAGCGAAAACAGCTCTGTTGGCAACTTTTTCAACGTACTTTAAGATCTGAGACTTAGCAGTTCCAGGATCACCTAGTAACAAAACGTTGATATCTCCTCTGATAGAATGCTTTCCGTTGATATCTTTGGGCACACCTCCGAATAACGACACGGCAATGGCAGTCTTGATGTCTTTGTGGCCGTAAATAGAAGGAGCCATAGAGGAAATGATCTTGTCAATTATACCTCTTTCTTGACTCATTTTCCTAAACTCTCTTTCCTCTTCTTCAGTGAAGAAACTGGTATTCAGGTTGGAAATCTCTTTCTTTGTAATGGAGTTAGCTTCAACAATGGTAGCAAAAACTGGGAATCCACTTTTGACATTCAAATATCCATCGTAATTGTTTTTATAGATCCCGGTCACTTCCACTTCTTCACCAGGCTTGGCCTTGTCGACCAAATCACTCAAAAGGATCACTTCTCTATGTCTAGGTAATCTCCCTGCAGGCACAGACCCGGGACTTTCTTGTAATGTGATTTTTTGGTAGTTTCTGTACAAAGTCTTTTCTCCATTGATTTTCAATGGCCCTTTCAGTTGACAATTGGTACAAAAAGACACTTTGACTTCGGTGTGAGCTTCTTGAATAAAAGGTCCCATAACTGCTCCACATCTTAAACAGTCAAACTTAACATACTTCAATTGAGGGAAAACACCAGTTCTTTTGGTAACCACACCTTTTAACTTGATGAAATTGTTCAAGTGACTTTCTCTGAGATCTCTCAAGTTAATCAAGTTAGGAAAGTTGATGATTCTAACGTGGATTTCCTGGTGAATTTGAGAATAGTTAGGGTAATGTAATTCAGTAGCTTCCATGGCCACCACGTCAAAGATTTTCAACATTTCTGCAGGAGAAGTGGCTAAGAATAATGCCAAAATAGCTTTGGCTTCAGCTAAATGGTCATACGAAACCTCTAAAGATTCACTGTTAACTTCACCCAAAGACCTAATTCTGGCACCATACACCGATCTACCTTTTTCATCAGTGTATTCCAATAAGAAAGCTTTCAACTCTCTAGCTATCGATCTGGAAACAGCCGGCTGTAAGATCCATTCAGTGATATTGGCAGCTTTCACATCACTCAACGACTCGAGGGATAACTCTTCGTTGAAAGGGTCAAGTTCTTCGAACTCTGCTGCTGCTTCTTCTTCAGTTTGTTCGTCATCGCCATCTCTTCTTCTCCTTCTTCTTCTTTGAATAGGCAATCCGAACTCGTCCAATCCAACGTCTTCGTCATCTTCATCAATATCCATTAATCCCTGGTTTCTCCCTTTCCCACCGATCAACTCGTCTCTTCTGTCTAATTGGGCGTCGATTCTTCTTCTAGTAGCAGTATCCAATTCATCGTACTCTTCATCATCAATATTCCCATCACCTAAATCGTAGTGATCTTTTTCAGCATTCATCCTATAATCTTCATCCATATTGGCCATCAAATCTTCTCCTTCAGGCTCTTCTTCATCTAAATCTTCCACATCATCGTGAATTTCTTGTTCTTCTTCTTCAAATGGAATACCAGGAGATGAAGGAAATGGAGGACTGGAAGGAATGGGAGATGAATGGTCACTGGCCATGTCATCGTCATCATCGACTTGTCTCTTTCTTGGATTTCTAGTTGGACTTGACATTGTGTAACAGGTCTAAAGAAAAAGAATTAATCTGAATCTTTTTTTTTCTACTTTATGGGAAGTGTACATTTTAAATGAGACGCGTCCAGCTAATTTAACTCCATTGGGAAATGTAATTGGGCGCCCTCCCATTAATGAGTGGTTTATATACAGGATACCCGGTCTATGATTATATACAGGATTTGGGCCATTAGGTATGCTGCAAAACAAATATTGCAATTATACCTCAATTCGAGCATTTCACTCATAGACTGTCATATTTTGTTACGTTTATGAGGAGGCACTATAAAAAAGGGTGCTTTCCTCCTGGATTTTTCTGCCCATATTCCTCCAAACATGAATTTACTTGTACTGTTCCTTTTGCTTTCGTGTGTCCTCAGTCAAACACAAGTCCTGCCACTCCAAGACCCCATGGATGCGGTATCTTCTGATAATAT
The DNA here is from genome assembly GCA_030569415.1 of Yamadazyma mexicana. NCBI lineage: Eukaryota > Fungi > Ascomycota > Pichiomycetes > Serinales > Debaryomycetaceae > Yamadazyma > Yamadazyma mexicana. The sequence continues at coordinate 723,860 of JAJMLA010000004.1, forward strand.
GGACTGGCTGGCTGCTGGAGAGGTAGCGCCTGAGGATTTAAGCCTTGCAAAAAGACAAGCCCGAATAGTTCCGTTTATTAAACAAGTGAAAACACTTTTCAAGGTCCCTTATAAGAGGCACTTATTAAGCGATAACACACCATATAGCCTTAAATATTTCGACAGTATGGACCAGCTTCTTGAATCGAACTTTTTCAGAAACCCCAACAGGGCCCAGAATATCTATGTACGTATAAAAGGAGAACCCAACTTCTTTGAAGTGATGTCTGACCCTAAAAAGCCACAAAGTGTCGTTGTCAGAGAAGTAAGCTTTGGAAAAGGTAAATCGGCTGCAAAATTAAATGAACCTGTTACAAAATGCGCTTATGCCCATGGACAGAACGCTGAGATTGCTATCTCCAAGTCCAACAGCTATTCTCGGTCGTTTGGCCTTCTTCATTCAATCCAATTAAGTCACAACTACCAGTTCAATGTGCTTACCGGGATTTTTGAAACGCTTAATAACTATTTGGGTGTTGTTCTTGACAAATCTTACGTCAATGTCACTGTTGGTTGGTCCTTTGGTGTTGAACATGGCCGAGAATTGAGCACTGCCCATTCGTTCGGTGGTTCCATCACCTGCAACTCCGGGAAAAATGGAACGGTTCAGTTGTTCTCCAACTTGAGGTACAGATACTTCCCTGATGCTAAGGTTCGGTACCACTTCTACGAGTACAAAAGGAAGGCTTCTTCGCCGCTTCCGTCACCTCATTTAGAATCCGTTTCCGATTGGTCGAAAGCCTACAGTTCCTACCAGCACCAAGACTATGGGCTTGTGTTGTACGATAACTCCAATGGAGCCGAATACGCGTGTGTCAATCAGGATGAGTTCTTGAAATGTGACACTGAAATTGAAGTGCCAGTGTTCGAACCTGCGTATGAGCCTATTGACGGGCTTCGCTTGGCCACCAACGGCAAGCCTTAGGTACTTTTCCAAACTTGGTTTGCGTCTATGTATCCTTATCTAATGGTGTTTGTAAGCAAATGCGAATTTAAATGGTTCTCTATTTTTCTATTACTTCATTTCTTTCACATCACCAAATGAAACGAGAACGGGACGTGTCTGATGACACTCCAGACACATCTGTGACAACAGCGGTAGACTATCTTAAGGAGCAAGACGAACTCGAGAAACAGGCACGGGAATTGATGCCCTACGACCCCAATGAGTGCACTTTCAATAAGGGAGAGCTTAGACAACCTGTTTTTGCTTGTCTTACGTGTTACCGACAAAACGGCAATCCTGTAGGGGTATGTTACTCCTGCTCCATACAGTGTCATTCCAACCACGACATAGTCGAGCTTTTTTCCAAAAGGGAGTTTGTGTGTGACTGTGGTACCACTAGGATGGCAAAAGGTGGTGCATGCAAGCTTCGAACCAATGATCCTGGCTCTCAGCAAGGTTCTCAGACAATCAGACCCAGAACGGGGTCGGTGTCAATGGGACACCAACGGTGGGGCAGTCAGAGCAATTTGGATTTGCCTGCTGATGATATCCCGGGATCAAACTCCTACAATCATAACTATAAAGGGCTTTTCTGCAGTTGCGAAGAACCGTACAATCCCTTGGAGGAAACGGGGAACATGATCCAATGCTACTTTGGATTTGAGTGTGGCGAAGACTGGTACCATGAGGACTGCATTTTGGGGTACAGACACCGGGCCTTGGATGTCAAAAAAGAAGAGAGTAAAAAAGACAATATCAAAGTCAAAGGTGAGAACTTATTGGACCTGCTTTCGGAACCCGAAACAGATGCCTTTGATGGTGTATCTCCTGGTGAAGATAGTAGTAACAAAGAAGCTACAAAAGTGCCACACTTCCCATCCCTAGAAGCTTTTGATGTGTTTATTTGCTGGAAATGTGCCTCCCGTTTTGTGGATGTGTTTGAAGAGTTCGAACGTCACGATGGTATTGTGTACACGTCTTTGCCCCACTTTAATGATGTCCAAAGCTTAGATGAATGGGAAAGGTTGCACAATGAATTTAAGAAGAAAACGGAAATTTCAAATGGTGATATACCAGATGCAAAAAGAATTAAACTCGAACACAAACCCGACACTGTGGCTGCAAAATCGTACTTCCTCAGTTTCTCTTTTAGGGATAAGCTCAAAGATTTGCGTGCAAATCAGAACACCAAGGTCCAAAACTTCCTTAGAAACTATGAGTACTTATATTTGGCGGATCCCGTGTATGAACCGCCCGAAGAAGATGATGCATCCTCTGCTAGTGGATCATTATTGGACCTTGGAACCGAAGCATTGCTGAATGTACCTCGGGAACAAGCATTGAAAGGTTTGGAGGCATATGACAAGATTAAGAGTAAGTTGAGAGATTTTTTCAAGCCGTTTGCTGAAGAAGGTAAAGTTGTCACTGAAGAAGAAGTTAGGGCATTCTTTGGGAACGTTAAAAAGGAAAAAGAATGATTATGAAAGTTTACGAAAACGATATATATGTACGTATAATGAAATAATTTTTATTTACAAAGTATTGTCAGGGGAGTTGGTCTCTTTTCTAATCCTTCTTGGCCTTCTTGGATTTCTTCTTGTCTAATTTGGCGAATTCTTCTTTCCAAACATTATTACATTCCTCCACAGAAACGTCAGGGAAAATCTTGTCAAACACTTCTTGGTACCATTCAACAGGGATGAAGGTCACGCCTTCTTTGACTTCTTCTGGGATCTCTTCCAATTCATTTTCAATGTCCTTGGGGAAAATAATAGTGTCACAGCCATATCTCTTAGCTCCAAGAGTTTTCTCTCTTAAACCACCAACAGGTAAAACTCTACCAGTGACAGTTATTTCACCTGTCATAGCAATGTTTGGAGGTAACGATTTGTTGATGGCCAAGGAAATCAATGAGGATGTAAAGGAGATACCAGCAGATGGTCCATCCTTTGGAATGGCTCCATCTGGACAATGGACATGAATGTCGGCAGCTTCAAAGAATCTGTTTTCTGGGAATTTCTTGACCATGTACAGTCTGGCGAAAGAGTAAGCAATGGAAGCAGATTCTTTCATCACATCTTTCAAGCTACCAGTGACATGGATTCCACTATGACCAGAACCCGAGCTGAGGGAATGAGTCAAAATAGACTCAATATATAAAGCATCACCATTTCCTGAGGAACTGTAAGAAAGCCCTGTAGCTACACCCGGTGGTGGAATGTCATACACTCTGTCTCTGGTATACACTTCAGGACCCACATAATCTTTCAAGTTTTCAGGAGTGATTTCGATTTTCACATCTTCTGGAATTTCAAGTTTGACAATTTCATCTTCTTCGTCTTCTTTAGGAGTTTCCAATTTGCTTCCAGTCTCTTCACCTTTGTTGATATCACTGATACCAGGAGCACCATCTTCATCAACTGGTGCCTCAACTGGAGAAGCCATCACCGTGTTAGCAGCATGTTCAGCACCAGAAGCTGGTACCCCCTTAGCAACAACTTTCTCTTCGGTTACATTGGTGGCCGAAGTCATAACAGGCTCTGGGTTACCATCTTCTACTGGTCTTTCTTCTGATACCACTTTCTTTGTAGCCTCAAGCTGAGAATCCTCTAACTGCTCAGCGATCTTCAATGAAGCCTTACTAAAAATTCTGGTGATCAATTTCTTGACATTTCTGAGTCCACTTTCACGGCAGTATTTTTCGATTAATCTACTGATAGTGTTATCAGAAATGACAACATGCCCACCTTCTAAACCTGCCTTCTTAGCAGCATCAGGGATCAAGTGTCTTTTGGCAATCTCGAGCTTTTCGCTGTTGGTGTATCCCGAAACATTAATGATTTCCATACGGTCCCTTAAAGGTGCAGGGATGTTTCCCAAGTAGTTGGCAGTACATACAAACAAAACCTTGGAAAGGTCCACTTTCACATCAATATAGTTATCAACGAAAGCGTTGTTTTGTTCAGGATCCAAGATTTCCAAGAATGCAGAAGCTGCTGCACCACCACGGCTCAAATCTAGCTTATCGATTTCATCAATAAGCATTAATGGGTTTGAAGTCTTTGTTTGCTTCAAGGACGAAATGATCCGCCCTGGGATAGAACCCACATATGTTCTTCTGTGACCTTTAACTTCATGGACATCTTGGATACCACCCATGGCAATTCTCACATATTTCCTGTTCAAGGATTCAGCAATAGACTTGGCAATGGAAGTCTTACCTGTACCCGGAGGACCTGCAAGACACAAAATCTTCCCGTCGACTTTACCAGAAATCTTACCCATGGAGATGAACTCAAGAATTCTTTCCTTGACGTCTTTCAACCCATAGTGATCACGTTCTAATATCGTCCTTGCTTCTTTGATATTAAAACTATCTTTGGAGTAGATACCCCATGGAATCGATGTTAACCAATCTAAGTACCGTTCACTAACACCCAATTCACTGGAGTGTTCATTTTGATTCTCCATCTTTGCTCTTTCTGCCTTATATGCTTCCATTGCTTCTTCGGTGAGCTTCAACTTCTTAAGTCTTTCGTCGAATTTGTTGGTCTTCTTGTCTTCAGACTCGCTAATTCCAGCTCTCTTTTGCAATTCCTTAATAAATTCTTTGATGAAAAGCTTTGTCTGGAACTCATCAGCTTTGCTGCTCAAATTGTGAATGGTATTCTCCTTGATCAAGTTAGCTCTCATTTCCACTTTCAAAAGTTCAAGAGCTTTGGCCAATCTATCCTCAACGTCCAAAGACTCAAGGATTTCTTGGATTTTCTTTGGGTCCCCATGAATGGTAGAACCGATGAAATCGGCAAACTTAGGAGGATCGTTCACCAATTCAGTACCTTCTTTTATCTGGAGTTTTTCCAATGGGTTCTTACTTCCCATCTTACTTAATAAGGTCTTGATGGCTTCTATGAGAGACCTTATGTCTGGAGATTGTACGTCGTAAGGTTCGTCTTCAACGGGCCTCACAGTGGCGTATGAAACTTTCAAATTCTTCAAGTAGGCAGTAGGGTACTTATCTATTTCTAGCCCGTTCTTCTTTTCACCAGGGATACTTAACTCTTCGAGTTTACATCTTTGTAAGGGGTACCCTAACACATTGAAAGCTCCCGGACGTGGAGAAGTGTGTCTGATGATTTGACAGTGAACACCGGTTTCATAGATAGACTCTCTGCTTTGAATAACATCGGTATCGCCCTTGTCCTGGTCCTTCACATGGAATAACACAAAATAAGGCTCTCTTTTGTCGATGATGGTGTATATGGATTTGATGACTTCTGGGTCTGTGATATTAATGGCAAACGGACGGCCTGGAAGTGGCGGACGATCTTTCATTGGAATCGCCAATAATGGTGGATATATCCCCGTAGTTGGATCTGCTTCCATAGACTTTTCACCATCGTTACCGTTGCCACCACCTGGGGCACCTGGGGCACCTGCACCCCCTCCAGCAGCGGTAGACATCTTCCCAGACCGTTCGGTCATACTATTAAGAGACTCCTTCAATTCTGGCTCGTTATTTTTGCCATCTTCCTCAGGGACTTTCTCTTCAGGATCTGAAGGCTTGTCTGACTCGTTTGACTCATCTTTCTTTATATCTTTATCCGATTCAGTCTCTGGACTCTTTTCACCTTCCTCCTTAGTTTCAGGAATCTCAGCCACAGGAGATTTATCGTCGTTTTGTTCGTCTGCTTTCAATAAAAGATTATAATCAAACGGTCTGTAGACAGCCGGTGCTGAAGGTAAAGAGAATAGATCAGTTTTCCCTTTATAAGCCAAAGACGTAGCAAACCTCGTGGAAATCCGAGCTCTAGCTGCTTTTGTGGCAACCCCCACAATGTTGCTGCGTGCTCTAATCATATTTATAACAACTATTTCTGGCGTTGAAATATGATTTATGAATGATATGCTATTTGCCTTTGAAATTACTAATGGAGTGAGCTCTTTCAACGATTTTAATCGGTGATCGCTGCAAACTCGGAAATGTGAGAAAAGTCACGTGACCGATGGTTTTGATAGGTGTACAGCTTGTTTCACTATGGCGGGCTAAATAGAGATATTATGGTGTTATTGCACAAGATTATTGTGATAAATATGTACATTAGGTGTTACTCCGTCGTCCTATGACGAGATCATATGAGATGCGGTCTCTCCATGTGACCTAATTGATCTTAAATACTCTTCTTTTCTTTTTCTTCTCCATCGACAAGTCTGACACCACAGTCCGACTGGCTTTCGGTGATTCTTCGTTACCTTCGGTGAAATTCCCGTCCTTATAGTAGTCCAACGAGTTGACCCCGTCTTGTTCCACGCTTAACCCTCTGCTGACGCTTCTAGTCGCATTTCCTGCCACCAGAGACCCTGCTAAGTTCAATCGCTTGAGTTGCTTTCTCTTAGACTTCTCTATCGAGTTGTCTAAAGTGGAATTGGCACTAGCAAACGTCTCATCATCAGTGGATGCCGTACTTTTATCGGCATTCGCAGACGGTTCATCTTCATCACCCATAATTGCAGTCGAATTGGCATCAGGGCCATCTGCTTCGTTAATGCCATCTAGCATGTTTGTCTTGGATACCACAAAGCCGGCTGGTTTCTCCTTTCTGAAATTGTCGTTGAAAAGCGGAGTATCATCATTTGAGTCAGAATTGTCAAAATTCTCCACAAATGACATTCTCGTAGGCGATTTGTTGGGAGAAAGCAGCCAATCTGCAGCCTTTTGCCGTTTATTTTGCCCCGTTGGTGTCACAAGCGGGTTTCCGACAACCTGTGGTGCTTTTTTCATGGTCTTGGCTGTAATATATTTCCCTCTTCTATTCCCTATAGGGGATACCAACATGGGATTCAGTGGAGCCGTTGACTTGTTTAATGAGTTTACTGTAGGTGAAAGGAAGTTCTTAGACCCCACAGCACGACTCAAATATGGCGATGTAGCGTATGAAAGTGACGTTTTCGGTATAGACGTGGCATTGGAGCTGCCAAATGGTCCACCAAAAGTGGGATTAGAAAGTACCGATGTTCGTACGCCTGGTTTGGCCTTTTGTTGTTTTAATTTGGCGATGTCTTCCTTCAACTTGTCAACAGTTGCCTCGTTGAGTTTATCTTTGGTATTCCACTCCTGTTTGAGCTTGTTAATCGTCAATTCGTAGTTTAAGCATTTCTGTGTTAATTCTTCTACATTGTCGGTAGCAGCAGGTTTTGTGGTGCTCGTTTTGGTATTTGAAAGGGTCACGACACGTAGAACGCATAATCGTATCAACTGTTTACGTCTAGCATCCTCTGCTTCTAGCAAGTCGAGCTGTCTTCTCCGTTCGTAGTGCTCCAGAATATGCATTGTGCTCATTAAAGTGTAAATAAACAAGTTTTTTAAAATCGCGTTTTGTGTGTTGTTGCAACTATGATAGAGGTGTGCTGAAAAGTTGTATTAGAGACTTCAAAACGATGCATGGGGAGGTCCATGTACCCTGTATTGTTGGTGGATGGTTTTATGGTCTGAAAATTGTTTTTTTAACTTACACGCCCGCCTATTTCTTGCTGCTAAGACACAATGGTGCAAAAAGAAGAGTGCCGTACATGAAAATGGGCCCATGAGTCTTAAGCTTGACTCTGGTTTCCTTGGTGGTGGTTCGATTGTTTGGGGTACGGTTTTGTGTGCTTGCGTGATGTCTAGGGCATCGACAGTTGTGGCTTCTTCGTGAAAAACGTGTTTGGGGCCCGGTGAGCTATGGTTGCAAAGTTTCAAAAAGACACAGCAATTGCAAACACCCATGGCTCGAGCGGAACAGACACAATGGTTTGTCACATAACTCAAATTTCTAAGGGAGCTAACTGGTTGAACCTTATTGACTAAAAGAGGAGGCGAGAATCGCTTTAACCACTAACGTTCTCTGGACAGCAGGCGTAATAGTGGAATACGCTTTGAGTATGTTGGGTTGTGGGGCGTTGTCAACTCGAACCCCATAGAAAGGGTCAATGTGCCTGACTGCCTTGTTGGGTACGCTTTTTGAGTCTGACTCCTAACCACCTCCTTCGAGAGCCTTATACCCCGGACAACGCCTCAGATGAGAGATAACGGCCCCTATTATGCTGCCGGGGCCCGGGACTTTTGAGGGGTTCCTTGGTCGTCATAGGGGCTAGCCAGCAGTTGACCATAACCGTTACAAACCGAAAACATTATCGTCCAATTGCAAGTATGTTAAACTTGAGTTGCGGACGCAAGTTTAACACTGTATAACTACACAAATTGCACCAAAACGGAACGTGAAAACTTTAGCCTGGAAAGATCTCGGTTATTGAGGCCGTGTGGTTGTCGGCATGCCTTATCAGTAGATTGTTCAGATTAAAACGATCCTTTTGGTGACATATTAACAGATTTACATGGTGTTGGGCCTTTTTGATAGGGAGGCTCAATTAATCCCATTTGGACGATCTCCATAGTCACATTGGATACCACGGATTTTCCATAACAAAAACCGATTCCCCATAACAAAACCGGACATCTGGAGACCCCAAACTAAAGATATCATAACACCGGTTTATCAAAGTGCTTGCATTTGGATAAGGTAGGCATACCAGGGCTCATTAACCTTAAGCGTCCCAACACTAACTTTTAAAATGTACTACTTGCTAAACCTTAAAAACCAATTGGATATCTCGGTTTCTTGGCGTCCCCAACGTGATTGGGGTCTTAACGTTATTGCTACCACAATCAAGGAGGTCTTTGACGTGATTTTTGCTGGGCATGCTTCTTTTTTTTGACACCTGCATTAGAAAAATACGTCAAAAATGCCAAACTGATTTGTGTCTCATGCATTGAAACTGAGCCCTATACCAATTTTTCGCTATCAGAGGATCTACTTTCTTGTTCGATAGTGGCATGTACAATTTGTTCTTGTTGAGTTTTTGTTTGTGGTTTCGTCCATTGGATTTCGTTTTCGAGTGGCTTAAGTGGCCCTGGTCCCTCGACAAACATTGTTCATAAAGTTTAAGTGCCGAACGCTCGAATGGAAGTGGCACTTTTTACCCCTGGTTTTGCGTTACTAGTTATACTGGGAAAAGGGGGCTTTATCTTTGTGGGCCTATTTTTAGGCATTAACAAAGCCTATACGCTGCATGGGCTTTGGACATTCATCGATTACTCCTAGCCCTTAAGAAAATGCTCAGAGATGTGAGCAGGTTTTTGCAGCTTCCTCAAACCACATTGTCACACCAGTTTTCAGTAGTTGCCCCTATTGCGCTCCATGTTTTGCGATTCCTGTCCGGGTATACCCTCCAATAGGTTACATGGTTACCGTTTTGGATTAGACTTTGTTGACTGCTTTGCAAATTAGAGTTTGGTTGCTTATATAAGCAGGTACCACATTTGATTTGCAACTGAAATTTTTCACAGATTACTTACACCTACATATGGTAGGTATCTCCACAGCTGCCGTGTTTCCACAACTATAAAAGGCCATTGATAATCCCTGCTTCTTGACTTTTTTCCATCAGCTTCACTCAATACACTTTGCTATTCAGTTCGCTTATATTTCAACATGTTTTTACCAAAAGTTCTCCTTACCTTGGCCCTTGCTTTCGTTTCCCAGGCTGCTGCCGTTCCTGGTTTACAAAAAAGAGGTGATGGTGTTGTCAAATTGGACTTCTCCATCACTGGTACCAAAGACCTCCCAGTGAACCTCACTGACATTGTTAAGAGAGACTCTTTGTACGAATACACCTTGCATAACAAGGGTTACTACTACATTGCTGATCTCTACGTTGGTTCCAACTCTCAAAAAGTCAGTGTGGATGTTGATACCGGATCCTCTGACTTGTGGGTGATTGACAGTGCTAGTGGAATCGAAGGCACTTACGGGGTTTACGACCACTCCTCGTCTTCCTCTTACAAGTACATTGCTTCAGGATTTGGAGTGGCTTATGCTGATTATTCCCAAGCCACTGGTGACTGGGTCAGTGACAAGGTCTCCTTATCACCATCAGGTCCCACCATTGAATCCCTTGAATTTGGTGATGCTACTTCCACTTCCGGAATTAACTACGGTATCTTGGGTATTGGGTTCGCTTCTTTAGAAGCTGCTTCCACCAAATACGATAACTTGCCTGTTGCTTTGAAAAAATCGGGTGCTATCAAGAAGAACGCCTACTCCCTTTACTTGAACTCTGCTGATGCTAAGACGGGTAACGTCTTGTTCGGTGGTATTGACAATGCCAAATACAAGGGTAAGTTGACTTCTCTCCCAGTCACCAGTGACACCAGATTGAACGTTAAAGTCAAGTCTTTCGGTACACCAAAGGGAGATGTCAACTTTGGTGGGGATGTCACCTTAGACTCTGGTTCTACTTACTCCTACTTGGACCCAGAAAACCTTTCTAACTTGGCCGCTGCAGTTGGTGCTACTCCAAAGCTTGGTAACGAAATCTACGGTTGGGATAGCTGCAGTGACGCACCAGACCTCAAAATCAACTTCGATGGTGTTACTTTGACCATTCCACTGGACTACCTCGGTGGTAAGCTTCAATACAAAGACGGATCAGAATCTGACTTCTGTGCTCTTCTTGTGTTACCAGACTCCAGATTCAACATCTTGGGTGACAACTTTTTGAGAACTGTCTATGCCGTCTACGATCTTGACGACAAGACCATCTCTTTGGCTGAGGTTAACTACACCGACGAAGAAGACATCAGTGTCATCTCTTAAGTGAGCTGACCAATTTTGTCCTTACCTTTCGGTTGCTTGAAAGTTCTTGTTGATTTCAATTCTTGTTTGCTTTTCAGAACAGTCGTTGACTCATTGATGGGTTTAGATGTTTAAAAATATATGTTTTCTTTTAGTTGTAAGGCAGTCGTAAATAAAGCGCATTTTTATTACAGTTATTTTTAAGTGTCTCATATGGTACATAAATCAGAAGAGCAAAGGGCTCCAACACAATACAGGAGGAAGAAAGAATATGGTGGCAGAGAGAACTTAAGGAGCCTCTATGAGGTTTGTAATGATGAAGTGGTACCGTTTCGTTTGGTGAATGACAAGTTTCTCAGCAAGAAACATAAAGGAATAGAAACACACAATGGTCAAATAGTGGTGGATCTAGATAAGTTTGAAGGCTCCCGTTCCGATATATTCACTCTGGAAGGCCCACCATCATCTGCCGATGATATTCTTGGGTCACTGATTGCGATACCGGTGGTATTGCCGTTCAAAGACCGTGCTGAGTTCACCGATGTCCCATTACCTGATCTGGACATGCTAAAAGTGCTACATTACTATGCTAGTCACCGACTGGAATCCCTAAATCTTGGGATAGAAAAGGCCTTGGACGACACCGCATTGTTGGGGCTTGGGATGTTGGTAGAGAAGTGGGCTGATGAGATGGTCACTGACCAGACCGCTTCTATGTTTATTGAGGATTATCTGGATGAAGATTCCTACGATGATCTGGAGCAGGATAGAGATGGGGATGGCCCCAAAGAGGTGGATAATGGGGACGACAATGTGGACAGTGAATTGGATATACTAGAAGAAAACGGCAATGACGACAACGATAATGACAGCTACGACTATAACAATTTCAGTGAATGAAGTATACAGTGACTTGAGCAGGTGAAAAAATATGACATGTTATCAGTGAAAGTGTAAAATATAATATACAAGACTAACTCAGTTTGGTTCAGGGGTGGCAGTTTCACTGGCAGTGACTTCTTCAGTGGCTTCTTCAGTAGCTTCTTTGGATTCACGAGCCTTTTTTTCTTCTTCAGCTTTCTTTTGGTAGGCAGCCTCTTTACCTTGGTCCTTAGCATCAGTGGCGATGTTGAACACTCTGTAAAGCAATTCTTGAGTATCTTTCTTGTTGACCATCAAATTAACATTGGTCTTACCTCTCCATAAAGGCAAGAAAAGATCTTCTAAGTCACCTTCTCTTTTGACAGTAAGGAACACACAACCTTCTTCGAATTTTTCAATCTTGTCAGAAAATTCTAAATCTATACCGGTCTCTCTAATGTATGCCATCTTAGGGAAAGCTTCAGTGAATAACATTTTCAATAATTCGATGTTACAAGAGACTTTTCTCTTATCACTTAAAAATCTGTTGATGTTGGCCAAAGACTCATTCTGGACTCTCCATGGGCATCCACCCGTATCGTTTCTTTGGAACACAAACAACTTAATACCTCCGTGGATAAGTTTCAATTTCTGCTCTTTGATGGATAAAATCTTCTTGACTATAGGAGAAACGTAGTAGATGGTTCTTAAAGCCTCACCAGTGGCATTTCTAACAAGAGTACAGTCTCTTGGGAATTCTTCGGTGAACCCATAGTAAGGCCAGCATTTTTCTAATTCAGGATGATTTGGTTCAAGGAAGATGAATGGCTCTTCATTGGCATCTCTAGGCATTCTTCCTTTTTTCTTTGGCTGTTCAGCAGCTTCAGTAGAGGCTTCAACTTTTTGTTTCTTAGCAGCTGGACCTTCTTCTTTTTGTTCAGCAGAAGCAGTCTCTGGTTGGACAGAAACTTCTTTACCAGCTTCAGGGTCGATCTTCTCAAACACAGTGATAAAGAAACCACCGGTATTTTGCAAATGTGGGTACACTCTGATACAGTTTTGTAAGTTGAAAACCTTAGCTTCTTCTTCAGATGGAGGGAACACGGTTTCAGCCACATCTTCAGCACCTTTCTCTCTTAATTCCATGTCTTTACCAAACACTTTCCATGAGCTGATACCAGGACGTCTGACGAGACCAGGCAATTCATTTTCACAATTGACGACTCTGATCTGGGACCCCCATTTTCTTAAAGCAGCGGCGACCACAGCTTCATTTTCAACAGGAGACAAAGAACATGTGGAGTAAACTAATCTCCCACCTTTCTTCAACAATTGCAACCCTCTGTTCAAAATATTCACTTGCAAAGAGTGTAATCCCAAGGCATTTCCCACAGTGAAATCTTTCCAGACATTGACATTCTTTCTCATAGTCCCGTCACCAGAACATGGCACATCACACAAGATTCTGTCGAACTTCAAGAACTCAGAAGCACCATCCAATTTGATCCTTGGGAATAACTGGGCGTCATGATTCACCACCACGAAATTTGGAGAATTCAATCTTTTCACTTGATGAACCAACATATGCGATCTCTTATAGTCAGAATCGTTAGCCAAAACGAACCCGGTGGCTGGAACCTTTTCGTTGGCATGTAAAGCCTCCACTAATTGGGCGGTTTTAGATCCTGGAGCTGCACACATATCTAAAACGGCGTGATGAGGTTGCACATCCATTAACAAAGGAGGAATCATCGACACAGCTTCTTGTCTTGAGATGTTTCCTACCTCAGTTTCTAACACCAAGAATCTTTGGGTCTCGGCGAACTGTTCGTGCTTCTTGATAACGGATTTAGGCACATCAATTTGCCAGCCTAATTGGTCTGGGTAGTAAGCCAAGTTCTTTGGTGCTAATTGCACACCTTCAAATTCCACGTCTTGCAACTTAGAAACGTGATTTTCAATGAAATTTGCTCTGATCTCATTAGCGTGAGCCCTGGAACCAGTGATTCTGAAAGTCAAAGGTAAGTTGTCCTGGCAATGCTTTTTGAAATCATCCCATTCGTTCTCGGGCACTACATCTAATGCTTTATAGTACTTTTCCCATTTCTCATTCTCTCTCACCAACTCGGTCCAGCTAGATCCTCTGTCGTCGGTCTTAGATCTGTTGCCAAACTTCTTTCCGTTGCCACCTTTGCCTTTTCTAAAGTTTCTTTTCCCCATATTTGCTATTTGTGATAAAGACGGCTTAAGTCTGCTTAGCATGCACTAGAGAAGAGCTACTTTTTTTTTCACTCCAATGCGATATGTTTTTGGTTGCGGCACGAAGATACGATGGATCGATACGGACACGCCGACCTGGCACCACCGCTTTTTCCCCGTCTCATCACCTCCAAATTGGGGCTGTTTGCACCACGCGACAAAACCGCATTTTTGATCAGCTCCATGCTGTGCCGACGGTCCACTATTGGGACACTCAAACAGCCCATTTGAACTGCTCTTGCTACGGCACTGTATCTCTCTGCATTTGTGGTCATTTTGCAACTTTCCTCTTGCAAAATACCCGCCTGTAGCCAGAATTGGGCCCGTCTCTATTTTCGTGTTGTGGTCACGTGCAGCAAAGATAAGTGAAATTTACCTTTGTCTCTTTTTAAACTTCCTCCTCTATTTATTCAAAGGATTATTATTTTTATAGCAAGGCTGTCACTACACCATGGCGCCTATCAAGCGAAGATACAAGTTCAGTGCGGTATGTGTTCACAAATAGCGGGCGGTATATTCAGTCTGTGTTTCAGTTTTTGTGTCAGTTCTTTTGTACTAACCTTTTTTTAGATGGGCTTACTTCTAACGCTATCAGCGTATTCTAAAATCAACCGAAGCGATAATTTCCAGATAAAATCATTACAAACACACAACCCGTGGGCTACCATGACCCAGTGCTACAGCGGGGTGCTTCAGACGCTTACAACGATGGCAGATTCTCATTTGAAATTAGTGCATTTTTGTGCCCTCGGGTTCTTTATATTCGCTAATTTGGTCAGATGGACTTTGTTTGGCAGACTATCAGACAACGAGGTCAAAAACCTCAAAGATAAGGTCAGCTACACCATCTGGGAGTTCTGGTTGGGGTTCTTCATTTTTGCACGAGAAGCGGGGCAATATGGTGGGAATAGACTGGACATCACCGGAGCTTTGGTTCAAAATGAGTTTATGAAATACTCTGGGTTGTTCTTCTGTATTCTCATGTTGAAGAGCTTTCATTTCATATGTGCAGAGAGGGCGTACGCCGTCTCAAACCCAAAGGAATTTAGTAGCACTAATGGTCAATTTAGAAGATTGGGGTATGGTGTATTGATCATCAATCTAATCGATATTTTATTGATGGGATGCTTTTTCAGACAGATTAAACGAAGCGTAGCTTCTACTTCCACGTTGAAGTTTGAAGACAACATCCTAGTGGCCATTTTTGGGTTTGAAATCTGTCATATGTACCCGTTGGTGTTTTTCACCGGTGTGAAGTTTGCTTTGAGTCATTATGAGACAATACGATTTTATGCAAAAACTAGTACAGATTCCGATGCTGGCGTTGAATCTAGTGCAGAGTTTATGAAATGGAAAGAACTGAAGTCTAAGATATTGCACTTGGTTGAAATCTCTGTGACTTTCTTCAGGTTTGGCATGTCTTGCACATTTGCAGTTGTGTTCTTATACTTTTTCACCTTTCCTTTTCATATTCTCCCTTCGTCATATTTGAGCTTAAGGCTTTTAATAATCAAAACAAGGTGCTTGATCAGTTTTGAAAGAAGAAAAATAAAGCTAAGAAAGTTGAATCTCCCTTCTTACATTGAACCAGATTCAAAATGCATTATCTGCTTCGATTACCTTAATAACTCCAGTGCTGATGGTGTGCGTTGTTTGAACTATTGTGACCACAACTTCCATTACTCGTGTTTGAAGAGCTGGTTGGATTGTTCCAATAGTTGTCCAGTGTGTCGAACGAAGATATAGAAAGAGAAGGTGGAAAATACAACAAGAGAGAAGGTGACGAAAGAAACAGAAGGTGAACTATTTATTAGGGATAAATTAGGAAACGGAAACGGCTACATCAGAGATGTAAATATAGGATTAGGAAGATAGTTCTCCCTATATGGTATTCTTAAATACAGTAATGTACAGGTAAAAAAGGATAAATAGTGCATATGGTACAGAAGGATGTGAAAAAGAAGTGAAAGTAGCCATCTGATGTGCTAAAAGTAGTGCCCCTCAGCTAATGTCTCGATGTCATGTTCTTCGTTAGTGAGCTGTTTGGTCAACTCATCTATGTCGTAATCGTAAGCTGCTTCTTTATGAGGTGGTAAATGCTTACCATCTTTGCCAGTTTCTTCTTCATCGTACTGTTCAAAAAAAGATTCAGGACTTTCACCACCGTTGGCTTCCAAATTCTTATTGTAGTAAGCTTCGTTTTCACGTTTTATAGGAGGACTTCCAGCTCCATTTTCCCCTTCGTCTTCTCTATCATATTCTTCGTTTTGACTTTGGTGGTCTGCAGCCGAATCTTCTGGTACTTCAACTTCTGCTTCCGCCTCTGCCTCTGCGGCAGCTTCTGCTTCTGCTGCAGCTCGGGCAGCAGCCTGTGCCTTCAACTGTTTCTTTGTCATTTTGGTTTCTCCTCTTTCGTGCCTTAAGGCCTGTTCTTCTCTATATTTTGCTAGGAAAATCTTCAACACTTCAGCATAATTTTCAAACCCCAAATCGTGCATGGAATATAAAACGTCTTCTCCGTTAATAGTCTTGCGTTTGTCTCTTAAACACCTGTCACTAGCTTCACTGGTCACAAATGATATGAATTCAGATACACATTCTTGCATACACTCTTTAGCATCTTTAGACACCTTAGCAGAGCCAGGTAATGTATTTTTCATCAACCGGGCCACATTAGCAATCGGTAGCCAACGGTCCTGTTCTCTGAGCTCCACTTCGTGAGGATTTATTGAATTTGGGTCCATGTCTTGTAGCGGGTTGAAGGGAGTTTAACTATTTGTGTATAGTATAGGATCTTTTATATAGCACTGTGAAATTTAAACACTGGTACACTTAAACCCATAAATTTCGGGAACAATAAATAAGTTGTGGTCTGGTGCTGTACGAAGACCGTTTGGGAGTCTTTGTGGTTGTGAATTTTCGATTATTTGCGTCTGTACAAAAGTTTTGAAGGTTTCCAGTTTTGTACCTTCGATCGTTGATTACTTTAAAATATCTGTAAATGGCTGTATTTTAGTTGTGAGAAACTGCGGGAAAAATACCGTGGGAAATTTACTACTGGCCGATACTAAAATTTACTTCTATAAGCGTAAATTTCATACCTGCGAACCTCAGCAGATCGCCTAGTGAGATATTTGGCATAAATACCACATTTAATGCAAATAAGGCTGATTGCAAATATATCTCGATGGAGAAAAATGCAGCACAATTGAACACAAAGCCGCAATTAAGCGGCAAGAATGAGGATAATGTTGATGGGAGCACCAGCCGGGGAGCTACATGGCTTATTGTGACACAAATGGTGTCAAAGCTTTTGACATTTATGTTGAATCAAATGCTTGTGCGATTGATTTCTCCTTCTTTGTTCGGAGTGTCTGCATATTTGGACTTTTTGTACAACACAATTGTGTTTTTCAGCAGAGAGGCAGAACGGTTGTCTATCCAGCGAACACAGGCCAAAAGCACTGCTGAACAAACGCTTCAGTCTATCATAAATTTCGGATTTGTGCCTTTGGTAATCGGCATCCCCATATCTGTGGGCATTATGGGGTGGCAGCTCAAAAGCGATACATATACCCAGGTCGTGGATATGGCGAACTACTTCCTGTTTACGCTATTTCTTTACTGGGTGCTGATTGTGCTTGAATTGATAGTGGAACCTGTGTATGCTGTGAATCAGTACACCTTGGACTTTGGCCGCAGAAGCCGCTTCGAAGGCATGGCTATGTTTGCCAGATGTGCTACCATTGTCGGTACCGTTTTTTTGGCTCCTAGAGGGCCTGAATACGACAGAAATGGGGTACTCCTAATGGCCTTTGGCTGGGGGCAGCTAGTGTACTCCTTGACGCTATTTGGGTGCTACATGAGCAGCAGCACAAAGCTTAGAATGGAAAAGTTGGCTGACAACAGCTGGTTTGATGCTGAGGTGGTCAAGTTCTGGAAAATTTCTTTCGTCCAGATGATCTTCAAACAGATGTTGACAGAAGGAGACAAATTTATTGTTAACACCTTCTTTTCTACAGAAGAAAGGGGAGTGTTTTCGGTATTGAACAACTACGGCTCTATCATTGTAAGGCTATTGTTCCAGCCAATTGAGGAGTCGGTGAGATTATCATTCACAAGGACCTTGGCTGAAAAGTCCAAACGCAGCCTCGGAACTGCCCATTCTACCATTACCTACTTGTTCATATTTTACCTTCAGTTCTCCATCCTCATATGTTTGGCAGGATCGTTCAACGCCTCTTACATGTTAAGAATCCTATTAGGGGGGAAGTCTTCTTTCTGGAATGGAACTGACCTTTTTGAACTATTCCCTTGGTATATCTCCTATATCCCATTCCTTGCATTCAACGGGGTAGTGGAAGCTTTCTACAGTGCTGCCGCCACAAGCAGCCAAACCAAAGCCTACTCTTACTTCATGTCAGCCCTGAGTTTAGTCATTTTGGTCGTCATGTACGTCTTCATCGAATACTACCAGATGGGCATATACGGGCTTATCTTGGCCAATTCCATCAACATGACGCTAAGAATAGCCTACTGCACTCGTTTCATTTGCCGTTTCTTTGGACAAAATGGACTAGGCGTCAGTTACGGCAGTGTTATAAAGTTTGTGTTACAGAATGTGGTAATTGGTGCTATCTGCTTCCATCTTAACTATAGAGTGCTAGAGAAGTCTTTCAACACCAATTCCTTCACAGACTTAGTTAAAAGCGCAGCGGTGTGCTTCCTATGCCTTTTTGGTCTTTTGTTGACCATCAGAAAGGAAATAGTCACCACAGTACGTACATATTTGCATAGGAAATCTGATTAATGCATATAATTATTTTTTGCAACCATTTTGCTGAACGGTCCGAAAACAAGGGACAAAAAAGAAATCGGAGTCGTCACACCAGGAACTCAAGATCTACTACATAACCAACGAAGTGCCATCCGCTTCGCCTCCACTACGGGTAGCCTACTGTGCTGAATTACTTCCCTCCAGTGATATTGCCACTCATTGCTGAGAGTTGCGCGTTTGATTGCTCGAAACGTCAAGCTCTCGACCGCAGGGATCGAACCGGACACCTCAATTGTAGTAGTAAAACTCAAGTACGCAGTCAGTGCGCTTCTACCATAAGCCATCACAGCAAAGAAAAATGCGAAAAATCTGGCTCATATGGCGCCTGCGTAAAATACATTTTTTCACGTGACCCGATGGAGTTTTTTGGCTCTTCTCATACGAAACATTTCATATTCATCTACACCACAAAGACTTGAACAACTGGCAAAAGATCTTCTTATAATCCTTCAGAAAGCTTCTTTAAAACACACAGACTCACTCCTTGAAACGATTGTCCTATCCTCCAAACCTTTTCAATCATCATATCACTCAAAGACCATCATAAGCCACAACGTTCCCAATGTCTATCGTGGAAGTTTCTAAGAGCGTAGGAGACTTAGCCAAAGCAGTACACGAGAAGTCAAAGAGATTAGACACGCTCATAGCGTCCTATAATGCCAAGCTTCGTCTAGTCAATTTGTATATTGAAAAACTTCCACCAATTGCCGATTTCGAAAAAAGGGTTGGCGATGAGGAGTTCTTGAACTATATTGAAAACCCTCCAAAAGCCATCGATGGGCCACTTACAGAGGAGTATGTGTTGATACCAAGACGGCTTATAAAGATAGAGCAAGAGGAAGTCACAGATAAAACGTCAAATGACAAAGATATACGACGTGCCCATGAGCATACCAGTGAAGAAAAGACCCCTGCACCAGCTCCTATCATAGCCAACAAGTCTAAGCCCAACGTACACCACGAGAAGTCGAAGCGTGTGTGTTCATACTGCCAGAAAACAGGACATTCCAGGGCTAGGTGTTATAGAAGATTGAACGGGGAGCCACCCATAAGAAACTCTTCAAAAGCAGGCAATGAAAAAGCAGAAGCCAATGTAAAAGACCAGTAGTTGAATGTCGTCAGTGTTTATTAGTACACAATCGTTGAATCTATAATACAAAGGGGGTGCCTTATTTGGCAGACTGAACCATGGCTTCTGTAATAATAGTTAGTAATAAGCATTTCAATTTGTGTTCAAGTTTTTTAACATACCTCTTCTTGATGCATCTTGTAATAAAGTACAATCAACGGCGTTTGGACTCATGTGGATATAACGGACGGTAGACCCTCTAATGAACAAGTTCTTAACAGAGATTAAATGAGGGTATTTGGTTTCGTTGGTGCATTGAATGTTGTCCAATTTAACGTTCAAAAATTGATCAACGGATTTGAGTATTCCCTTAATTTCCATATCATTTTTTAACTCGACGGTGACTTCTTGGTCAACAAGAGTCTTAAAGAAACTGAAAAATAACATCTTATTTTAGTTTTAAAACTGTGATGTTCGTTCCAACGCTTTGATAACTTTTGGAAGTTTTTTAAAAGGAAAAAAAATGCGCAACAAAGTATCTACTTTCAAGTATACATTGATACAACATATGGGACAATGAGGCATCCACTGGAACAAATTGGGAGCCTGTACCCTTGTTTAGACAAGCCAGCTATTCACTGAGCTCGTGGCTGCTAATTAGAAACTTGCAGATTGGGAACCAACCTCAAAGCATCGCCAACATGGGGCTCCAATGTTAAACCAGATCCCGCACCAGATGTCAGTCCATGACTTGAACCTGGCCTTATTTTTGTACCAGCCGGAGAATGACTGCTAAAGTACTGGACACTGGCTTGCAGGGACAATACTACTGAAGAAGGAAGTTGCTGATTGATTTCAGTGCCTATAGGCATTAATGGGTGACCTGTAGATTGGTGTTCATGGCTTCTGTGTTTGTGCTTCAGATGCCTGTGTTTACGATGACTTCTGTGCTCTCTATGACTGCTATGTTCCCTGGCCTTTTCTATACCATGACTCCTGTGTTCTCTGATCCTATGTTCTCCGTGACTTTTATGTCTCCGGTGACTTCTGTGAGACTTTTGACTTCTTCTGTGCTTGTGTCCACTTCCTGTGGATCCCGACCTTTTGGTATCCATTCCAAACATCTTGAGATACTCAGGCAAGTTCTCTTCATTTCCAACATTGTACAGACTAATTGATGATCCTAAAGGATCTGGGTAGTTGCTATAGTCAATATTATCTGCAAGGAGATCTTTTGGAAGTGACTTCAAATAATCATATCTGGGTGAAGCCTTTGGCAATTGGACCATGCTAAAAGTTGAGGGGGGTGGTGGATCTTCGAAGATCTTTACTGCTTGTTTGGGTTTGAAATCCACAACCTCCCCAATAACAGAAATTGGCATTTTCTTTTGAAGCTTTGACCCAGAAGGTCTACCTTGCTTCTTTCCAGTTGGAGCTTCGACCTTGGCTGCCACTGGTGCAAACTCCTGCTTGGTGGTTAATTTCTCTTTATCCTTTTTAGGCTGTGTTGCCTTTGACACAGTCTGGTCTTTGGATACCTTGTAGTTGGAAGGAGACCTGCCTCTAACAACTAAATGGGGACTTTCGATGGAATTCAAAATGGTGTATCTGCCGTCTTCCAAAACAGCTAGAAGCTCTACCCTCAACACAAAGTGCCTGTTAAGTAATGCTGGTTTCCGGTAATTGAGTGAAGTAGTGAATTGCATCCTCTCGTACTTAGCAGCAGTGGAGATCTTCCCCTCGGGATATGTTTTGAGAATACAGTCGTTTGGCACCTCAGACCCACCGTAGTTTTCCGGCAAATAGAAGCACCTATTCAAGTCTCCAATCCTTGCCACATTTCTAATATTGGCCGAGTCCCTGATTAGTTCATGTTCAGGGATTGTGCCACAAATAGCTGGATAAATGGGTGGCAGATACTGGGGCCCTTTATCTCTCTTAGCCGTGTGTTGAACCAAGGCAACCTTAATATCATTCTCGCAGCACTCAGAAACCAACCTAATTGCAAAACACTTGATGTTTATCTGCTCCTTATCGTCGTCCACAATGTGGAATTTCTCGTTGTAGAACACCAGCTCGTCTTTGCCTAAAAACTGGAAGGCAGCCACCAACGTGAAATAATTACGCTTATACCCGATCCATTCCCGGTCAATGAAGTCGAATCCCCTGTCGATTCTGGCAGTCAACTCTGGTATAATGACTTCTGCGCTGGAAGTTATGTAGAACTTCCTGTGGGTTTCAGTCTCGTTAAAAGGAGGACCCACTCTGAACTGTGCACCAGATCTTGGAGCAACTTTGCTTTTTGTTGAATTGGATGCGAGTTCGGGCTCCTTGCTCGTCTTTCTGATTATTTCTTGATTTTGTGGATTAAAAGAAGGCATGATATTAAGATCAGATATAACCCCTGCTTCTTCGACACCGACATCATTGTTATACCCTTTTTCAGCTTCTTTTTTTCTCTTCCCTGGCAAACCGCCAGAATTGCTTTTCTTTGGTTTCCTGCCTCTAGGCATGTCGTTATCTTACTCAAAAAGAAAAGATGTCGTTCTGTTTGTGGCAGTTAAATGGTTGCCAAATTTTTTGCGACCAAAAGCTATCTATATTTTTTGTAAACAGAATGGGGTTTTTTGTAAAAATTGGTTGACGCACTAGTCATCGATACTAATATCGCAGTACTGATTTTTTTTATTCTTTAAACAGTTCTACGTTAGCGATGGGTAAGAAAGCTATTGATTCTCGTATTCCAGCATTGATCCGGAACGGTGTTCAGGAGAAACAGAGAAGTTTCTTCTTCATTGTCGGGGACAAGGCCAAGAACCAGTTACCTAATCTTCATTATTTGATGATGTCTGCTGATTTAAAGATGAATAAATCGGTATTATGGGCTTATAAGAAGAAATTACTTGGGTTCACATCTCATAGACAGAAAAGAGAAGCCAAAATCAAAAAGGATATTAAGAGAGGTATCAGAGAAGTCAATGAACAAGATCCTTTTGAAGCATTCATTTCCAATCAGAATATCAGATACACTTACTATAAAGAAACCGATAAGATCTTGGGTAATACTTACGGAATGTGTGTTTTACAAGATTTCGAAGGTTTGACTCCTAATTTGTTGGCCAGAACTATTGAGACCGTTGAAGGTGGTGGTTTGGTTGTGATTTTGTTGAAGTCCATGACTTCTTTGAAACAATTATACACCATGACTATGGACATTCATAGCAGATACAGAACAGAAGCTCACAATGATGTTGTGGCCAGATTCAACGAAAGATTCTTGTTGTCCTTAGGATCTTGTGAGACCTGTTTGGTCGTGGACGATGAGTTGAATGTGTTGCCTATTTCTGGTGGTAAACATGTCAAACCTTTGGCTCCAAAAGATGACGATGAATTGACACCTCAAGCTCAAGAATTGAAAGATTTGAAAGAAAGTCTTGCAGATGTGGAACCTGCTGGATCTCTTGTGTCTTTGTCAAAGACTGTCAACCAAGCTCAGGCCATTTTAACATTCATTGACGTGATTTCTGAAAAATCCTTGTCCAGCACTGTCACTTTAACTGCAGGGAGAGGAAGAGGTAAATCTGCGGCTTTGGGTATCTCTATGGCTGCAGCCATATCTCAAGGTTACTCCAATATCTATGTGACTTCTCCATCCCCTGAAAATTTAAAAACTTTGTTTGAGTTTGTGTTCAAAGGGTTCGATGCTTTAGGTTACACTGAGCATCTTGATTACGATATCATTCAGTCCACCAGTGCAGCTTTCAATAAGGCTATCGTAAGGGTTGACGTCAAACGTGATCACAGACAAGTCATCCAGTATATTCAACCAAATGATTACTATTTGTTATCACAAGCTGAATTAGTAGTCATTGATGAAGCTGCTGCCATTCCTTTACCAGTGGTGAAAAAGCTCATGGGTCCTTACCTTATCTTCATGGCATCTACCATCAATGGGTACGAAGGTACTGGAAGATCTTTGTCGCTTAAATTGATCCAGCAATTACGTGATCAGTCTTTGAGTAAAGAATCTTCCAACGATACTATGATTGTGTCCAGAGACAAAAAGAGCGGACAAGAACATAGTTCTTCTAGCAGGACTTTACGTGAGGTTGTGTTGGATGAGCCAATCAGATACGCTCCAGGAGATCCTGTTGAAAAATGGTTGAACAAGTTATTGTGCTTGGACGTCACTTTGAACAAGAATTCCAAATTTGCAACCAAAGGTACTCCACATCCATCTGAATGTAACTTGTTTTACGTCAACAGAGACACTTTATTCTCATACCACCCTGTGTCTGAAGCTTTTTTGGAGAAGATGATGGCACTTTATGTTGCTTCCCATTACAAGAACTCGCCCAATGACTTGCAATTAATGAGTGATGCTCCAGCTCATCAGTTGTTTGTTTTGCTTCCACCAATAGATCCAAAAGACAACAGGATTCCTGATCCTTTATGTGTGGTGCAAATTGCATTGGAAGGTGAGATTTCCAAGGACAGTGTGAGGAAATCTTTATCCAGAGGCCAAAGAGCTGGAGGTGATTTGATTCCATGGTTGATCAGTCAGCAATTCCAAGACGAAGAATTCGCTTCTTTGTCTGGTGCCAGAATTGTCAGAATCGCAACCAATCCAGAATATGCCGGTATGGGTTACGGTTCAAGAGCCCTCGAGTTGTTGAAGGACTATTATGAAGGAAAATTCACTGATATCAGTGAAGATAATGACTTAAAAGAAGAAAGCATAACCAGAGTCACAGACGAAGAACTTGCCAATGCTTCCTTAAAAGATGACATCAAACTCAGAGATTCAAAGAGTTTACCACCTTTGTTACTCAAACTTTCCGAAAAACCTCCATACTATTTGCATTATCTTGGTGTATCTTATGGTTTAACTTCACAATTGCATAAGTTCTGGAAAAAATCTGGTTTCACTCCAGTTTATTTGAGACAAACCGCTAATGACTTAACTGGTGAGCATACCGCAGTAATGATTCACGTGTTGGCTAACCGTGACGACAAATGGCTTTCTGAATTCAGCAGAGATTTCCACAAGAGATTCTTACAGTTATTATCTTTTGAGTTCAGAAAATTTGCAGCTGTGCAGTCATTAAGTATAATTGAAGCCACTGGCGTCAAAGAGTCCAAACAATTGACTAAAGAACAACTTGATGAAATATTGTCACCATTTGACTTGAAGAGGTTGGATTCTTATGCCAACAATTTGTTGGATTACCATGTCATTGTCGATATGTTACCACTTATTTCACAAGTCTATTTCAACGGTAAAGCAAAAGAAGTCAGTTTGTCCTCCGTACAAGCAGCTATTTTGTTGTCGATTGGTCTTCAACATAAGAACCTCGACGATATTGCTAAGGAATTAAGATTACCAACCAACCAAGTCATGGCCATGTTTGCGAAGATTGTGAGAAAGTTCTCTGTATACTTCAGAAAGATCTTTAACAAATCTATTGAACAGACTATGCCAGAATTGGAAGAGCCTATCAATGAAGTTGAAGGTAATTACGAAGCATTTGAAGATATCAACAATAATGACCTTGACAAGGAAGGGGAAGAAGTTTTGAGTGACTTGAAACTCAAACAAAGAGAGCTCATCAATTCCCTTAACTTGGACAAGTATGCCATAGCAGATGACCAAGAGTGGGCTTCTAGCAAGTCATTGGATAAAGCTGTGAAAGGAGGAGTTGTGAGTGTGAAAAATAAGAACGTCAAGAGGAAGCAGGAAAGTGCTTCAAATATTTATGAAGAAGAGATGAAGGAACTCAAAAAGGCAAAGAAAAAGAGCAAAAAGTAGACGAAATATGTACATATAATGCTAATAATACTCTATAGTTTGTCTATGTAGTCGACGATCTGATCCAATGTCCATGATACCATTTTATCCACGGTGCTGTCATCGTCGTTTTTGAAATCCTTTATTCCCAAGTCCTTTACGGCATGATCGTTTAAAGTGCTATTTACATCGTCGTTGGCAAACAAGTGTTTATGGTAGGTCTGATAAGCGGGCCAAACGTACTCATCAAAGTAATTTGGAGGATCCACCCAAAACCCAGCCACCGTTGAATATCCAGTCCTCTTGCTACGTCTTGTCTTTAACACGTCGTGGTTGGAATAGTAGAACAACTTGATATCGAACAAATCTATTATGTTTTCATCATGGAACAACATGAACCCGTCCACAAGCACAATACGGTAATTCTTCAATTTGTGGCTTAACTTGGCTTTTAAAGAATCAATAGCCAGGTCTGACAACTTCAAGTCCACTTCCATTTCAAGGCTTCTGATCTTCTCTGTCTTATTGCCTGCCTTTATGGTCTTTATATGTCTAATGAACTTTTCAAAGTCGACGGCCTCTGGAAGATCCCAGTTTTGCTCTTTAGTAACGGGGTCTAATGGGATCTGATCGTCAGGCACGTAAAAATCATCTTGATGTAAAATTTGACAATCCACTAATCCAAGTAAATTCTTGGTAACTGTAGTTTTCCCCGATGAAGATGGACCACTAATTGCTACTATTATAGTTTGCTTATCATCATGTGGGGCCATCCTCTACCGTTTTAAAGTTGAGATTTTTATTTTTTAATTTTGCTTATAAAGCTTACTATAAAAAAACTGCCCCTCGTCGCACTATATATGCAGCCCCACCTAGCCCCAACTTCCCGATTAACACATATTGCAATTGACTGCAAATAGAAGTTGGTTTCATCTTGCATCACCTTATTCGCCGGTCATTGTTCTATTTTTCATTGGGTTTTTGGGGTAGTTTTTTGTTGAGCAATTAAGTAAGAAGAGGAGATGAATAGTTGGCAAAAGGTAGAAAACTAGTACTTTATTTTACAAAAGGCCTAGCCCTTGTAGAAGTCAGCTATACCCAAATCAAATCCACGGATGCTGTCAGATCTTCTATATTGACATCAATTTCCCTGTGATTTTTATCCTCAACTTCATTTATGGTTTCAGCTTGCACGTCCGACAAGGAGATAATTATAAATTATATGAAATCGTATAAAGTACTAATATCCTAAATAGGAAATAGGCCCATTGGCTCTTATTAATTAGTCCGCAAGGTACATTGAAATTTTTGCTCACGTCATACTATTATCCTCCCCGTTAGGGCGGATTTTAAAGAAATTTGTACCACTAACCTTTGTTCCTCCGATAAAGTTAATGCTAACCATCTTAAACCCGGTTTATTTAAGGTAAAAAGAATTAATATGTTTTCCTAAAAAGGAAATTTTGATTTTTTTGGTTTTGTCACGTCTATGCAACTCAATGTGCATAGTTACTTTACCTAATAAGGGAATTTATATTTAGGACATCTTTACAACATTTATATAACAACACAACTCCTCTGTGAATTTATTTCTTTCCTCTGATCTATTCAAACTTAATTACAACTAATCTTCAAAGTTTGTCGATTTGAATATCCTTAGTCAAAGGACCACTCCCCTCCCTCACAGTAGAGTTTTAAGACAAATTGCATAGACAACTAATCTTAATAGTCATCAACCTCATTGATACTTTCGTTTAATCGATTCATCTATGCTAATATACCTTGACTGAAACAAAAGAACATCCTTCAAGTTGTTATCGTTACTCAAACTAATGAATGATCCCAAGAGTGATCACAGTCGAAAGAAAGATTTCCAGTTATCCGAAGACCATGAAGGAACCGATGCTAACGGAGACGCCGCTGCTGCTGCTCTTTTGACTAATATAAAAGGGTTTCAAATAGAAAAGTCAAAATATCAGCATTATGGCCACAAGTCTTCAATGACAGCTCAGGCATTAAACAAAATCATTGAAGATGAGAAGACTGAAAAAACTGCCTCATCTTCCACAGTTGTGGCAGAAAAGAAAAATAAATCCATAATTGACAACAGTTTGGGTGATTTGCTTGATCTCCCGCATGGTGGGGAAGACTTTGTGTGGCCTTATAGCAGTGAAACACTTTCAGACTTAATAAAGTTGAAAACAGAGCAAGAACGAACAAAACAAGAGGCCATCAAGAATGAGTTTGTTTCTAATGCAGTGAAAGTTCTTAGTCTTGTGAAGTCTATGAACATCAGCCATGACTTGATCCCCCAGTTTTTCCAGAATTCTTTGACAGATATGAGAAAGCAAATGGAGCTGATGCCCCATACTCAACAGTTTCGAGGGGAAGAAGGTAGAAAGAGAAGCTACAGTGACACAGCTAAAGACGAATTGCATCCACAAGAGGCAACATTGGTATCACCCATAAGATCGCCTACAAAGCTGCCAGATTCAATGCATAGAAGAGAAAGATCTGACGAAAACCTTAGTAATGCCCATTCTC
The DNA here is from genome assembly GCA_030569415.1 of Yamadazyma mexicana. NCBI lineage: Eukaryota > Fungi > Ascomycota > Pichiomycetes > Serinales > Debaryomycetaceae > Yamadazyma > Yamadazyma mexicana. The sequence continues at coordinate 751,877 of JAJMLA010000004.1, forward strand.
CTTCCAGCAATAATGCATCATATACGGAGGTCCATTCTCAGCAACAATCGCCTAGTCAGATCCCTCAGCACCCACTCCCGCCACACATGTACCCGATATATTACCACGGGCCACCACCTCCACATCCTCCGCCAGCACAGGGGACTAGTGAAGGGTCTAAGTCATTAGGGTCACCATACCAGCAAAAATACCAGCCTATGATGTACCCAGTTCCAAATCCTTCGCAGCCACCATACGCTGGCCCAGGGCCCGCAGGTCCGGGTCCTTACTACTCTCAGCAGTATCACTACTATGCCGCCTCAGCTAAGCCACAACAGCCACCTTACGCATCGATGGTGCCTCCAATGGCACCTCCACCTCCCGCATTTGCTGCCTACGAGGAAGACAGTCCTTCGCATAAGAAACAGAAAAGTGCTAATACCAGTACAAGTACCAGTACCAAAGCGAATATCAATTTCATGATTTCAACGCCAAAGAATCCTCCTGCCAGGAAATATAATCACCCTAAAGAGAAATGATTAGTTAACTTTTTTTGTTTGTATATACTTTTTAATAGATTTTGATACCCATCGGAAATACGATTCAAGTAGCCATCGGATATTTAGTTTGTAGCCGATCGGAAAAAAGCAAGTGGTACTGCATCGTGTGGTCACGTGTGCTGTCAAAAAGCAGTTTTTCTTTAAACGGTGCGGTGCCGGCGGTGCGGTTCCGGGCATGTATGGCGATAAAAGGAATAAATCACGAGTTGTATCCTTTCTTTTTTTTTTACTGTGTATGCTACATAAAAGCTGTCTCGTGCTGTTAACGTTCCTGTCATCCATAAAATTCTAGTTTTCATATAAAAACACGGTCCTTGCATTTCACTAGAAAACTTGTAAAAGTTACAAATTTTTATTACTAATTCACACAGCATGTCAGAATCCAAGAAAGAACAGACAGAAGACAACGATAATGACACGGCCCTAGATTGTGTTGAGACCACAAAACCAAAAGCATATCCGTTTACTATTTACACAAAGAAAGAAAAATACGTGCTAATGATGCTTTTAGCGGTGATAGGGCTTTGGAGTACGGTTTCAAGTCCTATATACTTCCCAGCCGTTCCTACGATATCAGAAAAGTTTGACATTACTAGAGCTGTGGCTGATTTGTCTATTGTGTCATATTTACTTGCACAAGGAATTATGCCTGCATTTTCCTCCAACTTTGCTGACAATTTCGGAAGAAGACCCGTGATAATAGCGGGCACTTTAATTTATATAGCATCTTGCATAGCACTTTCCAGAACCAATGTCTACTGGTTGTTAGCCACGCTAAGATGTGTACAGGCAGCAGGTATAGGTCCCATTATTGCCATCTCGTCTGGAGTTTCTGGCGATGTTTGTACTGCCGCAGATCGAGGTGGATTTGTGGGTCTTGTTTCCGGCTTACAATTGACGGGGAACGCATTTGGTGGTCTTATTGGCGCAGGTTTAATACACCTGTTTGGTTGGAGAGGGATCTTTGTGTTTTTGGCAATCGGGAGTGGTGTCACTCTTTGCTTCATTGTGCTTCTTTTGCCGGAAACTTTAAGACTGTTCGTCGGAAACGGTTCGGTGCTGCCAAAACGGTTTATTAACGTTGCCCCTATCTTTCTCTTGAACCACTACAAGAAAAGACTCACAAACGATGTGGAAACCTTGGGGCAAAAGTCTAAAATTGACTTGTTTAGTTCGTTCAAGATGTTGGTGCATAAAGAGATAATATGTGTTTTGCTTTCTCCAGCATTGAAATTCGCCATTTGGACCATGGCCTTGACGTCTTTGACTCTACTCGAAGAAGATGGATACAACTACACCGTGCTTGAGGTGGGATACATTTACCTTCCACAAGGTGTGGCTTGTCTCTTGGGATCTATAATTTCAGGAAGAATACTAAACTGGTCTTACAGAATGTTTAAGAAGAGACACGATACCCAGTTTGCAGACTTACCAGAAGAGGAGAAACCTAAGTTTAATGTGCTAAAGAGCAGAATCTATACTGCCATTTTACCTTGCATCCTTCATTTCATAGGCACCTTGATTTACGGCTGGTGTCTTCATTTCAAACAGAACATTTCTTCCATCATTATAAGCACTTGCTTAATATCTTATGCATCCACCCTGTTTATTTCCATTGCTACCACTATTTTAGTGGACCTTCATCCTAGTAACGCATCTACATCGGCTTCCCTCATGAACTTGGCTAGATGTTGTCTTGCGGCTTTGTGTACAGGTATTTTATCTAAAATGTCAAAAGCCATGGGTTTAGGTGGTTGTTACACATTTTGGGCATGTATTGGATTACTGTCAGACTTCTTATTGCTTCTTGCTATTAAAATGTCCAAACATAAAGTCACAAGCAAGTAAACAGAGGTGAATTCAAATTAGAATTAGACATGATAGACTAATAGAAACTAAGCTTTAAACCATTACCATTATGATCATATAGAATTTCTAGATAATTAAAACTTAATACATATAAATACCGAGACAAACTTATACAATCATTGAGATTGACATTGCACACCACTTCCACCACCTTCTTCTTCATCAGAATCGTAAGCACCACCTCCAGCACGTCTTGAAGAAGTTTGATGTTTGTAAGGGTCAACATCAACTAAATCACATTCATCAACTTGAGCACCCTTTGGAACCACAACCTTAGATCTTGGTGGTAAGATAGCTTCTAATTCCTTTAATTTTTCTTCAGAAGCAAAGTTGTTTGGTGGGAATTTAACATCGAATTTAACGAAAAGGTTACCTCTTCCACCATGTCTATAAACTGGCATACCTTGGTTTTCGAGAACTTTAGTTAAACCTGGAGAAATAACTTCACCAGGTAAAATGCTGAATTTAACAAAATCACCAGAAACGTGTTGGAATCCAACTTCACCACCAGCTAAGGCAGTTAATAAATCGATTTGAGCTTCATAGTATAAATCATTACCCTTTCTGGTAAATTTCTCATGTGGTTTTTCATCAACAACGAATATAACATCACCTGGAGTAACACCTGGTTCTTGATCACCTTCACCACTGAAAACGATTCTTTGTCCATCTTTCATACCAGGATCGATATGAACTTGTAAAATCTTTCTTTCACTTTGAGTCTTCTTACCTCTACAAGAAGTACATCTGTCCTTAGCATCACAGATATCACCAGTACCTTGACACACATCACAAGTAGTTTGGAATCTTTGGATCATTGGTCCCATTTGTTTGGTAACTAATTTGACACCTTGACCGTGACAAGAGGAACAAGTCTTGATTTTACCTTCTTTACCACCTCTTCCTTCACATGTCTTACACAAGATAGTCTTATTTAAAGCTAATTTGGCAGTTCTACCGACAAATAACTCTTCTAAAGTACATCCAATGGAATGTTTTATATCTTTACCCTTGGCTGGACCTCTGGAGGCTCCACCACCGAAACCTCCACCGAAGAATTGGGAGAATATATCATCAGCACCCATACCTCCCATACCTCCCATACCACCAGGACCAGCTCCACTTAAACCTTCTTCACCATATTGATCATAAATATCTCTCTTTTGATCATCACTTAAAACTTCGTAAGCTCTAGAAATATCCTTGAACTTTTCAGCTGCTTCTGGAGATGGATTTTTATCTGGATGGTATTTTAATGCTGCTTTTCTGTAAGCTTTTTTTAATTCGGTATCCGAGGCACTTGGACCAACACCTAAAAGGTCATAAAATTTGGTATCTCTAACCATGCTTGAATCTGTCTTGAATAAGTTTGACCGTCGACGTTTCTTGACTTTTACACAAGAACTTCAATTATAAATCAGAAATTATTATCGCCCTCATAGAAAATCTTTTCGGTTCTTCGCAGTCTCTGTTGCACTTTGGATTTTGTGTAACCAAAAAAAAAAGTTCCATAACGTTCCAAGAGCATTTTCTGCGATCGATAATTTCATGCCCAAACTGGGTAAAATTTTCAATTTGGTTTGGTGCGTGAGCTAACCATTCTGGTGTCTGGATTTCAAGCGTTGGTGTGAGGAGCAAATTGGGGTAAACCATGCAACAACCTATAACCCAACAAATGCTCTAGAGGCAAAGGAAAACTTTTAACATAGTCTTGGTTGGTTTCTTAATGCAATGTGTATTTTTCTGTGATTTTTAGGGGATGTTTGAGGTATTTATGAAACCATCTTTATAACCACTATAATCGCGAGTAACCTTAACATATTCACTCAAGAAGTACCAGTCAACACATCAAGGATTTCATCTACTTAACTTTCCATATCCGGGTATATGATAAAGTAAAGGCAAAGCATGCTAATTTAGAAAAAGGATATCGGATTTAAATGGTTATTTCTCTCTCTGTGCTATTTTTTGCAATTTTATAATTAATTGGCAAGTTTTGCCAATTTTACTAAATTTCAATGCTTATGGTTGCCAAAAGAGTAGAACCAGCTGTGACAATTTTTTTTCACAGAAAATTCACATCAATACACAAAAGCTATGTTCTTCTAAAACGATCGTATACATTGACGGAGTGAGTCACATTTGTTATCTTTCCAGTCTCTTGGTTGTTGCTCCGTAGATAAACATACCAGAAAGATCGGCCTCAAAATAGATACCCTTCCAAAAAACAAAGGTTCATAACCAAAATCGGATTTCAGGTGTACAATGAACCACTTGGTTCAGCCACTTGCAAGGAAATAGCATTTCCTAAAACGTACTCTGATGGGGCAAGTATCGGTGATATAGTGGAGTTTATACGAAATTAGTCTTTGAAGTCACATTACTTCTAACCAAATTGGTAATTAGGCAACTGCAACCAGAGGTTATTTCAGATAAAGTTACGGATATACAAAGGGGTAAGTAGGAGTAAACCAGCAAGTAAAATCAAGACACAATTCTAAAATTAGAACGCAGACACTTGAAGGAGGTTGCCTTCCAAGCTTGAGTAAATGAAACACACCTTATCGGTGGTAAAATGTACCGCAAAAGCTAGGCAATAGTGTAATTTTGATGATAAAAAATATAACTGTACCTAAACATTGTTCGTGCCATTGAAATATTGTTGCACAATACTGGGACGTTAAGTTGTTTGACGAACTTTTTTCGAATTTCTCGTAAGTTGTTAGGACAGTACGGTAAGTAGGGTCTTTCATCTAACTATGAAGCACTGATCATTGGACCGGTAAAACTTGTACCACTGGGACAAATAAATGAACAATTAGCATTACGGTAAATTTTGTCCGCGTCACAGAATTACAGGTATAAGCTGCATATACCGAGTCTGCCTCAGCCTAAAAATGGAAACAAATTATCCATTTTAAGACAATGATACAGCGTAAGCGTGAAAGTATAAATAGCTTGGTCGTTCAAATTACCGCGTTTGTCTTGTATCACAATACCCATTATGCTCATTGTAGCAACTGAATCTCGCAGAAAAAGGGTGGAACCCCCTATACAAGGGTAGGTTAAGCCCAACAAAAGAATTAGGTTCTGTAGCAAACACAGAAGAAGTCAAAGGGAATGTTCCAGTTGCATCGAAACTATTTTGCAACTGAATTTAGGCTACAGCAATTTTGGATCTACAGAATTAGAGCGGAGAAACAAGAAATGCCTTAAACCTTAACTTAATTAGACGAATTTTAGACGAAGGCTTTGATTACCGGTTACATTAATTTTTAAATAGCATAATAAACGATCACCGTGATGACGAAAAAATTATTCAGGTCCATATAAATCGACTCCTTTAGAAAGATCGGCCTATATTTTGACGTTATTTTTTCACACCCAAAACAAAACGGGCATTATTCCACATAAGTTATGGTATTTTTTTTTAGTATTTCAGCATAATAAAGTTTCATCTCCTTTAGACAAGGGATGAAGAATCATAACCCCAAGACTCAATGAATTAACAGTAAAAAAAAAAAAGAAACCCTTATAATTGAGAACCCTTGCACGCGGACCCTTGTTGTTTATTTATTTTCCACTCATTGTTCATATCTGAGCTCGTGATGGCAGCCTCCATTATGTGTCTTTGTTAGCCGAGTTACATTCATTGACAGCCAGGAAACCTGTATACACGATTTCAGAGTTGACAATAAAGCTTGTCGAAAGCTTCACTCCTTCAACTTTAATATCGAGCTAATTAGGAAATCAACCATCCAAAAACGTCTCTAGATGCAGGATTCGGTTTTTTTTGCAACAATTCAATCGCACAATATCGGGCTTTATACGGGTTAGCACCACTAAACACTGTCGAGAAATCAAAACAAAATTCATGCAACAAGTTTCGTCATTGTTCAGCAAGACCCTTCATTGTTAAGATGGCTCGAGGTCTGTTTTGCTTCTATTTCATCAAACTTTCTCTCCTTGTCTTTTGTATAAATTGTAGTACGAATCCCATTGGTTTGGGTTTCTTCTTTTTTTTGTTCCCATCAACGATCATCAGTTAAGTTATCACACATTCGTTTTATTGATACCATTATATTGAAGATGCATTTCTCCAAACTTTTAGCTGGTGCTGTTGTCGCCTCTTCCTTAGCTGAAGCTCATTTACTTGATATCAGTTTTGACCAATACTTTGACTTCACTTTAAATATTCCAAACATCTTTGCTGGTGAATGTGAAGCCTCTGAATTGTTACAATTCGGTTACCACCAAGACTTGAGTTTCGACTTAGGTTTATTAAAAAGAGCTGAAGAGTTTACTGATGCTCAATTACTTGAAGCTGGTTCTTCAAATGACTTGGTTAAAAGAGCTACTACCGTTCCAAAAGCTGACTTTTCCGTCAGTGATGTGGAAAAAATTGCTGGTGACTTATTCAAGGTTACTCTTAACTTCGAAACTATTGCTGCCCTTGACTTATTCAACTTGTTAGGTGTTAACGCCGGTACTGCAGTTATCGGTGGATTAGGTGTTGGTACTGATGGCGTTCAATTAATCGCCGGTGCCGCTGCTGAAGGTAACATCACTAACTTGTTCCAATGGTCTGCTTCTGTCTTGGTCAATGCTTCTATCAAGGGTGACTTATTCTGTTTGCCAGAAGGTTTCAGCATTGAACTTGACATCGATGCTAACTTAGACATTGATTCCCCATTGCTCGATGCTTTAAGAGAGGCTATCTTACCAGACAAGATTCTTTACCAATTAGAACAAGATCTTTCTGATGCTACTCAAACAATCTTCGGTAAGAGAGACGCTCTTAGTGAAGCCATTCTCGACTACGAAAAGAGAGACTTGCTCGACTTGAACGCCGACTTCAATGCCGGTTTGAACCTCAGTTTGTTAGGTACTGACAACAACATCTTGCCAAACTTCTGCTGGAAAGACTGTTCTGCTTCTTCTTCTGCTGTCGCTTCTTCTTCTGCTGCTTCATCTGCCGCTTCATCTGCTGCTTCATCTGCTGCTTCTTCCGCTGCTTCTTCCGCTGCTGAATCTTCTAGTGCTGCTGCTTCCTCCACTGAAGTCGTCTCTTCCACTGCCGTCGTTTCTTCCACTGCCGTCGTTTCTTCCACTGCCGTCGTTTCTTCTACTGCCGTCGTTTCTTCTACTGCTGTTGTCTCCTCCACCGACGTTGCTTCTTCCAGTGAAGCTGCTTCTAGTGAAGCCTCTGAAGGTGACCCAGTCTTCTCCCCAGGTCCAGATGCCGGTGCTGAAACTTCTTCTTTCGCTGATGACTCTTCTGCTACTGGATGCCCAGAATGTACTGAGTACACTACCACTTTCGTAAGCACTGCTTCTGATGGAAGTGTTATCACTCAAACTGGTGACGTTATTGTTACTACCGACTCCGACGGTGATCTTTACACTAGTACCGATATCATTGGTGACTGCCCAGAATGTACTGACTACACCACTACCTTCGAAAGCACTGCTTCTGACGGAAGTGTTGTTACTCAAACCGGTGAAGTTATTGTTACCACTAACTCTGATGGTGAACTCTTCACCACCACTGACATTATCGGTGACTGCCCAGAATGTACCGACTACACTAGCGGATACGTTTCTACTGCTTCCAACGGTGCTACTGTTACTGGTTCTGAAGAAATCATTGTCACCACTGACCCTAACGGAGACTTGACTACTGAAACTTCTTTCTTAGGTGAAAAGACTCTCGGTGGTACCGCCACTAACGTTGTTGGTACAACTGTTGTGACTATCACCTCTTGCCACGAAGACAAGTGTACTGCTGTTCCAGTTACTACCGGTGTTACTACCGTTTGTGACGACACCACTTCTTACACCACTTACTGTCCATTAACTGAAGAACCAGCAACTACCGTTATTACTATCACTTCTTGTGAAGCTAACAAATGTTCTCCAGTTCCAGTCACCACCGGTGTCACCACTGTTGTTGAAGGTGAAACTTCTTACACCACTTACTGCCCATTACCTTCTACCGAAGCTCCAGCTTCCGAAGAAGTTCCAGCTTCCGGTGCTAAGCCAGTTGCTCCAGAATCTTCTCCAGTTACCGAAGTTCTTTCTACTGTGTGTGATGAAACCACCACTTACACCACCAAGGTTGCTGTTACTTCCACCGTTGCATCTGGAAGTACCACCTTGGCTGTCAGCAGTGCTCCAGCTACTACTGAATCTGCTCCAGCTCCAAGTACCGTTGCTGAAATTTCCAGCTTCGAAGGTATGGCTGCTAACGGCTTCTCCGTTTCTTTAGGTGCCTTGTTCGCTGGTATCTTTGTTGTTTTCAACATCTAAAGTTGATCTTTTATGTTGATTATCATTTTTTAAACTTCGCTATCAGGTTCAATAATCTTTCGGTTTATCGCTTTTTGATATTATTGAGCATGCATTAGCTTTGATGCTATTTTCATGTCGTTTTCGGTTTAATTAGTTGGTGGTCTATCAGATTACTTGCTTCTTTAAAGATTTATTTTTTTGTGGTTTCCTTTCATATATTTCCACGGATTCCATAGTTTTGTATAAACAAACGGTCTTAATTTAATAAATTTCTAATAACTTTCAAATTTCGTAATTTATTTTTGTCTATATTACAGTATTCATTTACTTCATTCAACCACTTCTCTGGTGTTTTTCTTTCGAGGCCAAAGTGATGGGATTCTTATTACTTGAAACCTGGGTTCCACACATCTTTCCACAAACCAGTACCTTAACTTGCTTTCAAGTAAAGATGATATCTTGGGCACATCTTGAAGCTTGGCCCTTGATCCAATCAAAGATTTAACGTTGAATTCTAATCGATAATCTGGAGAGAACGAGAACCTTATTGCCGTTCCGGACTCCTTTGGTTGTTTTTTGTCCTTTTTGGCACCGGAATCTGAACCGTATGAACCATTGGAAGGAGAAGATGGTGGTTCACTTGTCTTGGGGTATAAATTGTCTTCTGTTTCGAGATCAGGCGCTGGCTGTTCCAATTCTTGATCGTTAGGACTGATCAAACTTACAGCCAAACATCCACTGAACCGTACCAAGGATACTGAAAGCTGTACCGGCAACGCTGCTATCATAGGTCTTGGATGGTTTACCAATAATTTGGTTTCTATTCCAAGAGTGATGGTATCAGATAAATCCACGTCGATCTTGGCTTCGAGTCTTCCCGTTCCATCTTGACTCTGTTCGATACGACAATTGGAGAAAATAGGGAAATCGTCACCAATGTCAATCTCTGTTATCTTAACAACGTCCAAGTAATCTGGGAAATCCAGCTTGGTTAGAAAATCGTTCAACGAATGGAAAATGTTATCAGAGCTGAGAGCTTCTGTCCTCAATTGAGTTATAGTTTGCGCAATTAACACATTAAACCAGTCCAAACTCTCCGACAGATGATTGTCCACATTGTAGTAAGTCTTTTCTAGAATTGACTGGATCTTTTGTGTTTGGGTATTTTCATTCTTATCATCTGCCTCTTCACTCTTATTCTTTTTGTCACGTCTGACCACCACCCCAGAGGCATCCTTAGTGGTGGTTATTGGTGAAAAGTTCGAAGCGTCTTGAAACACAAAGAACTTTATGAATATGGCTATCACCACAATGACGCTTAATTGCCCCAATATCAAACCTTGAGTAAAACTAAAGGAATTTGAAGACGATGAACCAACAGGGTTGAAAGGGGTTTCCTTATTGAAAAATTGCTGCTGCTGAAGTAAGAACTCCTGTTGCTGATCTTTGAGTTGTTGCCTCAACTCCTGCAACGTCAATAGCTCTTCCTCTGCTATGGCAGTATCTATGATTTCAGACATTTTAGCTGAGTGATGGTTTTTTGATTTTTATTAAATCGCAAAAACTATATACTTTGAGTGAGAGCAGAATAGCGAAGGTGATAGAAAAATGATAGAGATACTGTCACTAGTGGATACTTTGACGAGGCAGGTAAAGATCCTTATACCAGTCTAACACAAACAGCAGCCTTGAAGATCAAGTGTCTTATGAGGCGGCAGACAAGGCATCATATAGGACCGCACATACCATATAAGCACATCGCGGTGCCAAATACTACTTCCTGTACTTTTGTACTTGTATGCTTATTCATTACATGAGTTACGTATCAAGAAGAACGAAGACTGAGGCATGTTGAGGTTTTGCTATACACCACCAAAATCGAAACAGTGATAGAACTGGCGGGGATATTTGGGCTTTTGGGCTTTTTAGTGGTGAACCAGAAGATAATGCGAGATGAACACAAATGAGAGGAAAATGCTATGGGTTTCATACACTACCATTTTGACAGCAGGTACAACGCTATCGAAAGTCTCTATGAGATGCTGGCAAACAAATAAACGTCACTTATGCTTACAAAGACGGACAGAAAATAATAATGGTGATAAGGGAAAAGCGGCCATTACCGGCCAATGCTAAGAAGAATCTCAAAACAGAGTGTGATTTTACTACCACAAAAAGCTGTTATACTTCCACAAATAGCAACTCCATATCTGCTAGCGGAGCTATAGGGAACCGCTTGGAAATAGTGTTTGAACAGTATTAGTAATGGCTTACCCGGATATAATATTACTAATACGGAACTTTTGAGCCCTAGCTAATGGCTGAATATAAAAAAGGCACTATCCTGTCACCGTCCATTAGACGACACTAAGTTGTAATTGCTGCTGCCTGCTATATTATATTAGAACTACCGAATGTCTACTTCGCTTCCAAAAACTCAGAAAGTCGTGTTAATTGACGGAATCAGCGATGATTATGATGTCATCAAGTACACCGACTTCCCTACACCCAAAATCAGTGGACCCAATGATATAATCGTTAAGAACCACTACGCCGGTGTAAACTTCATTGAGACCTACTTCAGAAAGGGCGTTTATCACGTAGAAACCCCTTATGTTCTCGGAACAGAAGCCAGTGGTGTGGTAGCAGCAGTAGGGCGTGATGTCACCAAGGTTAAAGTTGGCGATAAGGTTCTTTACGGCGCTCCCGGTAATTTTGCCCAATACACCAAGATCCCTGACTCTACTCCTGGACTCACAAAACTTCCTGAAGATTTCTCTGAGGAAGATCTCAAATTGTATGGTTCCTTTTTAGTGCAGACTTTTACCGCATACACTTTCACTGAAGAACCTTACGTGCCCAAAAAGACCGATTATGTCTTGGTGTGGGCCGCTGCTGGTGGTGTGGGCGTTGTGTTGACTCAAATATTGAGCAATAGAGGTGTTCAAGTCATTGGCCTTGCATCCACCGATGAAAAGTTGGAGCTTGTCAAAGGCTATGGTGCTAAATATACTATCAACTATAAGACCGAAGATGTTGTTGCCAGAGTCAAGGAAATCACCAATGGTAAAGGTGTCAAGGTGTCTTACGATAGTGTGGGTGCTGCTACTTGGCAAACATCAATTGATTCCTTATCAGTCGGTGGATTTTTGATAAGTTATGGGGTTAGTAGTGGGGCCGTGCCCTCAGTGAACCTTACTACGTTGGCCCCTAAAAACCTTGCAGTGGTTAGACCAGCTTGTTTCAATTACATTACAGGTCCAGAAGTCTGGGATTACTACTTCAAGAAGATTGTCGATGACTATAAATCAGGTGCTGTAAAGATCCCTCCACCTCAAGAGTACGATTTGAAAGATTATGCGGAGGTTGCAAGAAAATTAGAGTCTGGTACTACTACCGGGAAATTTGTATTGAAGATCCCTAATTAGGGGTTCAATCATAATAACTCATTGAAAACTATGACTAAGGTCTTCAAACATGTCAATGGGGCGATGACCTAGTTTCTTCCTTTGGTGTTTGGCTTCATTATGGTAGTTTTTGTAGATGCTCTCATTCTTTGAGAATGCCCCTTTTCTACCAGACATGCCCTTGATTTATCTCCCTAACTCTATATCGCCCGATGACGGAAGCCTTCCTCGTTATTCATGATCACAGAAAGGAGGGGGCTTGATACATCAAAATCTAAATGGCTGCGAAAAAACTGAACATGCAGCGTATGCGTAGCGGCATGAGAACGGAAAGAGTAAGTTCAAGTAAAGAGAAGACTTTCTTTTGTGGCTGAAGAAGCAAGCGAACTGCTCTATTATAGACAACACGCAGTGGAAAATGCTTCTTGGATCAATTTCATGGCTTTTTGGATTCAAGTTTGAATATATCAGTGCATTTAACAGAAACTGCTTGTCTAATCATCTCTTCGAGTCTTTGAATGTGCTAATGATAACCTTTCATTGAAATATTGCACTTGTATGTGAAGGTGGAGGTTCTACACCAGGAATAAGTGAACTGAAGCTCTCAATGTAGTCACTCTTCTCAATTTTGCACTCTTGGAGATCCTGGATTGAAAGTTCTATTCCGAGCCACCAATTCTCGAAGGCTCTATATGTTCTGGCATTATACGGGAGCATCAGACACGACTAAGACTACTATTTATTAAAGGTACGTTGAAGGCATTGATTGCAGTTATCGAAATGAAGTATAGATATATATACAAACGTGAAGTGAAATTAAGCGATTTTCTTTCTACTGACGGGTTTCCTGACTTTTCTGTTTTTGTCTTTCAAACTCTTTGGTAGAGATCTTGGATTTCTAGTAACCAAACCACTATCACTTTCATGGTTGCTTAAGTCATCGTCATGGTCAAGAAGGTTATCACGGCTCATCCATCCTTTGACATTGGCCAAAATCGATTTGCCATTCAATTCTTTATTGGCGTTTCCAATATATTTGGCAGCAAATTCTGCCATTGGTGATAATCCTTTAGGAGAATGGCCCTCAGTTTCGGAGTCACTATTAAACGAGGAGTCATCATTGTGTTGTTTCCTACCTCTGATGTATTCTCTGACTTCAAAATACAAATCCTTCGACACATTATTCAAATTGGTGGTGTTCTGTTTCCAGTAAGATCTGAAATCGTTAATATGTTTTTTGAAGTCTAATTCGTTCTTCTTCAACCAACTAACATTCAATTCTTTTCTGGTAGCACCTCTTGCAAAGTTTCTCATTAAGTATTTGTCATAATCTCTGATGATCTTGGTTATGATATCAGAAGTGGAGATCCCTTCAGTTCTTTGAGTAGTTAAGAACATTCCTTTCTCTTTTATAGGCTTATATATATCGTCGGAGTCACTCGATGCATAAGGTAAGTCATCGTGGGCAACGTAGTCGATTTTGTGCTCAATCAAAAACTCCGGAGTGACGCACCACGGGGCATTGGGGATAACTTCATCTACCCATTTACAATGTTTCAAAGTATCACATCTTTGCTGGTCTGTTAACACAGTCAAACCTTTACGTTTGTGGGTTTCAATATCTGAGGGGATCCCACAAACCAATTGGGCATTAGGAAAGGACTTCTTGGCTTGTTCCAACTGTCTCATGTGTCCCAAGTGGAATAAATCAAATACCCCGTCTGCATACACTCTGATAGGTCTATCAGTAGGAGGTAAATTAAACCTATGACCAACCGGTCTAAATTTTCTTAAGTGTTCGGGCAATTCTTCATCCAATTTCTTTTCATTAGCTTCGAACTCTTCTTCTTCCTTAGTTTTGACCTTCCTTTTCTTTATATCAGGTATTATCACTGGTGCTATTTCAGTATCCGATTCCGACTGAGAGCTATCAGAATCTCTTGATCTTTTTCTTCTTTTATTGAAAAAATTGGATATTTTAGGGGCAATTGATTCCACAGAAATGCTTCTTGTTAAAGGACTTTGACTTCTTGTCTTTCTAATCAGAGAATTTTCTGACATAATGACTATTTGTGGTTGTAATTAACTTGACAGAGCAATTTGTGCAATTTTAAAATTTTTCTTCTCTGAGCATGAGGAATAAATTAGCACAAATTCCACTGCAATTTTGCAATCGTTAGTGGTATCTTGTGTTGGGGTTTATCTTTATGCTTTGTTTTATAGCCGGAATAAAAAGTCTTATTCAAAAAGCCAGTCCCCAATGATGATATTATGCAGCTTGTTCCAGCCATATCCCATACAAGTGTATTCTATCACTGTGTCATGGTTGCACACAACTGACCCAGAATTCGCAGTAATAAAAAATAATTCGGCTTGCGTTTGGAACCTAATCTTTTAATCATGGCAAAATCTTATAGTCTTACAGACTTACGGTTTCTAAAACCAGCAACTCTCTATTCTTGGCTCAAAGGTGGAGCACCAGGAAAATTTGCTATCGTGGACGTGAGAGATTCTGATTTCATAGGTGGACATATCAAAGGATGTTATCACTATCCTGCGGGAAATTTCCAAGAAACGCTACCAGATTTGAGACAAAGACTCTTTGACGACAAAGTGCAAGATGTGGTCTTCCATTGTGCTCTATCCCAAGCAAGAGGTCCATCTTCGACTTTGAAGTTTCTTAGATCGTTAAACGATGTCAGCGATCCACGCCAAGTGGAGTTTTTCAGCAATTTAAGTGTGTGGGTGTTGCAAGGCGGTTTCACCACTTGGCAGCACTACTACGGTACCGACGACACCGTCACCGAGGACTATAATCAAGAGTTATGGGAGTACTAGCAAGAGAGCTGAGAAAATATAAAACACAAACTTAAGTGTACTGGCAAAAGCTGGAGACCCGTCCCGAATAGATTGACACTAAGAAATCAGCCCTGTTATTTACGGTTTTACGCCTTTGTGCACCTGTCTACAGGAAAAGCCACCTGTCCACAGGAACAGCCGACTCAACGCCGTGAGACACCGCCTCGAGTGACTACACGATATTTTTATACCCGTCAAAGGAGTTAAGGTTTAGACGAACGCGAATTGTTGGAGGCTATAAAAGATCGTGACACACGACAAGACACCAGCCAGCCATTAGAGCAACAAACCCAGGGGCCTAGACGCCCCACATACTTAAGACACCGATGTTTACATACGCCATCACGCACCAACTGCGGTCGTGCATATTGCGGCAGGGTCGACTCCTTCTCTCATATAAGACGATATTTTTGTATTTCTCATTAGTTAACTATTTATAGAAGTAATTTGCAGCCTTTACTCAGTAACGAAGTAACTTCTTTATTTTTCTTTTGAAAAAAACCTTAGCTGTGGAAATTATAAGTACGTCTGCAAATCCACTCACATAGTTCTCCAAATCAACAAAGGTATAATGAAATTCGGCAGCTACTTAATCCCTGCTTTCATAGCTTACGCCGCAGCAGCTTCTTCGCTTTGCAATCCGCTTTCTGCTACTAATTGTCCTGCTGAGACCGCTTTAGCTACAGACGTGACATACGACTTCCATGAAGAGTCTGACGACTTTGAAGTGCAATCGACGCCTTCTGGTATATCATATAGCGACGAAGGGTTGAAGTTGACGTTGGCCAAAAGATTGGATAACCCGTCTTTGAAATCTAAATACTACATTATGTTCGGTAGAGTTGAGGTTTCTTTAAAAGCTGGTAATGGTACTGGTATAGTGTCTTCTTTTTATTTGCAGTCTAATGACTTGGATGAAATTGATATTGAGTTGATCGGTGGTGACACCACCCAGTGGCAATCTAACTATTTTGTCAAGGGGAACACTGACACCTACGATAGAGGTGCTTTCCATAATACTGCTGGGTCTCCACAAGCAGACTACCACAACTACACAATTGACTGGACTAACGAGAAGATTGTGTGGTACTATGATGGAACTGCGGTCAGAACCCTTTCCAACGATTCGTCTCAGGGTTTCCCACAGTCTCCTATGTACTTGATGACAGGGATCTGGGCCGGAGGTGATCCCTCTAACGAAGCCGGTACTATTGAATGGGCTGGAGGTGAAACTGACTATTCTGAAGCTCCTTTTGCTATGCACATCAACTCCTTGAAGATCAGTGATTACTCTTCAGGAAAGTCTTACTCTTATGGAGACACTTCTGGTAAATGGACTTCTATTGAAGCTAAAGATGGAGAGATTTTGGGCCGTTTAGATAGTGCTGATACCAGTGACAATGATACCGAAGACGACTCAAGCTCCAGTTCCAGTTCATCTTCCAAAAAGAGCTCCAGCTCGTCTTCTGAGGCAAGCAGTCTGACTGCTGAAAGCTCTTCAACTGCAACCAGTTCTACTGCCGCTTCTCTGACTGCTCCCAGTGATTCTGCTGCTTCAAGTGAAGAAAGTTATGCTCTGGAAGATTCTGCATCTGCCACTGAATCCTCGGGAGATGCTTCCACTTCTGCTTCTGGCTCTTCAAGAACTTCAGGTGCTAGATCGGGCTCTAGCTCGGGGTCAGGTTCCAGCTCGGATTCCAACTCAGGTTCTAACTCCGGTTCCAGTTCTAGTTCCAGCTCGGATTCAAGTTCAAGCTCAAGCTCCAGCACTGACTCAGTAGCATCCGAAACTGACAATATGGGTACAACTATGGGTGCTTCTTCATGTCTTACTTTGGCAGCATTAATATCATTCTTCTTGTAGTTTTTAGTCATTATAGCATAATTCAGATAAATACATAGGGCTTGGGGCTGGTCAAACATAATATATTACATACAAAAAACTTTTCTCTATATCAAACTAGGACCATTGTAACTGGCGTATGTGTTTTGCTGCAATGGCTGCTGTTGTGCTACTTGGCCAAAAGGAAACAGTTGGGTTGGCTGTTGTTGGAATTGCTGTGTGGCCTGCTGCTGAAATGGAAACTGCTGTGTTGGTTGCTGTTGGAACTGCTGTGTTGGTTGCTGTTGGAACTGTTGTGTTGGCTGTTGTTGGAACTGTTGTGTTGGTTGCTGTTGGAATGGCAGAGTCAGTTGTTGTTGCAAAGGCTGTTGCTGAGAAAACTGTCCAAACTGCTGGGTGTTCTGCTGTTGCAATCCCATCTGAGCATTATTCAAGTATGCCTGCTTTTGCTGCTCCTTTTGAGTCTGTGGGAAGACAGGAATAGTGGGCAAATTCTCTAATCCACCAGCTGTTGGCTGAGGACGAAGCTCTTGTGGTTTAGATTGTTGAGCAGCATTATTGAAGATTTGAGTGGTAGTTTCAGATACCTTGAATGGGTTTGAACCAGTGGCTGTAGCTTTGATAGGAGCAGGATCTTGACTTTTGAATGACAAGGCAGTAGTACCACTATCTTGAGCAAATCTGGTGTTTCCAAACGGATTGGATGACGCAATGGCAGCATTGGCGGAGGCGTTTCTGTCTAGTGAGAAAGGGTTCGTGTTGTGTCTCTGTAAACCTGTTTGCTGAGCAGGTTGTGCACTTTGTGTCAACTGTGGTTGAATATTCGTAAATTGAGTGGCCTGCTGCTGAATAGGCTGCTGAAGAGGCTGCTGCTGGAACTGTTGGGTTTGTTGAGGAATGAACTGTTGAGTCTGTTGTGGCTGTTGTGGTTGCCCGGTGACAGTTTGTTGTAAGAAAGGGTTACTTCCAGTCTGTTGCAACACCTGAGGCTGTGCCTGCACTTGTTGAGGCTGTTGACCATATCCTCCAAAGCCAGCACCAGTAAAAGCAGGATTCAATTGTGCAGTAGGCTGCTGTTGTATAAAGGGTTGTTGTTCTTGCGCTTGAGGTACAGCATTTTGGAAAGGTGAATTCAGAGCAAATGTTTGACCCTGAGTAATTGAAGGCATGGCATAGACACCACCAGCGTGAAACACCTGCTGGCCTGCCAATTGTTGTTCCCAGGGATTGTAAGTGCTCTGTTGAATTATCAAAGAATTAGCTCTTCTAGTATTTTCAGCAGCCAGACCATTGGCCAGGGATGTGACGCCCTTATCCGTTTGCTGAGGTTGCAGTAACATTGCTGGTGGTTTAGCAGGACTACCATCCTTCTTGAGGTTCTTCTCAAGGAGGTACTGCCTTCTGTTTTCTTCAAAATTTGGATCGTCTAAGTATTCTTCCAACGACGAAGTTAATGCAGTGGGGGCATGCTTGATTGTAGGGACGTGGAGTTTTGTAGCATGCTCTAAATGCTTAGCAACCCTTAAGTAGTCAATGACATACTTAGTCTGGTCAACAAACTTTTTGTATATCTTTAAAGCCCTTTCGGCATCGACTTTTGACATTTCAAAGTAATGCTCAAGCAAGTTTATCACACCTTCATTCAATTCCTGAAATAAAGCTAATAAATCATTAACTAATAACCTGAATGCAGTCAATAAAATATCGTTATTGATATCATTTTCCATGAAATTATTTTTCAACAAGGCATCTATTTGCTTTTGTACACTTTCTGATTCTCTTAGTAAACCTTTTTCAACCGACAAAAACCGTAATCTTCCACCGTTCTGGTCGTTAGTGTTATTAGATCTTTCGTCTCTTACATAATCAACGTGGGTCGACTGGAATTGATTCACTCTTGTCTGTAAGTACTTAGCATACTTCAAAATGAACCTAACATCGCTATTCATTCCAGTCCCCCGAGAAACAGACGAAGAGTCTAGATGCAAAAGATTGGGCATTTTTTCACCGATAAACTTCAAGGTGAAATCTTTATCACCTTCTCTAATCATGATATGAATAACAATCAATGCCTTATAAACCACGGACCATGCACTGTCACGGAGCCTGGTATGTAAGGTTCTCATTATAGTATTGAAATTCTCCATATCAACCGAATGGCTAACCGCAGTTGTCATTAGAATTGGCTCAATGTATTTCAGTTTTGGCGCCGCCACTTTCACTTTTGTGGCACCTTTAACGATTTTTTCATACGTCGTCATTTCTAGGGATGGATCGTAAGGTATATGGAAGTAAGACTGTGACTTTTAAGTTGAACAATGCAAGAAATCAAATATTTTCAACGGGGAATTTTACACCGACAAAAAATGGACTTGTTTTTAAAATGCAAAAGGGGAAAACTGATCTATTACACAAACAGGAGGGAATTTGAAACAAAGATAATCACACAAGGAACAAACGAGGAAAGAAAAGGAGAATATCAATTGAAGCCAATTTAGACCGCTTGATTGAAGGATCAATTGGGTTCTATAACGATGATCTGATGATATTTAATCAGATTTTCTATTTTTAAAGGACGAAAAATAGATTCCATAGTGGCCGAGCCATGAAAGGGAACTGTCTTTTTGGTGAGATTGAGCGACACACGACCCAAATCGCACTGCAGTCTTTATGAGAGGTACGAAAGTTGTTGGTGTTTTTGTTTTATAGAGAACATGCATATACTTAAATTGCCCTGGTTTGGCCACAAAGGTACGTAAGATAGACTCTCGAACTTGCAATTGGTGTTTGTATATAAACTAACTTTAATTTTCAGCTGAGGGTAAGAAAGTGGAATGTTATTCCGTCAGCATAAACGCAGATGGCACACGGCTAGCGTCTGGTGGTTTGGACGGTAATGTCAAAATATGGGATCCCCACACCATTTTGCAGTTTAAGACGGTGGAAGGCATAGATTTGAGTCAGAATAGCAGCGAGTTTGATCGTTTGTTGCCGCCGGTGTCACAAAGAAGACCCTTGTGCTCGATGAGCCGACATAACGGAGTTGTAACTAGTGTGAAGTTTTCACCAGATGGCCGGTTTTTGGCGTCTGGGTCCGACGATAAGATTGTGTTGATCTGGGAAAAGGATAATCTGATGGCCAACAGACCTAAACAGTTTGGAGAAGCAGAGGCTGACCTTGAGCACTGGACGGTTCGAAAAAGATTAGTTGCCCACGAAAACGATATTCAAGACATCTGCTGGTCTCCTGACGGGTTGCTTTTGGTAACGGTAGGGCTTGATCGACTGATTATTATATGGAGTGGAACAACGTTTGAAAGGATTAAGCGGTACGATATCCACCAGTCTATGGTCAAGGGAATTGTTTTCGATCCTGCGAACAAATTTTTTGCAACTGCTAGTGATGACAGAACCGTAAGGGTGTTTCGGTACTCTAAGAAGATGCACGAGTCAGTGAACAACTATGAGTTCCAAATGGAACATGTGGTGTTCGACCCTTTCAAAAATTCTCCCTTGACGTCGTACTTTAGAAGAATGAGCTGGTCTCCCGACGGTCAAAACATCGCGGTACCTAACGCTATGAATGGCCCGGTGCCATCTGTAGCAATCATCAAGAGAGGTGATTGGAGCACAGAGATCTCGTTGATCGGACACGAAGCTCCCTGCGAGGTGTGTTCTTTCTCCCCCAAGCTTTTCTCACATACAGATCTATCAAAGAGCCGAAAAGAAGATTTCTACACAGTGCTAGCAACCGGAGGTCAAGATAATACTTTAACCATTTGGAGTACCAGTCAAAGCAAGCCGTTGGTCATTGCGCAGGACATATCGGAGAGCAGTATCACCGATATTTGCTGGAGTGTAGACGGTGAGACATTGTACGTGAGTTGTCTTGACGGGACTATCACCTGTGTTGCTTTTGAGAACAAAGAGTTGGGTGTTCCTGTAAGTGCAGAGCAATTAACATCACAGTTACATAAGTTTGGTCGGGACAGAGAATCGAATGTGTTCCCAGAAAGTATTGAACAGCTTCGGTTGGAAGAGAAAGCAGAAAAGCTTTTGGACGAAGAAGATATCAAAAAAATCAAGAGGAGCAAGACTCCAGAGACTAATGGTACAACAACCATCACTGAATTGAAAACACCAAGCGAGAGGATCAGAGAAACTGATAGAGCTAAAGAAAGCAAGGATGCACCTTCTCAAGCTGAAACTCCACCTAAAGCAGTGAACAACTTGACGGTAAAGAAAGCCCCAGTTGTCACCATGAAGAATGGGAAGAAAAGAGTGGCACCAACGTTGGTTTCGGTGCTGGCATCCAATCCAAAAGAAGTGATCCCTGTACCTAAAGCCACGTCCAAGAGATTCAAACAAAATAGCAAGATATCACATTCGTCATACCTTCTCCCCCGTTCAGGTGTCATCACTGCTGTGCGAGGTAGAAAGGAAAGAGAGGATGAAAACAGCAATCCCCACGATATCAACGAAGAGAAGAATGATATCGACGACATGAGTGAGTTCCCAACAGACCCAGGAAACAACAGGGACGTGTCAATATCCACGTTGAAGAAACAAAAGAGCAAGATGAAGAAACAAATCATGGAGGCCAAGTACCCCAGCTATTTTAAGTATGTTTCCAATTTGAGTGAATCCTTGTTCAATCACACATCATTGATGCAATATGAGATGAGTAAGATCATCAATGCTCATGATTTCCAACAGGCAGCCGAACTTTTTGCTGGAACTAGTGCTTCTGCAGATACAAATGACGAGGATATTATATTTGCGGTTTTGGTTGCGGGTGTGAGCCACAAGGTCAACAGTTCATATACTTTGGAAACCACCAAGGAAATGCCTCTCGTGAGGACCACGTTAGAAGTGAGAAACGGACCCTCTTGGGAGGAGGATGAAGAGGAAATGGACTTGGACTATAATAACAAAATCGATTTTCAAGATCCTACGTCAGTTATAGTAACGCATGGATACAGTCCACCACAAAAATATGTGATATACTATCCTTTCAAGATTCAACACGCTTTGCCTATAATAATGGACAACATGTTGACGTACTTTGTGCTTGCGTCATTTGATGGGACTATTTCCATAGTCCTTGCAGAAAGTGGCTCGCTTTTGTGTCCCAACTGTGAAATGGGAAGCAACTTTGTGTTCTTGAAGCAGCAGAACCAATTCCTTATGGGGATCACTAGCTCGGGGCTCATCTACGTGTGGGAACTTCCTAGGTTTCCAGCTTCAAGGGTGTTGAAGAGTGTGATCAATGGTGTTTCAATGGCTGCAATAATGAACATAGATATCGTTATTGAGCAAGAATACGATCGCAAACATGGCATACAAAAGATCAAATCCCCTGATATCAAGGCAGTTGACATAAACCCAGCCGATGGATGTCCTTTTGTGATACTCTCAAACAGTGGGGACGTATACAAGTACCACTTGGACTTGCAATGCTGGACCAAAGTAATCGATTCTTGGTATTTCCATGCAGTTGATGCAAGTGGTAGAGGTGACAAAGTGTTCGACTACTTCTACTATATGAGTGCCAATGGGTTCAAAGAAAGAGTAGATAAGAACGAAGTCGGCAAATATGTGCTCACAGAAGACACCAAGGAGCTAGAGGCCGTGATGAAGCAAAGACATGCTGAATTAATGAACTGTTAAAAAAAGTTTATGCTTGTATATACAAAAAAATGTACTATATTATTCGTTACTTAGGTTCGATGGCATAAAAGTCCCATCTCATTTGGCCTTTACTGTCGTATCCTTCACCTCTTCGACCCGTTTCTGTGGCTCTGGCACCTTTTCCTCGAAAGGGAACTTAATCAAGAACACAATCGAAGACACCACTGAATTCACACTGAATATCCATACCGTTAACCCTACACCGCCCAAAACCACGAAAGGAGCGGCAAAAAGCCTTTCTATTGGATAGGGCAATACACCGGGTGGGAGGTGAAACAAAACTGTTTTCCTAAACCAAAATCTGCAGAACCACAATGGCATAACTGTAAGCACCTTAATCAATTGACCGACAGTTTTCACCACAAAAGCTCTTTCTTGAGATAACTGTCCGTTTAAAGTCTCGATTTCGGCATTCAATTTATCAAATTGTCTGTTCAACTTAGTCCACTTGGCATACTGATCCTGTGCACTGATAGCCTTTCTTTGTCTGTTGATATCACGGGCTTCAGCGGTCTTTTGGCTAATGGTGGATAATTTGCTATGTCCAAAAACTGGTGCCACTTTGCAGTAGTATCTCCATGCGGCATTCTCGATATTTTTCTGTCCCACGGCCCCAATTATTTTTTGTAAAACTAAAAGCACTAGCACCAGCACCAACAACGTGAAAGGATGTAAATCAAATGCCATTATTAGGGTCTTCGAAGTGTGTTTAGCTATTATATAGAAGAAAAATTGTTTTGTGATTTCGCACCAATTTAAGTGGTCTCTCATTTTTCTTCGTTTTTTTTTTCCTTTGCCATACTCTTCTGAAAGGATTTATCTATAAAGAATGTCAACAGACGCTGACGAAGAACAACTCCCTTGGATCCAACAGTTCTGTAAATTGTTTGGCCATGATTATTTTGTGCCTGTAGTGCACGATTTCATTGAAGATGATTTCAATTTGACGGGGTTATCAGCACAAGTGCCTTATTATCGAGAAGCATTATATACCATATTGGACTATCCAGTGGACACCGCCGAAGATAACAGTACCAATTCCAAAAACAAAGATTTGCCTAGTAAGGCATTGTTGGCCCATTCAGCAGAGTTATTATATGGCCTTATACATGCAAGATATATAATATCGAAGCCAGGGTTAACAGCAATGGCATCTAAATTTGAAAGAAACGATTTTGGGTCATGTCCTCGTTATTATTGTGATGGTATGCATTTAATTCCTTGTGGTGCCACGGATTTACCAGGTCAAGAGACTGTCCGATTATACTGTCCATGTTGTAACGATGTGTACTTGCCCCTGAGTTCCAGATACTTAAATATAGATGGTGCGTTCTTTGGTACCACATTCCCAGGATTATTGATGAACATGTTTCCCGAAATTGAAAACCAGTGCAAAATCAGAATCAATAAGGTCAATCATGAAGATATTGGATTAAAATTGTTTGGTTTCAAAGTCAGTGAATTGAGTAACAGCGGACCAAGAATGAAATGGCTTAGAATGAACCCCAAATCTGAGGCAGAAAAGAAAGAGTATGAGAATTGTGAACTCACAATCCCCAATTGGGCCGATAGTGACGAAGAACTAGACGATGCTGAAAACGACGTGGATGATGATTTAGACGATGACGATAACACAATGGCTAGTGTGGGGTCGTGAATATCGTTTTTATACTAAACATAAAAACAAAAGATTTGGGCGTTTTAACCACGGGAGGATGAATTCATATCGGAGATGTGTAATAGTTATGCATGATGAAAGTTTCTTTTAATTATTTTTTCTATTCAATGTATCATATTCAAAATACATAGTCATAAACATTTGCTATTTACAAACACATCTCAATGGGTCAAATGAACTTGTTTACCGGGTTCCCAATCTTT
This sequence comes from Yamadazyma mexicana, assembly GCA_030569415.1. Lineage (NCBI taxonomy): Eukaryota > Fungi > Ascomycota > Pichiomycetes > Serinales > Debaryomycetaceae > Yamadazyma > Yamadazyma mexicana. Next base: position 776,257 of record JAJMLA010000004.1, read on the forward strand.
GATGCCGTTTTGAATGTTAACCCAGTATTTTAATCTGATGGCTTCCAAAAGAATCTTATCCCAATTCAAAGGATCTTGTTGAAGCAACTGGTCCACCACCTCTTCGGTCTCTTCAATTCTAGCGTCGTTCTCCTCCGATAACGGGTCCAAGTCTTCTTCGGTGGTAGCAAATTCAAGCGATTCGTGTGCGTCCAAAACTGTCATAAGCATGCCTTTATACTCGAGAGATGTTTCCTCTGAGTCTGACTGGAACTTCTCAATGATTCTTTTGGAGACGTCGTCTTGGGATATATCCAACTTTTCTGGATGCCGCGTTTCAATGAAATGTGCTATTCTGGTGTACGGATTAGCAAGGGTAGAATATGCCTTATTCAAAACAGATGAAAAGTCGCTCGTGGGAGCAGGCTCAGTAGACACAGGGCCCTCGGATTCGTTCAATGCAGACGACCCGATTAAAATATCCGGATGATGTTCGCTTTGCAATTGTCTGAACTCTCTTCTTAAACTTTTAGTGGTGATCTTGAACGAATCTTGTGGGGGACCTCCGTTGGGGAAACTTTTGGGGAACAAATCGAAAAACGAATTCACCACCGTGTGATTAGATCGGTTGAACTGTGCTACCGAGGGACGTAGAATGCCCAAGGCCTTTGTAAACGTTCTTGTTCTGAACATTGCTGGACAGTTTGTAAGACAAAGAATGATTGATTAGGAAAAATTTCGCATCCTCTCAAAACTTTTTCTTTATACTGTATCTATATGTTTAAGAAACGTAATATCAAGAAAGATAGCTCCAAGCGGAAGCTAGAGTTTGAGACAGAGACAGAAAGACCATTAGAGGGAGAGGTTTCAGGTTTAAAAAATAGAGTTAAAAAACCCAGAATGGCTGAAATACGATCACAGCTGAGTGATGGCTCTAAAAGCGATGATAAGGATGACCACACACATAAAAATGGAGACAAAAACTCAGACACACAGACAGATACTGTATTGATGACCAGAAATGACGCAGTAATGGATACAAGCAAGAAAGAGGGCAGTTTGAGTGCCATACCGGTGAATGTACGCACAACGACGATCACTGATTTCCAGCCGGACGTGTGTAAAGATTTCCAACAAACAGGTTATTGTGGTTATGGGGATACGTGTAAGTTCTTACACATAAGATCTGAGACTCGAGCAAAGAAACCAGTGGTGAGAGAATGGGAGACCGTGTCGAAGAAAGAAGAGAAGAAAGAGGAGGACCTGGTGCCTTTCAAATGTGTCTTGTGTAAAGAAGATTACAAATCGCCTATTCGAACCGTTTGCAATCACGTATTCTGCAGAGGCTGCTTTTCGAAGAGATTTTCCACAAAGAAGAGTTGTTTTATATGCGGGAAGCCTACTGATGGGATCATGAGTCCTGTGAGCTCTGACGAGTTGCAAAAAATGATCGGTTAGGAGATTTTATGGTCATTTCAGCAGACAAAATAAGAACACGGGCATTGTATCGGACTATAAAAGAGTTGTAAAACGCTATAACAGCACTGTAATATAGAATTGTAATATACTATAATATACTGTCAAGTAGAGACCCTTTTTGCGGCATTACAGCTTTGTGCTGCACGCTTTCAAATTTCGCAACTGCGTTATTTTGATTGGAAGTTAGTTTACTAATACAAAAACCATAAAAAAATCCTGCTATGGCCGCCATTCAAGAACAACTAGAGGGATTACCCGGTTATGACATCCTTATGGGATACTGGGAAGATTATGCAGGCGAGCATCTCAACACAATGGACCCCTTTGAAGATAAAGATGGGAATAAGCGGAAACTTCCAAAAGAGTATACCACCGCTAAAGAACAGAGAATATGGAAGAAGGTACAGAAATCTGCTTGGCAGCACGATAGGTGTTTTCTAGGAAGCTGTGGAGTGGGGATGGACTGTGGGCTAGGTTTGGCGCCGTTGGTGGTTCTTCTTTTCCCGGTGTTGGGGCCCCTAATCATGTATGGTGTGCATAGCAGATTGATTCATATTATCACCAACGAGATGCAATTGCCTCCCAAAGTGGTGGCAAAGATGGAAGCTAACATTGTATTTGACTTGATCATCACTTTCCCTCCATTAATTGGCAGTTTCTTCGGATACCTTCATGCCTGTAGTACCCGGAATGCCGGTTTGGCATATAAGTATTTCCTTTTCCTCAGTGAACAGAGACAGAAGAACAATACCCCAACATACTTGGGAAGAGGCGCCATTGGTACTGGCGACGAAGCGAACGCCCAACCTGCTTATATGGCTACTAAGAGACGGATCAATTACAGTAATCCGGATCCTGTGCCTGTGAAAAAGAACAAGAAGAAGCAGCCCCAGGGCCCTCAAATCGTGGTGCAAAGCCAGCAGCAGCTGGGATTCGTATAGGAAAATGTTGTCAAGTTTCAGCTGCACCCTTACGCCACCACCATAACACAGTGTCCCACTTCATTGACAGTTTCTTTTATCAGCACCGATTTTGCACCTAATTTATACGCGAACCACAAAAAAGTTGAAATCATATTCATTATCAAATAGCTGTTTTAATATATTATGTATGCCAGACCCGAAGGGATAGAGAAGACTCGTATTTGGGTCGACGGGTGTTTTGATTTCACACACCATGGCCACGCTGGAGCAATGATGCAGGCTCGTCAGCTCGGAAAAGAGCTTTATGTCGGGGTTCATTCCGACGAGGAGATCTTAAAGAATAAAGGCCCCGTGGTAATGAAATTAGATGAGAGATTGAAAGCGGTAGAAGGCTGTAAATGGGCCACAAAAGCTATTGCAGATGCACCCTACGTGACAGACCCCAAGTTCATGGACAATTATGGGTGTCAGTATGTGGTGCATGGAGACGATATCACCACCGACGCTAATGGGAATGATTGTTATCAGGTTATGAAGGATTTGGGCCGGTTTGTGGTTGTTAAGCGGACTCCAAATATCCTGACCACGGACTTGGTCGGCAGAATGTTGTTGGGTAACAAGACCCACCATTTGACTCCTATAACTTCTTTGGATCATGAAATCTTTGCAGGGGATAACATTACTCGGTTCAAAAACTATGCTACCGATGAAACTGGGTTAAAACCCCATTCGGGGATGTTTGTATACCTCCCAGGATCGGAAGAGCTCAAAACTATCGTGGAGCCCTCGGACGCTGTGAAAGAGGGCTACAAAAAAATCATATACGTGGATGGAGGATTTGATTTGTTCCACCCGGGTCACATCGAAGCTTTGAGACTTGTTAAAGAGTATGCTAACAAGAACGGCGGCGTGGTTGTCGTGGGGCTTCATGACGACAAGACAGTCAATGACAACAAGGAGTTAAACTATCCTATAATGACGTTATTTGAGCGGTCATTGTGTGTGTTACAATGTAAGTATGTGGATACCGTTGTATTGGGAGCACCATACTTCCCTACCAAAAAGTTTTTAGGAAAATTGCCCGGTACAGTGGATGCTGTGTTCCATGGACCTACTGCTGTGGATGGGACAGTGTACGATGAAGTGAAATCGCTTTTCAAAGAAATTGGACCTCATAAGTATGACGAGATCAATACTAAGTTTATTGTTCACAGAGTATTGAGCAATGTGGAGGCTTATGAAGAGAGACAAAGAAAGAAAGGCTGGAAAGCAGAGACGGAAAAGAAGTTGAAGGATATAGAGGACCAGAAGGCGGAAGAAAGTAAGTAGACAGAATAGAGAATAGAGTTGCCAGAATATGGTGTTTAGCAGTCGTATTTGTTTTGTTGCGAAAGAGGCACTTTATAGTAATAGAGTATCATTCGTTCAAATCGTGTATTCTTCTGATTCTTGATCATTCGTTAAGTAATGCTATCATCAACTCGTTAGACTTCGTTAAAAAACTGGTTCTCGATCAATTGGGTTCTTTCTTTTATCAATCTTTCATTTTCTTGATGGTTCGAATTTCTTCTACCTGACTTGCCAAACATATTGAGTGGTTGATCGGTGTCCAACAATTCGTCACCAGGTCTGCCCCAATTTCCCTTACCAGCACCATCTTTTTTGATCTTTGTTGGATCGGTACCAAAATTTCCATTATGAGTGAACCATTTTGGTTCAGCTCTGGCTTCGTGGACGCTCCATTTAGCAGTTCTAGTCATTTTTGAGTAATTGGATTGATCGATTTTGCAGCTAGTGTTAGAAAAAATAATTGAGTTCTTTTAAATTATCTTGTGTTAGTAAAGACATGGACCAAGGCGAAACTTGTTGCAATTTATACTTTTTTTTTGGCAAAACCCCTATCCTCTGAAACCGTAAATATCTAGAAAATTCTGGTATATCGAATTGTGGGGTGACCGATTTACGCTTTTGCTCGACGTACAGCGTTAAAAAATAGAACCAAATTGGAACCAAAATGGAACTTTTTCGCACAAGCGGACCAAAAATAGTGATCCTGTGACTGAAATGCCAACAAAATCTGTACCGACGTATGGTGCGCGGTGCGGCGCCGGTGCACGGGGCGGCGGGGCCATGGCGTGCTGGTTTGTGCCAAATGGAATTGGCGTGACAGTGCCATATAAACATGACTCAAATACAAAAAGCCACGTAGCAGTAATGCTGGACCGTCGTTCCCCACCTTGGGCCCCTATTTCGTTTTCCCACAGCCTGGATCTGGGGCAAAATAACCTACACAGAGCTAGAATCAGGGCCAACACAAATGAGGGCCAACTCCAAACCATAGTGCAACACACGACCAATAAATGGTAGGCGCACGCCTACAACATCCCTTTGCCTAACGCGTAGGGTCTTCGATTTATCCCATTTAAAAATTTTCTTCCGGTTTTGCTCATCCCTCAGGAAAAGAAACATTTTTGAGCCTTTTGTATCAGATTCTAAATCGCATATTCTTTATATACACTAATTAGACCTGGTATTAACTTAATTCATTTGGTTCTTCCCATTTTCCTAGCACCTTACGTTAACAGCCTTTACCGATTGTTATCTCCCCCCACCTTTTTTTGTCGGTAATCGCTCTTCCATCAAGTAATCTTTTTCCTGTACGTGGTACACATAGTGTTTTAGCCTTATTGATAATAGCATATAAAAGTTGTATTATAGAATCATTTTGCATCATACACCATGATGTACTTGAACAACAAGAAGAAGATAATCAACCCCATCATCGACAAGATATTGACAAACCCTTTAAAATTCATCCAGAATAACCTGCTTGAGTCCACCGCGAGCACTGAGTTAAAGTCTGATAAGCTTATATTATTATCTAACAAGATGCCTGCTGAATCCACATTGTCGCAGGAGGCTAGCACCGCTGCCGAGCCTCAGACGGCGCCTAAGCCTAGTCCTGCCAAGTCCAACAAGAGGTCTTTAAGTTTAGCCGATGCTGTGGCTGCTTATACCGGCAAACAATATGGCAAAACTAATAAGAAGAGGAAGGTCAAGGAGTTATCCGACAGCGAAGAAGACGAAGGAGAAGAGATTGTTGACGAGTCTGCTGTAGAGGAAACGAAACTAGATGACAAAACAGATGATGTCAACTCCTCTTCTAATGAAATCTTTGAGTCTGCTAACGAATATACTCCATCTGACTCGGATAAATCGGACGGTTCCTATAGTCTCGAGAAGTCAGAGAAGTCAGAGAGTGAATCACTTTCAGAAGAACCAGAAGACCTTAATCAGCTCAAACAAGACTTAAAACGCGATGAAATAGAAGCTGAAATAAAGCAAGAACAAGAACAAGACCAAGCACAAGTGCAGCAAGAACCATCAAAGCTACAAGTGGAGGCTCCTGTGCCGACTGTGGAGAAGTTTGACATCTCCAAATATAATGATTTCAATGAAAAACCTATAGATAGAGGATCAAACGGTTCTAACAGGATCAATAAATCATACCCTAAGAAATACTTGCATAAAAAACCATTAGGCTTACTAAATCAGGGAGTCACGTGCTACATGAACACTGCTATACAGTCAATGATTCACATACCTGCCATTACCAACTACCTCAATGAAATTCACAACGGAAAGCATAACAACCATTTACCTTCAAAGTCAGTGTCTCATGTGTTAGCAGAGTTATCTCAAAGGATATGGAACTTGGACAATAACAAAAAGAAGTATATCCATCCTAAAAGAATCATCAATAGGCTTGAAGATATCAACTGTATGATGTCCGAATGGCAACAAGAAGACAGTCATGAATATTTCATGAGTTTGATGTCACGGTTACAGGAAGATTCTACGCCCAAAGGTGTGAAATTGAACAAGTCTATCATCTACGACATTTTTGGTGGGTTGCTAAACCAGACGGTTGTATGTCAAAGTTGTAAGACAAAAAGTGTTACCAAACAGGAGTTCTATGACTTGTCTTTAGGTTTCAAGAAGACTAAGGGTAGCAGTTATACCATCGAGAAATCGATTCGTGATTTCTTCAATTCTGAAACTATCAGACAAGACAAGGAGAATCTGTCTACCGGCTACTACTGTGAAAAATGTAAGGCTAATCACACTGCCACCAAGGTAAGTACCATTGATAGAGCACCTGAATACTTAACTGTGCATTTGAAAAGGTTTAAGTTCAATGGCAGCCAATCCATGAAAGTCAAACAGTCTATCAAATATTCCAATACAATTGACTTGTCGGAATATACTACCTCCAAGATGGATGCCAAGTATAAGTTAATTTCTATCATTAGCCATGAAGGTAGATCTTTATCTTCAGGCCATTATATTTCCCATTGTTTGCAACCAGACAAATCCTGGTACACTTACGATGACGAATACATTAACAAAATCAATGAGTTCCAAGCATTGAATGATCCTTCCGCTTATGTCCTTATATACACCAAGCTCACCCCCAAGAGTTCTTAATATGAGATGAGACAACACACGTCCCTGTCTTTGTATATTTATCATGTATAATAAATTTGCATCACATAAAAAACTAAGCCATCTATTTTGTCTCTTGTTGCAAAACGGTTTTGACAGAGTCAATAACCTTATCAAAAATAGCGTTATTTGCAGCAATTACACCTTGCGATTGTAAAAACCTACCTTTACCGAAATCCAAAGCAGTACCTGTGATATCGCTAACACGGCCACCACTTTCGTAGATTAACACATTTCCTGCAGCATGGTCCCAGATCTTTTCTCTGTAAGAATCGTTAATTGGCAACCTCAAGTACACGTCAGCTTGGCCCTTGGCAAGCAAACAGTACTTCACTTGGGAGTCCATGTTAATAGTTTGGGATTTGACGGTGGATTCAGGAACTCCCAATAACGATTTGATTTGAGATTGAGTAGAGTGAGAGGAGTGGCCCTTTTCAACACCTTCGGCGACTTTGACTTTGGCAGCGTCGTCTTCTTGTTTCATGTGGATTCTTTGTTGCTCTGACAATGGCACGTACTCGTCAGAGTCAAATAATGGGGCATAGTAGGAACCATGACCTTTAATTGCGCTAAAAAGGCCTCCTTTGACACCGTCTTGTTTCTCATTGGACTCCACGTTGGAGTATAAGTTAGGACACCCAATGACTCCCAATACGACTTCCCCGTCTTCTATAAGTGCCAAACACACGGCAAATTGGTCACCTCTTAAGAACCCTTTGGTTCCATCGATAGGGTCTAATGCCCAGAACCGACCTTTGCTGCCACCTTCAGAGTTCCCAAAATCGATACTTTCATAAGCAGTCTTAAGATCTAAAACTTCACCAATCTTCTCTGTAGCACTGGCGGTCTCTGCTTGCACGTCTTTCAAGATTTGCAAGATTTGGGTGCTTAATCTTTTGGCCTCTTCGCTTCCATCTTGTAAGGATTCTGAATCCTCTTCACCCACAATTTCATCTGAAGGGAAATTGAGCTTGATAGCACGGTTAATCAACGCCTGGGCGGCGTAGTCACCGATTGTAACGGGCGATTTGTCATCTTTGGTCTGAGAACCAGATGACCTGGTCTCACTGATTTTGTCACTAAGAGTCTTGGTCAATTTGGATGCTCTTTTAACTGCTAAAGTTGCAATCTCTAATTCTTTGGAGTACGGATGCGACATGGTGTGTTTAATGGATGTTGTAGAGTACTTAATATTGTTGGATATGTGCAGGCAAGATTGTCTCCAATTACTTCTGATGGCCAAATAAATAGAAATCAACGTAACTAAATAAGCGATATACCTGAGTTGCATTATCGAAGAGAGCATTTTTGCAGCGGAAACGTTTATGGTGAAAGATCACGTGATATATATGGTTAACAAAAGTTGAGGGCAAAGGAATGGTCTGTGTGAAAAAGAAGTGCTTGCATACGGCACAAAAAGGCAGTACAGAAGAAATCGAGAGGAAAATAGCAAAGCTACTGTGTGCCTACGTTGAGTGGCATCTTTCCATACTGGCACGTATTTGAATCAATGTTTTGAGGTGCGCAAAAAAATACATCATGAAATGAACAAGGGCCTTTTAATAGCAGCAGCATTGTCGCTCATAAGTGCGGTGGTGCAGCTTCTCGTGGTGCTTTCGGTGCCGATAACGGGACCGGACATAGGCTACGACCTTGCTCTTGCACGGTACAACGAGTTGGCGTTCGGGGTGTTTGGCATATGCAATTACAACACCCATTCATGTACCAAACCCAAGATAGGATATTCGCTGTTAGATGCATTGGTAGAGAATGAAAACGGCGGGGTGCAGCTTCCTTCGGATGCCAGATACAGTATTTCGAAATTGTTGGTGGTTCATGTGGTGGCATTTGCACTTTCTGGGGTATTAAACGTGGTAACATTCACATATTTGATTATATTATGGATGAGAGAACGGCAGTTGGACAAAATCAGCGCACAGAGACAGACAGAGTTGGACGATTTGGACAATGCTGACAAGACCAGCGACATTACTCATACCAACACGTTAAACAACGACAGTAGTCATCAGCTGGGCACGGGGACCATGGGTTCAGTAAGTGGAGCTTCTTCAAGATCGCAATACAGACATACTTCATTCAAGTCTGACACCGAAAGTTTTGACTCGGGCGGAAGCAGGGGTATCAAGCGGGTAGATCTTACGCCCTTTCTCGACTTCCAGCTTATATTCTCGTTAATTTCGTGTTTATTCACGCTATTGGGATTGTTGTCCGATATCTTACTTTTTGTGCCTCATCTAAGCTACTTGGGATGGATGCAGGTCATCCCCATCACATTTTTGGCAGTGGAAGCTACACTCATTTGCTTTATTAAGCGTTCGGTGTTGTCCAGAAGACATTTAGATGAGGAATATTACTATGCCAATGACGATATGAGAACCCATACGCGGTTGGATGTAATTGAAGATGACGACGATGGTAGCGATGACGGGTTCTATGTTTACACCAATGGTTTTTACAGCAACTATGGCGATAGAGAAGAACATAACCAATCCCAACAAAGTAACTCTAATAGTTGGAGAAGACACACTCCTCACAACGACAACGAAGAAGAGTCTATCAATTCCGAACAGTTGAACAGAGAACGCACTCAATTACGTGAGTGGACCCGGCTGAATTGAAAAGATGTGACTCTCCAAATTGGAACGATTTTATGACCTATGTACAATAAACGGCTTATATGTGAATATTTTATTGGTATAGACACGATACTGATTTTTGCTGCAAAAAATGCCTACTCTATACTCTTTGTCCAGCTTGAGGTCATTTTACGGGACTCAAGCTCATTCTAAAGCCATGTGTTATTATACACACCAAGGATGGTATTACCCTCACCAAGGCTGAAAGCACATATCATCCTAAGACAATCCACAAAAAGGCTCAAACACAACTGCCAGAAGAAGCCTCAAAACCAATGCTTGTCTAGATATAGAAACCTTGCTAAAGTTCCAACATATGACATGAGATTCATCGTCAACTCGGATCCAGCAGAGCATTATAAGGAGGTTTTGCTTCGTTTTTTGGTTCATGATTATTCTCTAGATCAGCTTGGACGCTAAAAGGCTTAGTGCAATACGCTTTTGTTGCAGGTGGTGCAGCAACAAACCAGTTTTCTTTGAAAAGTGGACCTCCCGCAACATTCTTCCGATACTGTATTCATTGCCTTAACTGAACGTTCCAGTACTGAAGGTTTTTCTTTCAAAGCTGTTGGATATAATCTGCGTTCTTGGACATTTCCTTTTCGCTGTAGAAGTTCACCAAAACCCGTTTGGCTCCTGGTGAAAGCTTCACGTCGTGCAGAAGAAACCTCCTGGTCAACTGTGTTACTCTCACAGCGGCCAACAAGTCCGATTCCAGGATTTCAATGCATTTCAAAAAGATATCTTGGGCGATATCAGCTAAGATAGCCACATTATGCTCTTTTGTCACGAGCTTCATGAAGTGGTCCAACTCAAACGCACAGTTGACGCTTCGTAAGACACTTTTGGCTATTGGAGACAGGATGTTGATCGAGAAAAGAGCAGATTTCAAGAAATGGTTATCTCTTATATAAGTCACACGGTCGTGATTCTCCTTGTCGTAGGCCAATAAATATGCTTCAATAGTTTCAGTCCTAGGAACGATTCTGTGCTTTGTCACAAGGCACTCAAGAACCTGTCTGCATTTGTAAATGTCGTTAGCTTTGCAGAAAACAACTGCTAAATCGTCTAAAACCGTGGGTTGCAATTGATCTAGAATGAAAGGATAATTAGAAATGACATTATTGGTAATAAACTTGCTGTAAACCTCAAATATCTGTTTCAGTTCCACAGTCTTTAACGACCGTGCCAATGTCTCCACAATCCTCCTCAAGCCCTCCACCGTCAACAACGATATGTTTTCGGTGACGAGCTGAACGAGAGCAGTGCTCTGCTCTAAATTCACATCCTCCAACTTATTCAAAAAATAGATGACGAAATTCTCCATGGACAACGAGTCCCCAAAGTTTGACGTGCTGTAGTCACCAATAGAATGTAATCTTGTGGTTTCAAACACCCTGAGCTTATTTCCCAATTCGTTTAAATGGTGAATGGTGAGCACATCTCCAGTATTATTCTCTTTCATATAAAGGGCCACATTCTCCTCTATTTTCTGTGCCACGGTTTTACTTATGGTGGGGTACACCACAGCGTCCAAAACCTCTTTGAGCGGTACAATGTGGTCGTTGTACACCTTGATATAGCGTCTCGTTATATCGCTGAAAAGTAGTGGTACAGATACTGGATCTTTACTACTGTCTTTGGGAATCACTTTATAGTTTTGATCACCGGAAAAGGGAGAATCTTTGGCCAAGCTGGTGAAGAAGGCGTCATTGAAGTCGGGGTTGATCACCATGTCTGCTATGTCTTCGGGGGACGTCATTTCGACGTGAATCTTGGGAACATTCACCACTTCGGGTCTTTTGGGAATCGCATCTATTGCTGCTTGTGCTGCACCGTTCGGCCCGTCAAAGAACCCAGCGTTGTCATTAGACGTGAAGATTCTTGTGGATGTGCTGTTATATCGTATAGGCCTTTTAAAAGTCAGTCTAGTAACGTTTTTAAGCATGGCTTTTGGTTCAGTAAATTTTTTTTTTACTTTTTCGTCGCATATGTTTCAGATTTGTTTCAAAAGTGACTGCAAAAAAAGGTACAATCTTAAAGAGACACACATTTAGACAAAATACCTAACACATGTACTTTAAAGCACTATTTTATGCCTTTTGTCATTTCTTCTTTGTGTCAAGTGCCACAAAAGTTGAGGAAATTGAAAAACTGGTGCTAGACTACACCTTGCAGGAACTTGGCCATTTATCACACATTGATCCAGATTCAGAGTGTTTCCACGGTATCGGGAAAACCATAGAAATATGTCGGCAAGGTGTGGAAGAGTTAGGGCTGGAAAGAAGGAAGACTTTGGCATTGCAGTTGACACTCTGTGAGATGAGAAACCTCAATTTGTGTCCACCTTCTGCTTGTCTGTATCTACATGACGATGACGATTGTATTCATGAAATAGAGAAAGTGCCACAGTATTGGACCATGTTTAGTGGTAATTACAGAGATATCTCCAAGATCTGTTTCGAATGGTCTTTGCCGTACGAGAAAAGCCAGGTTTTGGCTCTTTACACCAATATAACAGAAGTGGTACGCAAACTCTACTTTGGACTAGACAAATCTGTGGACAATCAGAACCAACGGCTGAAAGACGTAGAAAAGAAGTTTGAAGAGGTTTTTGAACTTGTGCAGCAGCTAACCAACGATTTTGTCTTTGCACATGACACGATTTTTCAGCAGATGGGCCAGTCAGCTGAAGATGTGAGACATGCATTGGAAACGGGCTTGAGCATGCTTAATCAGTTTCGATATACCACTTCTGCAGACATGGCAGAAATGGCTCAAGACTTGACGGTTCTTGGTGTTCAACTTAAGGACATATCTAGAGTATTTTCAGAAAGCACTTTGAGGGAAGAAATGGCTCTGTTGGCCCGAGATGTGAGTGATAAGATGAAGGAGGTTGCAGTGGTTGTGGATACAGCGGTGGCCCATGGAAAGGAACAAATTCAGAGCTTGGAAGCTATTCTTGATTCTCATGGTCAGCATGGCCAAAAGATTGTTGACGTGTTGAAGGATTCAGACAATTTGGCGGCGAATATCCACCATCTTTTAGGAAACATAGAGACCAAAGTGTTGAGCCAGCGCCATTCTCTAGCGATGGACACTGAGTACATTGGCCGGTTCTTAAACGAGCTTCTTTTCGGGCTTGAGGCGTCATTTTCAGAAGCCGAAACTAGAATGGACAGCTACTTGGCCCAAGTTGATGGAAAAGTGTCTCAAACACTACAGAAGTTGGATAAAATGGAAAATAGTGTGGACCGATTAGATAAAGGAATTGGCAGGTTATTCTCGTTTTTTACATCGGCTGCTGGGTTTGCAGAAAGAATGTACCATAAGGCCAAAAACGCCAAACTTACAGAGCTCCTAAAAAACAGCTGCATCTCAATATTTGCTTATTTAAACAAGGTCCATGACTTGTTTAGTCACGGGGTTCAGTTAGTGCTTGCATCATCCATGGTAGTTGTCTATATCAACGCATCAAAAAAGTGGTTACCCGGACAAGCTGTCAAAATGAAGAAACCAAGAAGAAGAAGGTACTGGGACCCTAATGGCCTAGTTACGTTTGCTATGCTTGTGCTCACAGCCTCCATAGTGCTAAGTGTATGGATGATTTACGAGATTGAAAGTTCTTCTTTCGACATAAGCTCATCGCAACGGATTGCGGAGTTTGTGGAGAAAAGTGAGACAATAAAAAAATAGATAAGGTTTAAAGTGTTAATTCTTTAGTATACTTGCTGCCAGTACATTTTGCAACATGAGGATCAGTGATAACGTCTTCCTAATAGTGTTGGCTACTTATTTTTGGCTGGCTGTATATGGTATTAACTGGAGGCTTCCCTTCCATGAACAACCGGAAATTGATGATGATCCCGCTTTGCAGCCCGTACCCATAGATGTTGAAGTATATTCCAACATGTACACATATGCACATTTAATTGACATTTCATACTGCATATCGGAGACTTCAAGGCTTGAGGAGCCATTTAAATGTGATTTGAGCTGTGAAAAAAGATTCCCCAACGTCACTTTAGTGTACCAGTGGTATTTTGATGACTCTGTGTGTGGGTACATTGCAACCACATATTCAAACATTTTCAACTACGAAGAGGACACAGAGACGAAAAAGAAAACTGTCATTGTATCTTTAAGGGGAACACGGTCTATATTTGATTCTTATACCGATATTAAAGTAGACATGGTGAATTATTATAATTCAGGTAGGAAAGTGAGAAGATGTGGGACTCGGTGTAAGGTGCATCGTGGATTCCATAAAGCTTTCTTGAACACGCTAGTCAATGTTGACGCCGTGCTTCGAGCGGAGCTCAACACCGACGAAGAGTACGAGTTGTTGATTCTTGGCCATTCTTTAGGTGGCGCCGTTGGTCTACTCTTGGGTGCTTACTACTTGGATGAAGGATATGATAGGCTCACGGTAGTTACTATGGGCCAGCCACTTGTGGGTAACAAAGAGTTCACCACATTTGTGGACGAAATTATGGGAAGCGGGCTGCCAATAGAGCATAATACTTTCAATCGCAAATACTTTAGAGTGGTGCACAAAAACGATATAGTGGCTACCATTCCTACCAATGGGCACTTATTGGATTCCTATTCTCAATTCGATAACCAAATCTACTTGAATTGTCTGGCTGCTCAGACAGTGCCCACTCCTGAGCAGGTGGTTAACTGTTTTACGGGAGATAATCCGTACTGTATCACCGGTGATACTGACGGGTACTTGGATATATTCTCCAGGAACTATTTGCAGATCCACACCACCTATTTCCGATCCATGGGGTTATGTGGTATGAAAATTATATAGCATAGAATGGGAAATGTTTAACTTGTAAATGCAAATTTAGGCATGTCGTCGTCATCTCGGTCATCATCATCATCTATGAAAGGATCATCTTTGGACTCCACACTGTCTGCATGCAGCAAAGAAGGTGCAATGAATGGGTCTTGTGAGTCATCTTCATGCACAAATAGCTGTTGTGACTCTGGTTCGTTTCTCTCTTTCGGTGGTGGCTTTTTCATCTGCTTCTCAGGTGACTGGAGCTCAATAAAGGTCCTTGTAACCACTGATTTGAGAGGCATGTTCTTACGAAACTTCTTGAAGTTCTTACGTCCCTTGTAAAGAGCTTTATCTTTGTCAGGAGACAGCTTCGAACGAGGCCGCAAATCCACAGTTTCCACTATGGCCATAGAACTCAATTTCAGCTCAATGTATTGTTCAAAAGTCTGGCCATCGTATTCCGGCAGAAAGGTGTCGATATCGAGCTCTTGCTTTATGCTGTCACTCAATTGGTCTCGCGTAGAAGCAATAGCCTCTATCAACCCATTTTTGGCCAATCTGTCTTGTTGCTCTTGCTTGATCTTCTTAGCCTCTTTTTTCTCTTTGTGCTTAGCTTCTTCTGGTGTTTCCTGGTGAAATTCTAAATCTTCTATTTCTAGGATTTCCTCCGGTGCAAACTTTCGCCTCTTGAAGTCTGTGTGGTCACTGGGTTCAGGTTCTCTTTTCTTGACCTCTTGCTGTATGGGCACTTCGCTAATTCTGTCTTCGATTTGTTGCTCAATGCCTGTCAAAGCAGACAAGTCGGCAGTAGGAGAAGGGATTACCTCCGGTCTATTCGTTTCTGCTCTTGACTCTTGTTTCTCCAGTTCCGTTGGCTTCTCCAATTCCTCTGGCTTCTCTGTCTCCTTTTTCAGTTCTTCCTTCTCCTCTGTGGCAGACTGGCTGTATTGGCTGGAGCTCGGGGCCAAGGGCATCAAAAACGCCAAAGCATCAACTTTCTTAATCCGCTTCCGCCTTCTCCATTGGGATTGTGACGCTAAAGACTCTTTGGTGTCCGGGAGTCCTGGTTCTGGTAATGAAGACGGCACTTCGACCTCTTTTTCTGGTTCTGGCTCTTCACTAGACGCGGGCCTTTTCTTCTTGGTGATGTCGATGCTTTTCCAGTTTGAAATGTCCTGATCCTTCAAGGCTCTGTAGAGAGACTCGTCTCCTATTATGGAAGCTTCAAACGTGTCTGCAAAGCGTCTCAAAGTGTCACTGGGACTGTTAGCATAAATAATATGCTTGTCGTCGCCAACGAATTTCTCTCGAATAAACGTATCGAAGTCCAAGGCGTCGTCCAACAACTCGTAGTTGGTCCTTACTACAGAACCCCCATTCCCCTCGAGGATGCCCTTGAGCTCTTTCCTAAAGTCTGCTGACTGGAAAGTCCACCCTTTGAAGAGTTCACCTCGCTGCTCCGATAAATTGCTTCGAAACATAAATCTACTGGTAATATCTGGCGATAACACATCCACATCGTGGTCGCTAATGTACCGTAGCCATTCGGTAGTCATAATTGGGATGTTGTATATCATAGCGTGGGCACCAATGGCATCAGTTACTTGCTGTCTGTCTTCAACGAGCACGACATTAGCCACAGTGGGGAGCATAGTGGTTCGAATATCAAGGCCCCAGTTGTACGCCTCATCTAACTTAGAGCCCAACTCAGCCCTCATTACTGTGAACGGCTGCCACGATATTGAGATCTTCTCGTTCTTTTGTTTGAACTCGATGTTCAAGTCATCGCTGAAGTCTTGTGCGTATGGCTGCTGATTAGACCGTAGCTTGTACTTTGTACCATTTATAAGAGTGCTTGCTTTGGTCTCAAACGTCACGGACAACGTCGATTTGGACACGTCGTTGATATCCTTTGGCTTCACTTCCAAAGTCAAGTGTCGTTTGGAGATATACTGCCGACTAACGTTACACTGAATGCAAAACTCAGACCCATCGCTATCTCTGCCCACATGGTACTTTTTTCCATGCTTCAAGTTCTTGATAATACCTGTGGATGTGGTTAGTAAAGAATTGGTGATTTGTGTAGCTTCGGGCACTTTAAGGGGTACATACGTTTCCCATCAATGAGATCTTCAAATCGTAGAATCCACATATGAAGAGTTAAATCTATCGTGTCGCGAAGCTTTAAGAGAGTATGATTTATGGTCTAAATAGGAATGCTTCTTGAACTCGACCAAGAAGCACGACCAAGGAGCACGACCACGAAGCACTCGACTGGGATCAATGGATATCTTTTAATGTCTGGTTGTGGTTGAAATATAAATTGTAACCTAGCGGATTGTATAGAAGGTGCATTATAGAGTGAGTAGCACAAAGACCCACAAAAACCAATGGCCAGGGTGACAAGTTTCTAGAGTTCATGGACGTAGTTAAATCCAACATAGTTCTATTCACAAACAGGAACATTGTGACATTTGACTCTTGACATTTGACATTTGACATTTTAATGATATTCTAATTAATGTACAGACATATACCAAAGCCGACTTTAGGCTTGCTTTGATTTCAACTTTTGTTTCAACTTCTTTCCAATAACCTTGGTGACATCCTCGGTAGTACCAATTTCCAATAAACCCTTTTCGTAGGCAGTCAAATCAACATTGTCAGACTTGTTGGCCTTAGTGACATTTTCAAGCACATCTTCAGAATCATAAAGTTTGTCATTATAGAATAAAGGTAATGCAGGAGAAGTAGATGTTTTCAACATGACAGATCTTAATGAGGAGGCATCAAATGTCTTTAACACATCTTGAATGTTATTAGACAAATCATCAACTAATTGCTTGTTTATAGCACCAAATCTGATTAAAATGTTAACCCCCATTGGTGGTAAAAAGAAAGTAGATGATAAACTTTTGGAGATTTGGTTCTTCAATGTGTCAAGAGACAACTTCTTTGTGTTGGTAGAATTGGTGACTCTGATAGGTAAGGGTATTTTGGAGTTACCGTTATCGTAGAATACTTTACCTAACAAATGAGGCATGGAGTTCAATAATGCATCGTCGATAAGGAATAAATCATAATCGCTGTATAATTGTCTTTTCTTTTCAAAAGGTTTGAATTCAGTTTTGATATCTTTCAAGGTCAAGATCTTAGATAAGGTTGGGATCTTCTCTTGTTCGATTTTTTCAAGCTCTTCGTTGGTGGTAATTAAGTCATCTCTCACAATCAAGCATGTTTTCACTTCGTTGACTTCATCTTGTTGAATAATTGGGTTAGATAACTTGATCACCTTGGGCTTGAAGTTAGGTTTACCAGAGTAAAACTTCTTGGTGGTTATTTGCAAATATGCGTACTGATCATCTTCTTCATCTTCAAATAAGTCCAGTTTGGTAGATGGCTTTTCTTGTGACTTCACGTACTTTTTCAATTGCTCTAAAGCCCCCTTGGCAACTTTATCACTAACAATTTCGGAGCTAGTACCTTTCTTTGTGTCTTTTGTGGCAGATTTGGTGGCCTTAGCTGGCTTTCCCTTTGGTTTTTCAACTTTACCTTTTTTGACCTTCTGAGCAGTGGGTGAGGCTTCCACTTCAGTCTTGGACTTTATTTTCTTGACTTTCTCTGAAAGTGGAGTCTTGGGTGATATAGGTCCCTTTGATCTGGTTTTGGCCATCTTATACGTATGATATTATCTAAATCAAATCAAACAACTAAGCAGGAATGAAAATTAGATATGGGAAAAAAAAAACCATCTCATCTCACTAGCTCGTTTTTATCCATCTTTGCAAAAAATGGTCGGTCTGACTTCAAATGTCGTGAATATATAAAATACCGCGACATTTTGTGGGCTCTGTAACTAAAAGCCTGAATGATCCATGGGAGGCAATGCCGTTTTCACTAAAGGCTTAGACGTCGCTGGCTCTTCGAGATCTACTCGGTCAAGCATGATCACTGGCACCCCGTTATCCACGTCCTCAAATAACACTTGTGGCTCGATTTTCAAGTCTCTCTTCTTCTCGTTCTTGCTGTTGTATTTCTGTACCTCACTACTGCCTATTCCGCCCAATCTCTCCCATAAAAGATGTGATAATGCCTCCGGTTCAAACACCGACTGCTTATTGGGACCTTCTTCCACTCTGTCCCAATGGTCCCATTCTGGTGGCGGCGACAATGGTGGTGAAATAAGAAATCTTCTGGACCCGTCTTCTGTGGGAAGTTCTAAGTAGTCAATTTGTGTTTCTACCTCGTATGTCTGGGCTGTCTCGTTGTCTTGGATGCTGAATGTGATGCGGTACTTGGAAAACTCCTCTGAGCTGGCAAGAATGTCTTTTATTTCTTCTGCTTGTGCCAGATGGTCACAAATTAACAAGATTCTTCCAAACTTGTTCAACGAGATCAACTCACAGGTTTGGTCATGCTGAGCCAAGAATGTGGCTAGCGGCTTCGGATCTTGCAAGAGGCCATCGGGTACTTCGGTTATGATCAATGTGTTTGTAGGAAATCGAGCCATTATGGGAAACTTATATGCTTTTGGCGTTTAAATGATCTTTAGAAGTAGATTTGTCGCAGCCTGACTGTGCAAAAAAATAGGAAATGCAAAAAAAAATAACGACAACTGCAGGATTCGAACCTGCGCGGGCAAAGCCCAAAAGATTTCTAATCTTTCTCCTTAACCACTCGGACAAGTTGCCTTGTTATAGGAAAGTGGGTGCCGGGG
Source organism: Yamadazyma mexicana (assembly GCA_030569415.1). Lineage (NCBI taxonomy): Eukaryota > Fungi > Ascomycota > Pichiomycetes > Serinales > Debaryomycetaceae > Yamadazyma > Yamadazyma mexicana. The sequence continues at coordinate 795,310 of JAJMLA010000004.1, forward strand.
ATCCTCAAATACTCTTCTTCTGCTTTATAAGGCGTCTACTAGATAAAGATAGTTGTACCAATCCCACCTTTGTGTATAACTGTTTCACATACTATGGTAACTGTTCAGTATGTTCGCACGCAAATTCGCACTCTCAATGAGAAAAAACATCATCACTATAACTCCCTCTTTTCAAAATAGCAGTGCTTGTTTCGCGTCCAACATTTCTTCAGTTCCTCTACTAAATGGCTAAAAAGAAGTCCTTAAAGAACAAAAGTCGATTCGATAGGCCCAAAGGCCCGAGCCCGTTCCATACGGCCCCTGTGTATGACCTTCTTCACAACTTTCAAAAAGCTCCCAATCAATGGGCTGCAAGATACGTGCTTATAATCACAGCTATAATTATTCGAAGCGCTGTGGGCTTAGGTACGTTTCTGGGGTATAAAGAAGCGCCAATAAACGGGGATTTCGAGGCACAAAGACACTGGATGGAAATAACTACCCATTTGCCTGTAAACCAGTGGTATTTTTTTGATCTTCAGTACTGGGGATTGGATTATCCTCCTTTAACAGCTTACCACTCGTACTTATTTGGAAAATTAGGAAGTTTTATCAATTCCGATTGGTTTGCCTTGAACAGTTCCAGAGGCTTGGAAACGGTGGATTTGAAGAATTACATGCGGTTCACCAGTATGGTAAGTGAATTGGTGGTATTTTCTCCTGCATTATTAGAAATCATCAAGTTTTTGGGCAAAAACCTCAACATCAGCAGAATAGACCAAATAGTATTGACTTGTGTGATTATGTGCCAGCCTCCGTTGATTTTGATCGACCATGGTCATTTCCAGTACAATTCTGTTATGCTTGGGTGCTTCTTGTTCTCCCTCGTGGACTTGTTGAAGGGTAATTATATGTTAAGCTCAATTTGGTTCATCAGTTCAATTTTTTTCAAGCAGATGGCATTATATTATGCACCATTCATTTTCTTTGTGATCTTATCCAAGTTAATCAACAACTATTACGATTTTCCAAACCAAAGTTTCAAGAACTTGGTTTTCAAGTTTAATTTCTCCAAGCTTGTGTCTATTTCGTTGACTATATTATTGACTGTGCTTGTGCACTTGTCTCCAATTATCCTTTGTGATTTCAATAACGTTTTCACCAATTTGAAGCAGGTACTCATAAGGGTATTCCCATTCGGAAGAGGACTCTTTGAAGACAAAGTGGCTAACTTTTGGTGCACCACGAATCTCGTGATCAAATATAAAGAACTTTTCACCAATGTGGAACTAACGAGGATCTCGTTGGCACTCACCTTATTGTCAATACTTCCTCCATGTTTGATGACTTTCTATAAGAATGTGTTCAACTCCAAGTTTTCTCTCACTTCACAGAATAACTCCAAATACTTGTCACTTGTCTATGGTTTCGCTGCTACTGCATGGGGGTTCTTCTTATTTTCTTTCCAGGTCCATGAAAAGACCGTGTTGGTACCCTTAATCCCTTCTACTTTGCTTTATGTGTTGAACCTCCCTTACTACATTTCCATCACCCAGTGGATCAATAACGTGGCTACCTTCAGTTTATTCCCTTTGCTCAAAAGAGACGGTCTTGCATTACAATATACCGTGATGATAGTGATGATTAACTGGCTCATAGGTGGTTTCCGATTGAAAAACTCGTCTTTATTCCAAAAAGGCTCTTACTTTTGGAACTTTGTGTTCGGCTTATCTTACTTGGCCATGATAGCCTACCACATTATTGATTTTATTTTACCTCCACCTGAAAGGTACCCTGATTTGTGGGTCATCTACAACACCACTGTTTCTTTTGGATGTTTTGCATTATACTATTTGTGGCTTCTCTATGAGATCTACTTGTTATAGTACCGAAAACTTGCACGGTACCTGTCTAAACTAACAGTTTGGAAGACTTATGCCCTCCTTCATTTTCCTATCGTGGGTGAAAAATCCCCATTCTGTCTCCCATTGGTTGTCATACTCATAGAATACTTTCTTCCAGGGTTCGTCAAATGCTTCAAAGTACCAATATTCATAGTCGCCGCCACCATGGGCCTGTGAGTCACATAAGAAACTCTGGAGGAACAGCTGGAAGTTTGTCGAGTTGGCTACAGACATCTGATATGATCCTCCCTTGTATGGCCAGCCAACTTCACTGATGATAATTTTAGTTTGGAATTCTTTGTTCATCGGTTGTATCTGGTACTTCAAGAAGTCGTATGTCCATTCTGCAGCCTTAGACACGTCTATACCCCCAAAAAATGGATGAATATTTGCCCCTATTATATCACACTCTTTCAAAAGCTCTTTATTGATCAAAGAACCTATTTCTGAGGTTCCCACCGGTAAGTCAATGTACCCAATCTTCTTAACAAATCTCTTCACATCTTTTATGATAGCCACTAACTCGGCTGTTGTTTTGTCATCTCTGAAGAGGACTTCTTTCCCTATGAAGACGGAGTCAAAGTATCTTCTTGGATACTTCATCAAGATTCGTTTCATGGCATCGAGTTGTTGGATATTCACCGTTTCATTTTTGCCGATCCAAATACCCATTGCAAGTGACATGTTCAAATGAAGCTTATGAATTGCGTCAAGAATCATCTCACTTTGATTGCATTGCATGCCATCGTTTCGAACCTTGTTTGTTACTGTTGATAGTAAAGCTACATCGGCCTCAATATCTTTTGCAACCGTTCCGCATTGAGGTTCCATTGAATTCTGGGGAGAATAACACATACCATTGAACTTTGACCCTGTGAGTGAGCTTGTATTGACAAGCTCTAGCATTTCTTGCTCCATGGTTTCCAAAAGAGGGAAAGTGTTAACGTGGTAGAACTGCTCGTTCAACGATTCGAGGAATTCGTACCGTTCAGATGGCTTCAAGTGGTTGAAATAATTGATAACCATATCTTTTGAGCCTCTGACCAAGAAAAAGATAGATACTACCAACCCCGCCAAGCACACACATGCTAACGTGATCAGAGCAATGACCAAGGATTTTTGCAGGCGCTTTTGAGGGACATTATCGTATGGCAAAGGAAGCGGCTTTGCACCTTTTCTCTCTTTTTTGAACAGGAGAGATGAGTTGTCAGAGCTACTGTGACTATTCGAGGTAGATGGTTTTGGTCCTTTGTTAACTCCCTCGGTGGAAGGTGCAGCGCTTGTTGCTGTAGCTTCTTCGTGCTCTTCTTGTGTTTCCAAGGCACTTTGTTCCTTGAAAATGGAGTTTGACTTGTTGAGGAGAATACCTCTTAAAGGGTCCAAAATACTGATACTTGTACCAGGGACCGCCACTTCTTCAACTTGATCTTCGTTTTCCTTTGGCTCTTCTTCGGCTTGGGGTATCTGCTCGTCAATAATTGCTGCATTTCCACTTGCTTCTTCATCAGACAAGGGCGACACCGCTTGAATCTTGTAGGTACCATCAACATGAAAATGGTCAGATCCTGTAGACATGAAAGACTGGGGACTATGTATACCATTGGCATCTTTACGTCTAATGACCGTATTATTTCTGCTGAGGTTATCAGGAGAAGCAGTCATTATCAAAGTGCCATTGAACAAGCTCTCGTTCTGTGCAGAGCCTACCATTTTTTGAGCATCCAAAGGTATATCATTCAGCAAGCCGACTCTGTGTTCCGTTGGTGTGTTATCAGTAACTGGAGCACCATCCATCTCATCCAAATCGGTGGCAGTATTGTAATTCAACCCAGGAATAAAAGAGGATGATTTAGATCTAGTAAGTTTAAGTTTTGGAATCACACTAACTCTTCGCTTCCTAAGATTATTATTATCTTCACTATTCAATGGGGGGATACTACCCACAGTGACACGTCTCCTTGTGTTCAAGTCACTGGCCATTACAAAAATGAAGAATAAGTACTGGATACCTAAAGGTTGCAAAAACCACAAACACAAAATTTGAATAATCTAATGCGGGTGTATATTTGACACAATCTGGATAAATTCTATCTAAAAATAAGTAACCAAACCTGGAGACGAACCCATGTATCGACCAGGTTTGTGATAACTTGCAGTGGCAGGGTAATAAAGTGGTGATAAAATTCACACGGTCGAACAGATACAAGATCTTTACTTACATCTGCAACAACCGAACAACAAGTTACCACAGAAAACGGCACAAGATGTCAAACATCCGTCAGAATCTGCAGGACAACAAGTGTCAAACAACCCGAAACAAGTAGTGAAATCGAGGCAGAACTCGGAACATTCGTTGGTATTAACGTCGTACCCACTAGCGGCTTCGCTATTGGAGTAGCTGGATCTATTATTAAAGTCTGATTCATTGTCTGACCTAGGGGACAACTCCATAGGGGCCTGGGGCTTTGGTTGTGAAGATATGGAGTCGTTGCTATCTGGCTTCGCTTGGAGGTCGGTGGAAGCCTGGAAGGTTTCGTTCTCATCGCCAGAGGAAGCCTCTTCTGCAGCAATGTTCTTTTCTCGAGATGCCTCAGCAGATGCTTCAGAAGGTGCCGTGGTCGTCACTACAGGAGTGGTGGCGTCAGGCTGTGTTTGTGGCACCTTTTCTGTCACTGTCTGTGTATAAGCCGACATTTATATGAGGACACGGTGAGTTCGGTTTTAGATTTAATTTCTGTTCTTTAACTTTTGACTGTCGATCAAAATGCGTGGATCGATGTCAATTTCAATGCACTGTTTTAAGGTACCTAAAAAACACTAGATACACAAAAAGCAAAGAAAACTCTTTAAATCCATTCAATAAGCAACTTTTGGCTCCAAAAGTTAACTATGGGGATATCAATGATGAATTTGACACTAGATGTTCCTTAAATGGGAAAAAAAATTGACCCTGATGTTTTTTTTTTGTGTCAAAAATCCTAGAGAAAGGAATTCTAGTTTCACTTGCCAACTTATGTAAGAAAAAAAAATGCTTCCAAATTTTAGGCTTAGTCAAGAGCACATCCCTTCTCATTTTTGCTATTTTTGGCCACTAATAACATGGCTTTCTAACGCTGATCGTTGGCTTTGTGGTTGCAAGGGGTGGTCTTGGAAACTTCTGGGGGTATTTCTTGTGTGGTTGAATCCTTGCTAAGTTTATTAGAGGCTCTTCTACGTCTTGGATTCTCAGTAAGGCACTACAGGAAAATTACCCTTGAGTGCTGGACGTGTCAGACGTGCTCAACTACACTCCAACGATACTGTAAAGATACTGTAACGATACTGTAACGACTCTCTAATGACACTCCAACGACACTTTTCGACACTTTTCAACGGTGGCTTTGTGTCATTGCTGCATATTTCATTGCAGCCGTCTTTGTAGCGCGCACGACCCCATACAACTTGTAGCATTTTTATTACTGAAGGAACCGTTTTGGCGTGGCAGGCTGGTGGCTACATTGGCCTGCTGCCTGTTTGTATCTGTCTCTTTTTTTTTTCTATTTTAATTTGTGCAGTACTTTCTTCATACTTTTGTCTCTCACTCCTACTACTCTCGTCTGATGTTTTCAGATCGTGAAATTTACATTTTTATTTTGAAACACGCTACGCGCTAACTAAGCAGTATATCTAACAGTACTCGTGGCGTGCAAGATGGGAACACAGTTGGACCAAAAGATGGACTTGCTTATGTACGAGTATCCCGGTGTGGATAAAGATGCCTTGCAGCTGTTGATAATAGCTTGCAATGAGTGCTTACCAGAAGTACGCCAGATCTTAGATCAGTCTTTTGAAAGACGCAAAACACCTAAGAACAGCTTGTATCAGTCTTCCATCTTGTCGATGATGAAAACGAAGAAGCGGAAACTCGAAGAAAAGGAAGACGCACGGGACTCTTACAAGCTTCCTAAACCTTCTATAGATGCAAAAGGTAACGCTAGAAGGAAGACTAAGGTCATCACGTTATATGACGATGAGCAGATAAAACAGTATCTTCACCCCTATGTTTCACTACACAGGAATTTTTTGCCCAAGAAAGTACTGGACAAGATTCTTGAGTACCTTTTAGAGAATAAGCATTTGTTGAAGGACAAAAAATTCTATCTATATGACAAATTGTGCCAATCTCATTCACAGCTGACGTTCTTCTATAGACCCGAAGATTTCAACAAAGAAGATGCCATGTACAATGCAGAGACGACTGATATATACCGGTTTAATGAGGATTTGATGGATGTCGCTGATCGGTTACATGACTTTGTCAATAATGATATAATCCCAAAGTACGAAAGACTACCTTTTCAGCCTCCAAAATACGAAGTGTCAGGGTGCGTGGTTAACTATTACCAGCTGTTGTCTAACAATTTGGACTGGCATGCTGATAGGCTTCTGTCTATGGGTCCCCACAATTTCATCACATCCATATCTTTGGGAGCCACTAGAGAGTTCAGATTGAAAAGACATTCTGAACCATACACGGTTTACTCCATTCATTTGCCTCACAATTGCTTACTCATTATGCATCCAGGGAGCCAAGAGCTCTTCAAGCACTCAGTAAACGCAATGAAGACCCCCTTGCAGCTTCATCCAATTTGTGGCCTGGAAAGATTCAATCTCACATTTCGCTATTTTCCCAAGGAATTCACTCTGCATTCACCGAAATGTAAATGTGACATGCCAATGTTGCTTAGGAGATCGTACAAGAATCCCGACGAGCCAAGCTTCGGAAAGTACTTCTGGACGTGCCAGAACATTTACCAGAATAAAGATTGTAAAACGTTCCACTGGGCTGATTTCAGCAAGCCTGAAGACAACTTTATCAGCGAAACAGATGAAGAAGCTTCAACATGGAAACGTATGTAAGCTAATATTATGACTCCTTATGTATTCTTGTAGTTGAAAAGCGATACCCTAAGTATGTATTGTATATCAAAGAAGAGAAGGCTGCAAAAAAAAAAATAACGACAACTGCAGGACTCGAACCTGCGCGGGCAGAGCCCAAAAGATTTCAAGTCTTTCTCCTTAACCACTCGGACAAGTTGCCAGATTTACTTACTGATTTCGCAAATTGTCGACAAAATCTGAAAGTTTTTGCTAGCTATAAATGCAGGAACAAAGAAGCCTGGATATAGAGATAAACATAAGAATATCAAACCTGCACCATTCAAAGACAAAACAAGGAAAAGGCAATATACAACACAGTCAAGATCAACTAGACAAAAGACAGGTGTCAAGATAACACCACAGTTTCTGAATCTACAATCACGTGATACACTTTAATCGTAAACCAACCCTAAACGGAAACCGTCGTCCGGCACCTCTCACAGAGCGCAAAAACCCCCGCCTAAAATGCCATAATAGGCCCTTCAAATGCCATTTCTTTGTTCTTTTGAGACATACAGATACGGCCACAGAAATCATGAGTTTTTCCCTTTTCGACGTTCTTTTTTTAATTAAGGTTTCTAACTGTAACACCGGTAACAGTGAAATTTAAAGTTTAATTTATGTTGCAAAAGATAACGCCGACTGATAAACACCGACTGATAGGGATGTGTGCTGTAAGTAGTCAGTTCTTACAAAGTGTAGAAATTCATTTCTTGAGTTCTTCACAATATAATGTCGTCTTCTTTAAGACCTATATTAGCTGTGTCTAGACTTATGTTTCACTCTATGATTCACCTTGCTTCATTTCAGCTTCACTTTCACCTTATCTTGAACTTTTTATGCACTATAAAATTTTCACGTCTACATGTCAATATTTTTCACTTAGTATGGATTTGTCATTAGTCTAAGTTCGTGTTAATTTCAGTCAACCATGTAAATATTCATTAATCTTCATGTAAGTGTCAAATGTTACTCAGTCATGTCAATTTCATTATTCTATGTCTATCACTTAGTTTTTACGTCAATTATTTAGTCTTTATGTCAATTTTGTCTTTTCATGTGTTAACTTTTACCTTAGATTTAAAGAATTTTCACTATTTTCATGTGTCAATTTCTTATTTTCACTGTATTTGTATTTTCACTGTATTTGTCAACTTCCCTGTTTCATTCTATTTGACTTCCTGTCATCATTTTCATTATCTACGTTTATAGACTTGATCCATTAAAATAACTCCACAACGTTTCATATCTACATGTCCTAATCTCACAATTTTATCACTATATAATACAAATATGAACTGAAATACCTAACCCAAACCAAACCTAACCCATGCCATTATCTAAGCCACCGTTTCACTCTTGTCAGCCACCGTTTTATCCACCACTGTACCGGGACATTTATTCTTTTCAATATGAGTTTCTAACCACTCAACATTATTCTTAAAGTACGTGAAACACCCAGCACACCGTCCGCCATTAAGACTTCTCTCTGTGCTCTTGGTTCCCGGCGGGTAGATGAAATGCAATGCCTTCAAATGGGTCTTGAAAGTGTCTCTTCTGGAAAATCCTCCCGTAGGGTGACACTTGGTGCCCTTGGTGTCTCCGGTAGGATGGCCAGCTTCTTCCCGGTAGAAAGGACACTTGAACGCTTTCAAAGATTGGTGCTTCTTGAGGTGTCTGGTAAGGTACCCCTTGACTTTGAATCTAGCACTGCAGAACGAACATTGATATTTTAATTCTGTAGCTTCTGGAATTTCGGTCTTGATGATATACTCTTCCTCATCTTCAATTTTGATTTTCTTGTTGGTATTTACAGTGTTTTGGAGCCTTCTCTTCTTCTCTTCTTTCTTGGGCTCTTTGGCTTGAATTGGGAACTCGATCAGCTCACTCAAGTCGGTGATCTCGCTGTGCAAATCGAAATCAATCGACGTCACTGATGGATTGTGCAAGTTGTGGAAATCTTGGTACAATACTTCTCTTTTCTTGAAAAGCTCTTCGTCCAAAGGCGACACGTAGCTTTCATTGGAGCTGGAGTAGTAGTCCAAATTGTCTTGGTGGGGCTTGAAGTCGTTGAAATAGTAGCCGTCTGATCCCACAATGTTCAAGTTGAAATGAGTTTCCAATGAGTTTTCTCCATAATTATCGATATTGGACGACGACTGGGACCCGATCTCAATGGGTCTCGACGCCTCGTAGTATGTGTGGTCCTCGAAACTGTCTCTGTGGCCGCTGGTGTCTTTGTGGCTACTGAAACTGTCTTTGTGGTGTGAGTCCTTGTAAAGACTGTGGATATTGGTAGGATACTTGAAGATGAAATCGTCTTTTTTGCCAGCCTTGCCGTGTCCTGGGTGGATATGGCCATGGACGCCGGGCTGTTCATTGGAACCGGCGTACTCCCCGGCGCTATAAAACTGGGGGTTGTTTAACAAGTCATAAATTTGGCTATTTTCATCTTGGTAGAACTCCAAATCGTCTACAGCACAGTTGACCGGCAAAAAACGATTCAGATTACTCAAATTAAGCACATTTTTCTTCAAAATAGGTGGAAAAAGAACGTTAAGTTTGAAGATATAGTTAAATATAGGCATGTTAACCGCTTTCAATAAATTTTTATTGAAAAACCCATCACTGCCGTTAGGGAATAATCCAATCATGGTGAAAAAAGCTCAAGCTGACAATATGGAGAACTGGGTAGAAACACAAACACAGTTGGAGATTACAAAAAAAAGGTGAAAAAAAAGGGTCGTTGCTTCTCTATAATGAAATAAATGGAAAAAAAAACTCTACGGCGGAAACTGGTTATATTTAAAGTGGGTTCTTTTTTTTTTTATCTATCCCTCAAAAAAAAAAAAGGAAAAACAAAAAAAAAACCATACGGCACCAAAATTTAATTTGGTAAGACAAAATGAAATTTCCTATTGGCTACCGATCCGGTGACGATTTTTTTTGTGTTTGATAAGATAAGAGAGTGTACAAACTACCAGGTGATTATTTTTATCCTTTTTGCGCTTTGTACACTTTAGTTAAATTGTATGGTCGGTGCTTGGTGACTTTTCAGGATTTTCAATGATCTACTCTGTCAAAAAAAAGGGAATTGGGCACTGCACGCCACACCTGTGATGTGAAAAGGGTTTGTCCACAAACGCAATTAACACAGTTTACAAACACAAAAAAACACAATTTTACTTTAGTTGACATATACGATTTAAAGCCACAGAGGGCTATTGCCCTTGCGCTCCCTGGAGTTTCGTGGCCACAACCCCCTGGCATTCTCTGGACCCCAGTGCCTCTGCTAAGATCTCCTTTTTCTGAGACAAAGCTCGGCCTTTATTTTCGGAATCCTGCTGCCAAACTGCCCTGATAACGTATAGGAGGCTGGAACAGGTTTTCAAACGTTTTTTGCGTTTGTATCTCTGTTTCTTTATTTCTGATTGTAGTCTAAGTTTTGTAATTGACCCTGCTTGACCCTTTTGGACTGGCTGCCTTGCCGTGCTGACTCTTTGACTTTAGTGTGCCGATTGGGGTTCGGTTGTAAGATTGCTTATCAAGCTTTTCAGCCGGACGTAATACGTCACTGGGGCCAATCTTTGTCATGCTGGGGTAAGGTTCAAGGTTCATGCCAGACGCTTCGGCGCTTTTTTGTGTCTTATCTTCCGAACTGATTCAGATCAGGTTGCAGTGAGTTTAGCAGTTGCAACGACGATAAGAACCGACCCAGTATCGTGTCCCAACCACTATCGGCGAATGTCGTGGCGGGGAGGTCTATGTCCCGAAAAAGAAAATAAAATGTCGTCAATAACTAAGCGTCGTATCAGTGTTATGAAGCCGCGGAACAGAAAATGTCGTATAATACAATGTCGTATAAATCATAAGGACGTGAATTTCTATTTCTTCTCACGTGACGTAGCCGTCGTTGTCGCAGTGGGCTTCGCATTGGTTAAATGTCGCATGTCGCGCTTTTTAGGTACAATGTCGCTAGTCGAGATGAAAAATTCATACAAAAATCTACGAAGCTACTACAGTACGACCCCACTAAATGGCTAAAAAACCCAAGAAAGCCGCAACTACCCCCGACCCTCCGTCGAAGCCCAAAAAGGCTATGACACTGGAGGAAGAAGAGGCGGAAGAAGCCGCCAAAAGAGCCGGCAAGGCCAAAAAACCAAAGCCGGTTTCCAATACTCAACCTGCATCGAAAACTGATCCAGCTAAACCCAATCGTGGTTTGAACATGGAAGGCAACTTCGGGTGGACGGGGAAGCTCCCGTTGACGCTCCTCTACGAGTACTGCCAGAAACAAAAGTGGATGAAGCCAATTATCCACAATAAAAGCGACAGCAGAGGCCATACCACCACCATCATTTTGATGTGGCAGAATCCTAAGACAAGAGACACTATCAAGCTCAGCTACAACCCGGAGATTCCCACCAACAGCGCCAACGAGGCCAAGCATTTGACTGCCACATACGTGTTATTCCGCGTGCACTACAAATACAACATGAAAATGCTTCTTCCCAAGCTCTTTGTGGACTACTGGAACCGGTTTGACGCCGAACGGAAGGAGATGTACGAGAAGAACAAGTTCAAGCACGATATAGTGTACTCAGAGCAGCCGTTCCAGACGTACTTAGCGGAACAGGACCGCAAACAGAAGCTCAAATTGAAGCAAGAGAAAGAGAAGCAGCAGAACGAGTTGGTCAAAAAACCCACGAAATTGAAGGTCAACGAGATCCAGGACATCGTCAAGGCATATAAAAAGCTCAGACTTGAGCCAGTGCAGACGTTCAGCAAGAAAGTGTGGGAGAATTCTCCATTGTTTGACCTTGAATCGGACTTGAGATGCAAACTTGAAAATTTGATCAAGTATTTCATCAATTGGAAACTGGGGGCCACCGAAGCGTTCCCCACCAAGCCCGAACGGTTGATAGAGTTCTTGACCAAGCTCGGGTTCAGAAAAGACCACGTACAGGAGGCCTTATCGTACACCCAGGGATTGAACTCGGTACTTGAATTTTTGCTTTTTCATCTACCAGAAGACGACTTGCCATTACTTTTTAGCAAATCGCCAGACCACAGCTCCAACCAGGTCAAGATCTCGAAAGGAGACAGCTATGAGGCCAACTTGAAGTACCTCAAGAACTCCGGGTTCAACATTGACGAAATTAATACCCATTTGCAACCAGACCCCAAAGCCACGTTGATTGCGCTTTGCAAGACGCTAGTACCGGCCAATCTTTTCTACAGCGACTTTGTGGACTTGGGGCTCACTGCAGCCGAGTTGTGGGAGAACGAGATCCAGTCCCTTCAGGCCATGGACTACGATTTGGAAGTGGTGGACGATGTGACGGTAATAATCAAAGGCAAGATCACACTCAAGGTTGTGCGGCCGCCAGACTACCCCAACGACTTGGTGGGGCTCCAGGTGATGAGCGACGTGCCCAATTACGTGCGATTGTCGATTGCCAAGAAGATCGTGGGGTATTTGTACGAGAACAAGTACATTGGCAGCGAGTACTTATTTTCCATCCTCGACTACACCAACGAAAACCACCACCAGCTTCTCAACAACCCCGGCAAGTTGATTGACGACGGGTTCCAACCCAGGCTCTTGGTCGCCGAGGAGAAAGCGGCCCTCATAAAAAGCTTCAGGTCCAGCTACAAGGTCAACGAGTCTAAAATTTGCAGCCATTACAAAAGCCGCACCACCAGCCCCAAATACCAGGCTTTGCTCGATGACAGGGCTAAGTTGCCGGCCTGGAACAAGCAGGACAGTATCGTGGACTTGGTGCTGGGCAACCAGGTGGTGTTGGTGACAGGAGAAACCGGGTCTGGGAAGTCTACGCAGATCGTGCAGTTTATTGTCGACCATTTGTGCAAGCAGAACGACTTCAAGTCCAGGATCATGGTGACCCAGCCTCGTAGAATTTCCACGTTGGGGCTTGCAGACCGTATCAGCGCCGAGAGACTCGACAAGGTGGGGAACGAGGTGGGCTACATTATCAGAGGAGAGCTGAAAGTGAGCGATTTGACTCGGATCACGTTTGTGACTACCGGGGTGCTTTTGCGGTTGATCCAAGGAAGCGGAGACTCGTACTTGAAGTCGATCCAGTACGTGGTTATCGACGAAGTTCACGAGCGGTCGGTGGACTCCGACTTCCTTTTGATCTTGCTCAAAAACAACCTCCACAAGTTTCCCCACCTAAAAGTGATCCTTATGTCTGCCACCATCGACAAGCTGATCTTCAACAGCTTCTTTGGGTTCACGTTGCCCCACTTGCACATCGAAGGGCGGACTTTTCCCATCAAAGACTACTATTTGGACCATGTGCTCGAGACTTTGGACTACACCGTCGAAATCAACGACCAGATCGTGCGGCCCCAGGCCGACTCCAACTACTTCAAGGCCGGAAACTTGAACTACGACTTGGTGGTGCAGTTGGTGCACCAGTTGCGGCACTCCAAAGGGTCGATTTTGATCTTCATGTCAGGAATCTACGAGATCAACCAGCTCAAGGCCAAAATCTCGTCTCATTTCGACGAGGCCGGTGAAAAGTGCTTGGTGTTGCCCTTGCACTCTGCCTTGAGCTCCAAAGAGCAGACCAGAGTGTTCGACAACGTCAACTGCCTTAAAGTGATTATAGCCACCAACATCGCCGAAACTTCTATCACTATTCCCGACTGTACGGTGGTTATCGACACAGGACGAGTTAAAACTATCCGCTACGACCCTACCACCAAGACCACCAAGTTGGTGGAGACCTGGTGCTCTCAGGCAGAAACCATGCAGAGACGAGGAAGAAGTGGTAGAATCCAGAACGGGAACTGCTACCATTTGTACACCCGGGAAACGTTTGACACCATGATTAAGCAGCCGGTGCCGGAAATCAAGCGGACCAACCTCGACAACTTGTTCTTGGTGATCAAGTCCATGGGAGTTGATGACGTGCAGCTGTTCTTGACCAACGGAATTGATCCTCCTAGCGATTTGGCCATTTACAACTCCGAGATTACCTTGAAGAGGATCGGGGCCCTCAACGACGCAGGCAACCTTACCAACTTGGGGAAGTACCTTTCGCTTATCCCCACTGACTTGAGCAATGCCAAATTGATCATCCTCGGGTGTCTTTTCGGGTGTGTCAACAGCACGGTTCTTTTAGCAGCCATTAAGACCATTGGTGCTCCGTTCCTCAAAAGCTTCGAACTCCATGGTAAAGTGAAAACGGTGTTGGCAGCAGCGTCCAAGGGCCATGGAGACTTCATAGGCTATCTTAATTTGGTGCAAGGGTATATGAAGTCCAGTAGCAGGTCCCGGTACTTGAACGAAAACTGCATGAGCTTCAATACCGTGAAGGAGATCCTTTCTACTTTCGACCAGTACAAGACCATTCTCAAAGAAATCGACTTCTACGGAGGCTCCGACGATTTCAATCGTAACGACTCCAACTATAAGGTGCTCAAGGCCCTCATCACTGCGGCATACTACCCCAATGTGTCTAAAGTGTTCTACCCAGACACTAAGTATGTGGCCAGTATAGGAGGCGCCATCGAAGTCAACCCCGACGAAAGGCTTATCCGGTACTTTGTGGAGCACAAGGACGAGCATCTCACCAAGAAACGGGAACGCCAGAGGCTTTTGGACATAAAGTACCAGAACCGGAAGAAGAAATGGGAACTGAGAGACAAGAACGTTGCCAACGACGACTCTTCCGACGACGACGAACAACAAGTGCACGAGATGGCCGATTTTGTGCCCAAACGAGTGTTTATCCACCCATCTTCTACCTTCTTTGACAAAAAGTCCCAAGGTGCCGACGACTCAGAAGAGTATGCGTTTGACGAGTCGGTGGCTGTATCTTTGCCGCAATTGATGCAAAAACCGCCATTTATCGTGTATGGAGCCTCGTACGAGACGACAAAACACTATATCAACGACATTACGCCTACGTCGGCAGTGGCAGTGCTTCTTTTCGGGGGCCAGATCGACTACAACTTGAACCTCAAGCACGGGTCGGTGTCTCCAGGGATTGTTGTAGACAACTGGATCACTGTTCGTACTTGGTGTAAGAATGCTGTACTTATTAAGAAATTGAGGCAGCTTTTGGACCAGATTATCGACTACAAGTTGCTGAATGCTTCCAATGACGACAAAGACTTTGGGGAAATATTGTCTGTGATTGAGACGTTGATTTGTTGAACTGGTAAATGGTGCAAATATGGTTTGTGTGTCATAACATCTGATACTGTCATAGAATCTGATACCATCAAAAGGTGCAAAGGCATTCGGATTTCAAATAGGTACAAAAGCTGATTTTCATACTGTACTGGGCGAAAAGATGCATACTACAAATGTCACTACCAAACGGTGCAAGGGCATTTATATCTAATGAACGTGCTTACTGTATCATTTGGGTGCAAATGCGCATCGTGCATTATGCACTATAAATATTTATTTTAATAGAATAATCAATTAGATCATTTAGTGGGTGCAAAGTATACATAAAATACAACTTAAAGGTACGCACTATACCAATAGAAAGCACGTCTTGCTTAATGTTTCAAATAAACGTAAATCCTGTATCAAATGGGTGCAAAAGCGCATAATGCCAATGCTGTCAAGACATCAGCATTGCAAATCTCAAGCCGCACTTTTTTGTGGCTGCTTACTAAATTATATACAGCTATTATAGACATTGTACTCCTTCTTGCATTTGCAGCCAATTACTGCACTTCCACTCATCCAGACACTGTACCGTTTCCATTTTCTGCCCATCTTGGTACCATTTCTATCTTTGTACCATTCTATCTTGGTCCTTACTCACTGAAAATTCGTTCATGAATGTCGGAATCTGAATCCTCTCCTTTGCTACAACCCGACAACGACGCCATTCTGCAGCTCCCCCAGGTCGTAAGAGAGACAGTACCCCTCCAGGATGATCCCTCTGTCCCTGTGTTCACGTTCAGGTACGTTTTGTTGTCGTTGGTGTTTATTGCACCCGGTGCGTTCATAGGCACCATGAACTCGTTCAGAACCACATCTGCTGCTTATTCCATATTCTTTGTACAGTTTGCTTCGCATTACTTGGGCAAGTACTTGGCCCGTACTCTTCCAGCCAAAGAGGTCGATTTGAAGGTTTTCAAGTTCAATTTAAACCCCGGTCCGTGGTCCATTAAAGAGACGGCATTGACCACTATCACCGCCAACAGCGGGGCCACAGGCAATTTGGCCACAAACTCCATCGCTTTGGCCAACTTGCACTTCCACGACGATGTTCCGTGGTACGTGGCCATCCCTTTTATGTTTGCCATAGTTTTTGTGGGGTACGCCTACGCCGTTATCTGCAAAAACCTCTTGATATTTGACCCCGAGTACATTTGGCCCAAGGCATTGATGCAGACTACCATTTTACAGACACAGAATGCCACACACACCGCCGTAGGTCGCAAACAAGTGAAAGTGCTCGTGTGGGTGTTGGTTTCCATGATGGTGTGGCAGTTTCTCCCCGAGTATCTTTTCCCCATGACTTCGTCCATTGCCGTGTTATGCTACATGGCTCCACACAACGAGGCTTTAAACTTCGTTGGAAGCGGGCTTGGGGGGATGGGGTTCCTCAACTTCACCTTGGACTGGTCCAATATCACCTCCAGCATAATGATTTCCCCCTATTGGATCCAAGTGATCCAGTTTGTGGCCTTTGTGGTGGGGTGCTGGATCTTGATCCCGCTTGTCAAGTTCACCGATGTGGTGTCTAGCTTCGGCCTCATGTCCAACTCTGTGTTCACAGAAACAGGCCACAAGTACCCCACAGGGCAGTTGCTTACGTCAGACTTGAAATTCAACGCTACGGCGTACGAGGCGTTGGGACCTGCAAAATTAGGGCCCCAAAGAGTGTGGAACATCTTTTTCGACTACGCTGCATACATCAGTGGCGTGGTATGGGTGGTGTTGTTTGGGTACGAGAAGTTGAGTGCTTCTTTGAAGCTGATGAAGTTCAAAATCAAGCGAACTGACATTCTCAACCAAATGGCTGCAAAATACGACCCCATCCCATTCTGGTGGTACACAGCGTTGTTTGCAGCGTCTTTTGCAACGTTGATGTTGATTTTCGGTAACGGGTACATGTTCATGCCGTGGTGGTGCTGCATAGTAGGGCTTTTGCTTGGAGGTGTGATCGTGACGCCGCTAAGCTGGCTTTATGCCATTTCCAACTTCCAGTTGCCGGTGGGAACCTTCAACGAGCTTTTCTACGGGTACTTGGTGCAGTCCAAGGACGTTCATCCGGCATCAGGCTCGGTGTTTGGGTCTGTGGCTGGCGACGCTTGGTACAGGGCCCAGTACCATCTTGAGTGTCTCAAATTGGGGTTCTATATCCACCTCCCGCCCAAATCTGTGTTTTTAGCGCAAATTTTTGGGGAAGTGATTGGTATCCCTGTGAACTACATTGCTTTGAAGTGGGTGTTGGAGTCTAAGAGAGACTTCTTGATAGGAAAAGTGGTCGATCCCTTGCACCAGTGGACCGGCCAAGATATCGAGTCTGTGCATACCAACGCCATTCAGTATGTGGTGCTTGGGCCAGCAAGGCTTTTTGAGAACTACAAGTACCTTCCACTAGGGTTTCTTGTGGGACTAGTGGTGCCTATGGTGTTGTTTAGGCTTCATAATCGGTTTCCTAAAGCAGGCTTCAATTTCTGGAACACCACGGTGTTTTTCTCCAGCATGAGTAAGTTCTACGGAAACATCTCTACTGGGGGATTGTCGAAATTCATAGGAGGATCTGTTTCCATGTACTACTTTTTCAAGTACAAGCACCATTTATGGAGAAAGTATAACTATATTCTTGCAGCCGCTTTGGATACAGGGTACAATTTATCGGTATTGGTTATTTTCTTTGTGACGTCGTTCACGGTGCTCAAAATGCCCCATTGGTTTGGGAACAACGAACAGAACGTAGAAAGGTGCTTTGCTCTAGAAAAATAACGGCCATTTATAGACTATAGACTATAGACATTTAGACTTGTACTTACTTTTTGCAATTGGTATATACACGAAAATAGTCAAAGTCGCACATTTTTTTTTTTAACTGTCAAAAAAGAGTTTACTCATAACAAGTATAACGGACCAATGTCGACGCCAAATCCCAATCAGAACCCCAATCAAGCCCGAGGTCCGCAGCGTCAGTTGAATATCCAGCCTCAGCAAGTGTCACAGCTCATTCAGGCATTGAAAAACGAGACGGCAATGGCAAAAGCCGCGGGGCCCGACACCCCTGAGGGACAACAACACTCAGCCAAAGCAGAAAGCATTAAACAGGTGTTATTGAACTATCAAGCGCAGCAGAAGGCCAAAATGGCACAGCAGCGGGCTGCAGGGATGTCGCCACAGCCACAGAGTGCTCCTGTACAAGGAAACGTGCAGCAAGGAGCTCAAGGAAGACCCAACACAGGAATGATGCAGCAGGGGATGAATCGTGGCGGGTTTCCTCCACAACAATCTGGAGGGATGCAGCAGGGCTCTCCTCAGGGCCAGCAGATGCCTGCGGGCGCAAATAGTATGGCAGGCGGCATGAACATGAACAATATCAACAGTATGGGTAACAATATGGGCAATATGAGTATGGGTAGCTCTGGGAACACTAATAACGCTGGAACCTATGGTAATGCCCAGCAAGGACCAGGACAGGGTACGCAGCAGAGGCAGAACAGTGGGACCCCGTCGTTGCCCGCCAGTTCTATAACAGTGGAGAATTTCAACAAGGTGAAAGCTCGGTTGCAGGAATACGAAAGGAAAATACAGCAGCTTGAAGGATCAAAGAAAAATTTCACATTACCAAATCAAATATCCCAAATAGAATCACAAATTACAGAGTTGAGAAGCAACTACAGCAGATACCAGAAATTTGCCATTTATATGAAAACTCAGTTGATGGAACAGGCCAGACAGAGCCAGTTGGGCCAGGCTCCAGGTGCGGCTTCACAAACGCAACCACCCAACCAAAATGTTACACAAACTCCTCAAAACTACAATATGAACGCCCAGCAAGGCCAGCAGATCCCCAATCACCCACAACAGAATGCCACCAAGGCAGTCTCTCAAGCACAAGCACAGGCTGCGTCTCAACCACAACCTCCTCAGCCACAGCAGCAAGTACCAGCACCAGTCCCAGCCCTGCAGCAAGGAGCACAGCCAGTGTCACAAACACCAGCCCCAGCTGCTGCTAAGCCAAATGAAAGAGCCGGAAAGTCTGCTTCTCCAACGGCTCAGAACGCTTCTGGCCAGCCACAACCCTCCAGTTCGGCTTCGCCTACTAGAGTGAACTCCAATATGAACTTGCAGAACGTCATCAAACAAAGTGCACCATCTTTGCCGATTTCGAGCAATATCAACGTCAGACCGCCCGTTCCTGTGACTTTGAAACCTACCAACACTTCCAGGCCTACTTTAACGGGTGGTGTGGCCAATGGGATTGGATCTGGCTTGGGTACGCCAGCCATCGTTAAACTTCCAAGCTATGAGATCAACCAAACAGGCAATGCGCAGATTCCTGACAACGGTGGCAGAGTGTTGACCAAGAGAAAGTTGAATGAATTGATACAGACCATAGGGGCAGATCAAGGGGATGGGAAAACCGTCATTGATGGAGACGTGGAAGAACTTTTGTTGGACTTGGCCGATGAGTTTATCAATTCTGTAACAGGGTTTGCCTGTAGATTGGCCAAGCACAGAAAAGTGGAAAGTATCGACGCCAGAGACGTGCAGTTGCATTTGGAGAAGAACTGGAACATCAGGATTCCTGGGTATGCCATGGACGAGATCAAATCCACTAGAAAATGGCAACCCACTTCTAGCTACCAGCAAAAAATCAGTGGGGTGGACATCTCCAAGTCTGTCAACGATATCAACAACTAAGTTATGTAAAGAATACAAGTCAGCAACGATATCAACAACTAAGTTATGTAAAGAATACAAGTCAGCAACGATATCAACAACTAAGTTATGTAAAGAATAAAAGTCAGCAACGACCTACTCTTTTCTATTCATCGACCTTTCATCGACACATCCTATTCGTTGATCAGGTAAAGCGTTGGTGTCAACTTGACTATGATGTCCTCGTTACACCAGAATTCCAAGCATTTGGACACCATATACTCAGACATCTCCAACGTGTCACAGATCTGTGATACTGGCACTGAGTTCTGATGATCATCAAACATGAACAACACCGACGCCTTGTCCAAGGTAACGTCGTATAGTTTATTGTTCACATCCAACATGATAGACCCGAAGTTGGGGATTGCCTTGAGGTAGCGACTGGGATCTGCTGCTCGATAAACGTCTGTATTGTAAGCTTCGAACATGTCCAGAAGCTTGGGATGAAGCTTGAAACTGGACTCTTCGAGAATATCACTCCAGTAAAGGTGGGAAAGCACCAAAAGATGGAAATTCGTGCCATTGAGACTAACATTGTTGGATTTGGAGTTAACAAAGTCTTCCACCATGATATCTAGATTGAAGAATTCGTTCTTACCGAAACGGAGCTTCAATAAGTTAATGAGGTTAAGAATGGTTTCTAAATCTTCCTCGTTAGTAATAAGCTTGTTCCCAAAAAGCTTAGTAAACTCCACAATAAAGATGTCTTTGGAGTCAAAGATGGAGATTAAGGATTGAATGATATCGTTGATCTTAAACTTCTTGAAATCAGGCAAAGCATCAATAGGATCAGGAACCCAATTCAAGTCGTTGAAATCGTCAAAGTTCTTCAACAATTTCAGATTTTTCTCTGTATCTCGTAGCTCCTGAGCCAAATCTGCCAATTGGGGTTCTTTATCTAGCAATCCCAACACAAGCTTATTGATTATATCATCTCTCGTTTTAAGGTATCTTCTCACGGGCCGTATGACTTTGTCCAAAAGCACACCTTTGGGGTCTAGTATGAGGAAGCCCTTGATGATCTTAATATAACTCTGTATCAAATGAATGGTGGTGATACCCGAATTAAGGAGATTCGATTTGGTCTCCTTGGTGAAAAGTTCCACGAGCTTGTTACGCTGATAATGCCCCACGTTGTCGCTGGAATTGTAGTATGCTTGATGGTAACTGTGATAGTTCAAGCACTTATTGAGCTCTTTGAGCGACACAGCACTCACTGGGTAATTCATAATGATTCTGTAGATTTCGTTGATCCTCAAACTGGTCAATTCGTTGTAGCCAATTTTGACCAAATCGCTAAATGCAATTTTGAGTCCAATATTGCCGAAAATGTACTCGATACTTGGATAAATCCTGAACTTGATAAACTCATTGAGCTTGTCCAACGTAGGCACACTCCACACCAGTGTGAAGTTCTCTGTAATGAAATTCTTGATCTTCCGTATCAATACCTGAATAAGTATGCGGTTAAGTTCATCCAAAAGGTCACAGGCTTCAAAAAACTTCAAAATGGGAAGAAAGTCCTGCGGAGGCCAGTCCTTGATGTGCAAAAAGTTGTCGTCAAAGAAGCGGTGCAATTGGCCCAACACTGGCTCGTTTTGGACTACCAACTTGAAGTTCTTGTTCAAGTTACGGTTGTAGATGTTGAGGCAGTCTGGATTAAGGTTCAAGTTCAAACTCACCAACAAATTATCATAAAAACGGCGGGTTTTCAACAACCTCATGACGAAGTCGTTGATATCCAAGCTCGACACGTCCAATGGTCTGTTATCGTAGCCGTCCACCTGAAAAGCATCGTTTATGGAGTTATTCAAAAGCGTCGTAAACTGGAACTGGCTGGTGTGGTCCTTCAAAATCGACTTCACACACGCCTTGACTCTCGGCGTAGGGTCTGCCATGGGCTGTGGCAGTAACTTGATCCAGTTAAGGAGAATCGACATGTCATTTTCAAGGTCTCCTGCATTTATATGGGATAGGTCCGGGGTGGGGAGAATCGACGAAAGAAGGTGGGAGGAAATCATTAAAGGGGTCGTAAGTTCGATTCCGGGAGCGTGCAAGTCCACAAAAAAGCTTTTAAGGTCCAATTTCGGCTGCCACTGGGGTATTAGCTGACTACTGTGCTAGATCAAAGATGTGTTTGTGATAAAATATAAACACACAAATCGCATTTTTATTAGTGTCACAGTTTGGCATAAAGAGATACATCACACGCTCAAATCTTATAGATAGAACTGCATAGCATACGTGCATTACAAGCGAGCACAAAACAACCGTTACAAAAAAGCAACTTAAACGTTACACAAACACAAAACCTGTACGCAAACGGCATCAGCATGAACAACAGACTCATCGATGATTTTATCGGCGCCACTGCCGTTTCCCGTAAAGAAGCCATCTACTACCTCCAAAACCAGTCCTACGACTACGAAAACGCCTTGGATATGTTCTTCAAGCACACCAACGGCACCCTTTGGAAGATATTTGAGCTATACAAAGATACGCCCAGCAGTATAGAAATCGATGGTACGTTGAAATACTTGAAAGATTTAGAGATCGAGCCTGAAGATATCGAATCTTTGGTGTTAAGTTACTTTTTGAAGAGCAGTAGCATGGGCCATTTTGACAAGTTGCATTTTTTCACCCAATGGACCCGAGTCAAGATCAATACGTTGGCCAAAATGAAGGATTTCATTCGCCAGTTGACTTACCTGATCAAAGTGGAAGATAAGGAGTTTGACGGACTATATGAGTACATTTTTGGGTTTTTGTTGGAGAACCCGAACCAGAGAACGGTCGCTTATGATTTGTTGGTGGATTACTGGAAGCTTTTGTTCAGTTTCAAAGAGCTAGATGAAGGTACAATGGCGAGATTGGACCAATGGTATACATTTTTGGAATCGGTGGGAAAACCGTTGAACAAAGACAGTTATTTGATGTTCTGGGAGTTTGTGAAAGAGGTAGTTGTGGCAGATCCCGACACTTTCAAAGGCTATGATGAGATGGCCTCATGGCCCGTGATTATTGATGAATTCGTGGAATACTTACAAGAGAACGGGTTACTACAAAGCTCCGAACTGACTTGATGAATAATACAAGACACTTGAACCTTAACCTGCTTCCTTTTTGGGACATTTAAACGCCAGGAATGCAGCAACTACAACTATGGCTTTATCTGCCTCCCCATCTTTGATACTAATATAATAAAGCGTGCCCCAACCGATCCGGCTTTCGTAACCGGCGATTGCAAATATATGCATGCCACCACAGTTTTCAATCCTGATAAGATTACATAAATAGGGATGATGGGACTGATATATTTGATCTGTGATTACAAATAACAAAAAATAAAATCTTGAATTAACAAAATGGCTCCAGTACAAGCTACACAACCTGCAGTTGACGATATTGACGCTCAATTAAACAAAACCATTCTTGAACTTACAAGAACCAAATTAGTTGGACATGCTGGCCACAAAAAGTCCATTGAAGGTAAGCCAGTTGACTGGTCCCATAAGTTACCTGAATCTACTTTGGCTAGATTCAAGAAGTATAACATTGATTTATCTGACGGATACCCAGTAATTCCTAAGATTGAAAAGATCCCAAAGTTTGTGGATGAAGCTTTCGCCGTCAGAAACGAAGAATACCCTTACATTGAAAGAGGTAAAAACGCTGACCCAGAAAAGAAAGCTTTGTTTGGTGCTGCCAAGGAAGTCAGACACTTGACCAAACACGTCGGTACTGAAATTGTGGGCTTACAATTGTCTGAATTGAACGACAAACAAAAGGACGAATTGGCTTTGTTGATTGCTGAAAGAATTGTTGTTTTCTTCAGAGACCAAGACTTGTCTCCACAAAAACAAATAGAATTGGGTAAGTACTACGGACAGGTCGAAATCCATCCTCAAGTTCCTCGTGTTCCAAATGACACCGAAGGTAACAACTTGAACGGTATTTCCACCATCTGGCAAGACTACTTGATTGCAAACTATGGTTTGCCTTTGACTTTCAAGAAAGCCAAGAACTATGGTAACTCCAAATGGCATACCGACTTGGTCCATGAATTCCAACCTGCCGGTATCACCCACTTGCACCTTGATTCTATTCCAGACGTTGGTGGTGATACCTTATGGTCTTCTGGTTATGCTGCTTTTGACAAGTTATCGCCAGCTTTCCAAAAATTCTTAGAGGGTAAGACTGCTATTTACCGTTCTGCTCATGCCTACTTGGACAGAAAAGATCCATTGAGTGGTCCAAAGTTTGTCGAAAGAGAACATCCTATTATCAGAACCCACCCTGCTACCGGCTGGAAATCTTTGTTTGTCAACAGAGCCATGACCTCCAGAATTGTTGGTTTGGAACCAGAAGAATCAGACGCGATTTTGGAATACCTTTTCAACGTCTACGAAAGAAACAGCGATATTCAAGTCAGATTCAACTGGAAATCTGCTCCTGGTAAAGGTACTTCTGCTCTTTGGGATAACAGAATTAGTCAGCACAGTGCTGTTTGGGACCATGAAGGTGAAGAAGAAAGACACGGGACCAGAGTCACTTCTTTAGCTGAGATTCCTTTCTTTGACCCTGAGTCCAAGTCTCAAAGAGAAGCTTTAGGGTTGCCATTGAACTAAGTGCTGAGCAGGTTTTCGGCTAGTATGTAGTAAATAAAAGACTGTGTTTAAAGAGGTAACAGTGTAGAGAAAAGTAGTATATCGTGAATACCACATTGCGTCTCAGTGAGTACCTTTTTCGGCCTATGCCCTAACAAAAGACTATACCAGCAGCGACTGTGGCAGGCGTAGTCTTTGAACCCACCTCGCTACCAGTGCTGACAAATGCTCCGCCACCAGCGGTAACATTGCCAAAAAAGTAAAACTGTGGTTGCAAAATTGCAATGCGTTGCAAAAACTCATATCCTGTATACAGCCGGAGTGGCCAGGGTTGAAGTCGGATCAGACGTGACTGGGACCACAACCGTAGCTGACAACGGTCCTTGCAGCCACATTAGCCAATTGTGAGTATGGCAAATGGATTTCGTGATGAGAGTATTTACAGCATAAAATGTGTCAAAACATCTACTAGCATAACTCAATCAAAATGTCGGTTTTCGAAACCAAGAAGCAGTCGGTCTCTGTGAATCAGTCTCTGGACTCATCTTCAGATACCTCGTCGGATCACTTCCCCGACAGCACTGTTTTTGAACTACCATACATTGACTTACATCAAGATTTGACAGCTGAAGAGATTAGATACAGACAAACATCCAGATCATACAAGTTCCAGCAGCTTTTATGGGACGGGACAGGAAAACACCCAAAGGAACAAAAGTACTTGATCAAATTGGACTTCTTCCTCTTAAGTTCGTCCATGCTTGGGTACTTCATTAAGAACTTGAACCAGAGCAATATTACTACTGCTTATGTTAATGGCATGGACGAATACTACGGTATGGACAAGAACCAACTCAATTATATGGCCAGTTTGTGGACTTTAGGATATGTCGTGGGCCAGATCCCTTCTAGCTTGATCCTTCATAGAATATCTGCAAGGTATTACCTAGGAATGTTGGAAATCTGCTGGGCCGTATTGACGTTTTCTATGATAAGAGCAAAATCCATTTATTCCATGTACGCCATAAGGTTTTTTTTGGGGTTGCTAGAGTCCGGATACTTCCCTGGGTTGGAGTATTTGATGGGATCAAACTATGCTGCAAATGAGATAAGCTCTAGGTCGGCTTTGTTTTCTATTTCCGGTAATGTGGCAGGATTGGTGTCGGGACCTATACAGTTATGGGTATTGAACCGATTCAAGGATTCCAGTTTGCAGCCATTTCAGTGGATGTTTGTCATTGATGCCATTATATCTTTCCCCGTAGGTATTTACACTATGCTTACTAACCCCAACACACCTTCTACTACTGATGGCTGGTACTTCAGTGAAGAAGACAAGTTGGTGGGTTTGGAAAGACGAAGACGGATCGGTGCCCAATTGAATACCAGGGAGAAGTACACATGGACAAAAGTCAAGAGTTTCTTCAACACATGGCATATTTATGTGTTTCCTTTGCTTTTCTTATGCTACAACAACAGCTGTGCTGCCCACAGTCAGCCCACCTTTCAGAGCTGGCTCAAATACGGTCTTGGTTTGGGCCCCGAGAAGTACAATATCATTCCTTCACTAGTTACAGCTTGTGGGATTTTTCTCTCGTTCAGTTTTGCAACCTTCCACAACTTTATTGGAGGGAAGCTGAACCATGTCTTTGTGTATGCTTTCTTTGTTCCTATGATAGTGGGGTGCTGTCTTCTTAGTTGGTGGAAAATCCCCAGAACCCTTCACTGGTTTAGTTATTTTTTGGTCGGAGCACCTACTGCATGGGGCCAGCCGTTCATATTCAGCTGGTTGAACCGTTTACTCATAGCTAACGATATGAAAAGAAACTTCTTGCTAGTTGTCACAAACACTTTAGCTTATGTCACCGGGGCCTGGGTGCCTATATTTGTATGGAACACACAGGATAAGCCTGAGTACCATACGGGATTCACATATACTGCATGCTTGAGCTTTGTTGGTTTATTGCTTTCTGTTTTGGCATGGCAGTTCACTCGTAGAGATGAGCTGAGATACAGGAAGAGATGGTTACTGGTGGACTAGCAGTAATGTTCGGTGCAATAGACAAAACGAGAAATACAAATTCAGCAGCAATTAGGTATTGTGTCAATAGAATAAAAGACAAACATGTATAGTCTCCTAGTATTCTTTGTAGTCTCCTAATAACCTTTTTAGTCTCCTGAATCCTTTATGGCCCTCGTTACCATTATCTCTGTCTCCACAAATTAGCTTCACCATTCCTTATCAGAGCCACATTTATCCGTGTTCCTGCACATACACCAACCTAATTTTACCTACTTAGAGCCATAGTGTACCAAACACCACAAGCCCCTGGTTCTCCTATATTGAGCGCTTACTAATCCCAGAAAAGAAAGACAGCATTATAACTTATCACGTTTTATCGGTGTCGGTATGGACTCTAAATTTCGCAACCATTTCTGCCACCACAATTTGTACAAGACAAGTATAAAATGCCAACAATTCCTCTTTCATTACAAGAATAACACATCTTACAACTTTCCTAGATAATGGCCCCCGTACAAGCTACTGCACCTGCAGAAACAGACGAATTAATCCACAAAACCGTTCTCGAACTTGCCAGAATCAACTTGGTTGGGGCTACAGGGAAACCAAAGGTTGATAAGAGTGGTAAAATTGCCAACTGGGCAGACCATTTGCCAAAGTCTTCGTTGGAAAGATTCAAGAAGTATAATATCGACTTGTCTGGTGGATACCCAGTTATCCCAAAGGTCGAAAACATCCCCAAATTCCTCGATGAAGCCTATGCTGTCAGAAACGAAGAGTACCCTTACATTGAAAGAGGAAAGAATGCAGACCCAGAAAAGAAGGCATTGTTTGGAGCTGCCAAGGAAGTCAGACATTTGACCAAGCATATTGGTACCGAAATCATTGGATTACAATTGTCTGACTTAAACGACAAGCAAAAAGATGAGTTGGCTTTGTTGGTTGCAGAAAGAGTAGTGGTCTTCTTCAAGAACCAGGACTTGTCTCCCCACAAACAGTTAGAATTAGGAAAGTACTGGGGCCAAGTGGAAATCCATCCACAGGCCACTAGAGTCCCCAACGATACTGAAGGTAACGACTTAAATGGTATTACCAGTATCTGGTTGGATTACTTTATTGCCAACTATGGGTTACCTTTGACTTTCCGTAAAGCTAAGAACTACGGTACTTCCAGATGGCATACCGACTTGGTTCATGAGTTCCAACCAGCTGGACTCACCCACTTACATCTTGATGCCATTCCCGACGTTGGCGGCGACACCTACTGGGCCTCCGGATATGCCGCCTTTGACAAGTTGTCACCAGCATTCCAAAAGTTCTTGGAAGGAAAGAAAGCCGTTTATACTTCGGCCCATGCCTATTTGGACAGAAACGATCCTTTGAGTGGGCCAAAGCATATTGAAAGAGAACACCCTATTATTAGAACCCATCCTGCCACTGGCTGGAAATCCTTGTTTGTCAACAGATCCATGACAAAGAGAATCGTGGGCTTAGAGCCAGAAGAGTCTGATGTCATCTTAGAGTACCTTTTCAATATTTTTGAAAAGAACAGTGACATTCAAGTTAGATTCAACTGGAGCACCGAAGAAGGAAAAGGAACTTCGGCTATCTGGGATAACAGGATCAGCCAGCACAGTGCTGTTTGGGACCACGAAGGCAGGGAAGAGAGACACGGGACCAGAGTCACTTCTTTGGCTGAGGTTCCTTTCTTTGATCCGGAATCAAAGTCTCAGAGAGAAGCTTTGGGGTTACCTTTGAATTGAAATACATGGGTATATAGTATCAAGATGCTGTAAGAACTCAATAATATATGCCATAATTTCACTTTTTTCTCTTAGTCCAGCTATTTCAAGTGGAAACTGTGGTTGCAAAAAAGATAAACAGATAAATAGATAAACAGAAAGAGCCTACAGACTTTTTACGACATTCTTCCCAATCTCGGTTGATACTTACACCTGGGGTGTGGTTTACGATCCTGGATCGCATTCACCCCTAATCCTTCCATTATGCTTTGTCAGAGCCACATTTGATACTTCTTTCCTGCATAATAAAACAACTATGATCCACCACTCAGAGCCATAGTATATCAAATATGTGGCCCCATTCTCCTCCTGGGCCGTTAAAACCCGCTTAGTAATACCAGGAAGCCATTATTGGCGTATCACGTCTTATCGTATTCGAATGGGTATCTGTTGAAGCTTAAATTTCGCAACCAGTGTCTGCCACCACAATTTACTTGAGTAGTATAAATTGATGGTAGCTCCCTCCTAAATGAACAGAAATAACACTAACATAACACAGAATAATACTTATTACTGGGTAATTAACAATGGCCCCCGTTCAAGCTGCAACAACCGTTGAGTCTGACGACTTACTTCACAAAACCGTTCTCGAACTCGCCAAAACTAACTTGGTTGGGGTTACCGGAAAACCAAAAGTCGACAAGACTGGTAAGATCGTGAACTGGGCAGACCACTTGCCCAAATCCACCTTAGAACGCTTTGAAAAGTACAACATTGACTTGTCTGGTGGGTACCCAGTGATCCCAATGTCGAGGAGATCCCAAAGTTTCTTGACGAAGCATACGCTGTTAGAGGAGAAGAATACCCTTACATTGAAAGAGGTAAAAACGCTGACTCAGAGAAAAAGGCATTGTTGGGTGCAGCTAAAGAGGTAAGACACTTGACCAAGCATATAGGTACTGAGATTGTGGGCTTACAATTGTCTGAATTGAACGACAAGCAAAAAGATGAGTTGGCTTTGTTGGTTGCAGAAAGAGTAGTGGTGTTCTTCAGAAACCAGGATTTGTCTCCACAAAAGCAATTGGAATTAGGAAAGTACTGGGGTCAAGTAGAAGTCCATCCACAGGCAATCAGGGTTCCTAATGACAAAGATGGAAACGATTTGAATGGTATCACCAGTATTTGGTTAGACTATTACATCGCCAACTATGGGTTGCCTTTGACGTTCCGTAGAAGCAACAAGGTTTCCGGATGGCACACAGATTTGGTCCACGAATTCCAGCCAGCTGGAATTACCCATTTGTACCTTGACTCTATCCCAGAGGTGGGTGGTGATACGTTGTGGGCTTCTGGCTATGCTGCTTACGATAAGTTGTCACCAGCATTCCAGAAGTTCTTGGAAGGAAAGAAGGCGGTGTACAGCTCAGCCCATGCCTATTTGGACAGAAATGATCCTTTGAGTGGACCAAAGAAGATCGAGAGAGAGCACCCTATCGTTAGAACCCATCCTGCAACTGGCTGGAAATCTTTGTTTGTCAATCGTTCCATGACCAGAAGGATTGTTGGATTGGAGCCTGAAGAGTCTGACGTTATCTTAGAGTATCTCTTCAACGTCTACGAGAAGAATAGTGATATCCAAGTGAGATTTAACTGGACTAGTGAGAAAGGGAAAGGAACTTCTGCTATTTGGGATAACAGAGTCAGTCAACACCGTGCTATTTGGGACCACGAAGGAAGAGAAGAGAGACACGGGACCAGAGTCACTTCTTTAGCTGAGGTTCCTTTCTTTGATCCGGAATCAAAGTCCCAAAGAGAACACTTGGGTTTGCCTTTGAACTAGGTACTAAAAGTGACTAGCTAGAAATATAAATTATGATTTTGCAGCCGTAATTTCAATCCAATTGCAATTGCCTGAATAGGAAACACAGCAGCCCTTTTACTATCTCTCAGTCTTTCGACACACCAATACTATGTAAGCGAATGGATCCAGTCACATCAACCTGTTGGCCTCTAGTTATGCATTTCAGAACTAGGTTTGATAATAGTAGATTTAAGGTTTGACTTTGAAGACAATAGCCAACAGAACTCAAATCCGTTTCCACTAACGGAAACTTCCACTTACACGCTACAGTGCTGAATTTGGGATTGAAACCTCCTAGTTCATGGTTAAGAGTTTTTGCAATCCTGCAGCATTAAAACAAAGCATATGTTGGTACTACATTTGTTCCTTTATAACTCTGCCACCGTTTTGTCCAACTCTTAGACCTGTGACGTTTCACCTCTATAGGACCCCTATTTGTGTCAAACTCTGTAATTTCAAACTTTATATTGACGTTATATATAATAAACTTTACCGCAAAATTGCAAATATGCCACCACAACAAAGTGGCACTGGAACTATAAATAAAACCCATATTCCTTGTTCAAATAAACAATACAATCAGCCATGGCCCCCGTAGAAACCAGAAAAGAAACCAATGAAAACGAACTAATCAATAAAACCGTTCTCGAGCTAGCAAAAACCAGTTTAAGAAACTCCAATCTTGCCAAGCCCATAGATGGAGCTAAAATCATCAATTGGGCCGACAGGTTACCCAAGACCACATTGGAACGGTTCAAAAAGTACAATATTGACTTGTCTGCCGGATACCCTGTCATTCCGCCGCTAGAGAAGATCCCCAAATTTCTTGACGAAGCATATGCCATTAGAGCAGAAGAGTACCCATTTGTGGAGAGAGGAAAGAATGCAGACCCAGAGAAGAAGGCTTTATTTGGGGCTGCCAAAGAGGTAAAGCACTTGACAAAGCATGTGGGCACGGAGATCGTGGGGTTGCAATTGTCTGACCTAAACGATAAGCAAAAAGATGAGTTGGCTTTGTTGGTTGCAGAAAGAGTAGTGGTCTTCTTCAAGAACCAAGACTTGTCTCCCCACAAACAACTAGAGCTAGGGAAGTACTGGGGCCAAGTGGAAATCCACCCACAAGCACCACGGGTGCCCAATGACACAGCAGGAAACGATTTGAATGGGATAAGTAACGTGTGGATGGACTATGCCATTGCCAACTACGGTTTACCACTCACGTTCCGTCAGGCAAAGAACTTTGGCACTTCTAGATGGCACACAGACTTGGTGCACGAGTTCCAGCCCGCAGGTATAACCCATTTGCATCTCGATGCCATCCCTAGTGTAGGAGGAGACACCTTGTGGGTTTCAGGATACGCTGCCTACGATAAGTTGTCGCCGGCGTTTCAAAAATTCTTAGAGGGCAAGAAGGCCGTTTTCTACTCTGCACATAAGTACGTCGACAGAAACGATCCTTTGAGTGGCCCCAAACCCATCGAGAGGGAACATCCTATTGTCAGAACACACCCAGCCACCGGGTGGAAGTCCTTGTTTGTGAACAGAGCCATGACCAAGCGGATAGTGGGATTGGAACCTGAAGAGTCTGATGTTATATTGAGCTATCTTTACAGTGTCTTCGAAAAGAACAGCGATATACAAGTGAGATTCAACTGGAGCACCGAAGAAGGCAAGGGAACCTCTGCTATCTGGGACAACAGAGTCAGCCAGCATAGTGCTGTTTGGGACCATGAAGGACGAGAGGATAGACACGGAACCAGGGTGGTTTCCTTGGCAGAGGTGCCATACTTTGACCCACAGTCCAAGTCTCAGAGAGAGGCTTTAGGATTGCCGTTGAACTGAGCCTGTGGCGTTTGGGAGTGTGAGTATCTGATGAAAAAAGGTGTAGTTACGGAACAGCAGAAAGTCTTGGTAAACTACGAGGCTTAAGGTCATAACCAGGAATTAAGCCAGAGTTTGCCATAGTCTGCCATAGTCAAGCATAAATGGAATCCAGCAAGGAACTGTGTGAACTAGTATGCAATTGAACGGCCCGGCATTGTAAGAACTGTGCCACTGTGTCGAATATCACCGAATCACAGAGGCGTCATTACCAAGCTAGTATCTATGGAAAACGCCCATATGGTGTCATGTGGCTTGCCAAGCCAGTAAAACAAGCCCCGACAACGAGTTCAGCGTTTAGGCTTCCAGTTTGGGCAAGATACGCCCTGAAAATATGCACATATTGTGGAGTCAAACTTGATTCAGGCCAGTAATTAGGCAATAATTGCCGTTTTTGCAAAATGCAGGACGAAAAAAAAAGTGTGTTGCAGCCACATTATTTGCAGTGTGGTTAGATAACGACTAGTAAACTTTTTTCTTGCTAAGTAAACTTTTTCTAGCTATAAAGCCCCAGGATCCTTTAATAAGCCTACTTTGTTCTTAGGTACTTGTCTCAATAGCAATGGGTATTCTTGCAAAAGCTAAAAAAATCTTTGTGGCCGAAGAGTTTGTCGATCCCAGAGGTGGTGTAGCTCTCCACAAAGACGATTCTACTGATAGTGGATCATTAGGGTCGATAGAAAAGACTGCAAATGGTACAGAGGTCAATGTGATTGACTTGGACCAACCGTACATTGACTTGACCCAGGAACTCAGTGAAGAGGAAATTCGGTACAGGGAGACTTCTGTGTGGTTCAAGACCAAGAAGTTCTTTTGGGATGGAACTGGTAGACACCCTAAAGAGCAAAAATATATGCTTAAATTGGACTTTTTCTTGTTAAGTTCTTCGATGCTTGGGTACTTCATCAAGAATTTAAACCAGAATAATGTCACCACTGCTTATGTGAACGGAATGGATGAATACTATAAGATGGACAACAACCAGTACAATTATATGATCACTTTGTGGACTGTGGGGTACATTATTGGACAGATCCCATCGAACTTGATTCTTCACCGGATCTCTGCACGGTACTACTTGGGAGGTTTAGAAATCACCTGGGCTCTTTTGACGGTATTGATGATCAAGGCCAAAAATCTCCATTCCATGTACGCCCTTCGGTTCTTGCTTGGGTTGACTGAATCGGGGTACTTCCCCGGTTTGGAGTACTTGATGGGGTCTAACTATGCTGCCAACGAGATTAGCAGCAGGTCTGCTTTATTTGCTATTTCTGGAAACGTTGCCGGGTTGATTTCGGGTCCATTACAGTTGGGGATCTTGAGACACTTCAAGGACTCTAATTGGGAGCCCTTCCAGTGGATGTTCATCATTGATGCTATAATCTCGTTTCCTATTGGGATTTACACCATTTTCACTGATCCCAATACCCCATCCACTACTGATGTCTGGTACTTCAGTGAAGAAGACAAATTGGTGGGATTGGAAAGAAGAAGGCGGATTGGAGCTCAGTTGAACACCAGGGAAAAGTACACATGGGCCAAGATCAAAGGGTTCTTCAACACCTGGCACATCTGGGTGTTTCCACTTCTTTTCTTATGCTACAACAACGGATGTGATGCCAAAAGTCAACCTACTTTCCAGAGCTGGATTAAAGACGGCTTGAAACTTGGGCCTGAAAAGTATAATACCTTCCCATCGTACGTTACTGCTGTGGGGATCGTCTTGACAGTGTTTTTTGCAACCAGCCACAACTACATTGGAGGGAAGCTGAACCATTTCTTCGTCGGTGCTTTCTTTGTTTTGGTGATGCTAGGATGCAGTCTTTTAAGTGCTTGGGACATTCCAAGAGGACTACACTGGGTAAGTTATTTTTTCATTGGTGTGCCTACCACATGGGGTCAGCCTTTCATTTTCAGTTGGTTGAACCGTCTTTTGTTCGCTGACGACATGAAGAGGAACTTCTTGGTGGTTACCACCAACACCTTGGCTTATGTTACTGGTTCGTGGGTGCCAATTTTCGTTTGGAACACCAACGATAAGCCTGTATACTTTATTGGGTTCACATACACCGCATGCTTGTGTGCATTGGGGTTGATTCTTACGGTCATAGCGTGGTACTTGTCGAGAAGAGACGAGAAGCTCTTGCAGCAGCAGACCAAAGACCTGGACAGTTTATAGAGATTAAATGAGATCCCTAATAAGAATTTGCAGCCATAACTGAATACAAGATACAGAAAATGTGTTTTGCTATCATTTACAGTCTCTAACCATGAGTGGCTACAATGAAGGGTTATCTATGACGGGTATAACTCTATTTTAAACTATAATGGCGTTATCAGATAACAAAAGTAAAAAAGCCACAGTGTCTCTAGTGTATTTGGCATTTTGCGATTAGGGAACGATTCGACTTTTTAGACTCCATTAGATACAGCTCCTGATAGCTTTAGATGGGTAGACACTTTCACTTTAAACCCGTTTTGAATAAATTGAGGCTTCTCTGCCTGGAAGCCATCTCAGCCTTTACGTCGTTCGAACTGGCTGCAGTGGTGCTTATATACCAGGCACCCCAAGCCTCTTCAGGGTCTATTTTCCCTTTTAGGATAAGTTTTCCTGATACCTTAGCGGATTGCCCGTTCCCACGTCAATGTCAAAGTCGCATAAACCCGTATTATCAAGATATCGGTAATGTGATCGATAAGCTTGGCAAAATACAACGTCAAGTGGCCAGTAAGGTGGAGGATGGGAAACTGAACAGAGGGAGGCCAACAGAACGGGTACTCAATGGACTTCTAGGACTAGCAGCTTTAACAGTTTTAATTTTACACTTCTAGCACATTTACTTCTAACAAATCAATTCTAACACTCCCATCTCTTCAGACAACCAACACCAATCCGGTGTTCTGGTGGCCCATTGGCGGACAAGGGTTCATGGACCGGAAAAATGTGCTGAAACCGCCACTATTACCACAAGTCAGAAGTTGGCGAAGCGATTTGGTTGGCGACGACATAGTCACACTGAGCTACTATTCCAGCATCACATCTACAAGTATTAAAAGTGAAAAATTTAGACCAAAACCGACTCTACTCTCCCCAATGCCACACACCTTCCACCAAGCCTCCACTCTGGCACATCTACCACCGTTCCAGATCATTTCCATCTCCATCAATGCCATCCCGATTATACAGGTTTTCAGCGCAAAATTTGACGTGTAAATGCGCTTATCATAGGTCCTAGATAACAGACTGCAAATCGCCCTATAAAGTTTGAGTAGCAGTTCTAGCCATAGGGATACTATGTTGAACAGTCCGAATTTGGTGGGAAAAGTATGGGGGCAGATAAGATAACGAAAATGTGCCTTAACGGCTGTGATTGGTTTACCGTTCGGCGTTCGACCAAATAGGTTAAAAGGTACAGCTTTGACAAGCAACAAAGACAGATACCGATGAGTTGAGGAAGGTGCAATGTAACTTTATATAACGGGCCAGCTCCAATCAATAAGTTTTGTAATAATTTTTGCCAAAAGAATCTTGAACCATGAGTAACTTGGCTGCTGTCACCAGCCATGCATTGACCAGTGTCAAGTCTCGGACCGAGAACCATATTCAGCAAATAGTATCACACCGGTCAGTTGTAAGACATGTGGACCCCAACGAAGCCGTAGGTGACGAAGACCTTTTGGCCCAGATCGGGTACAAACAGGAATTGAAAAGAAGCTACTCCACTATCCAGGTGTTCGGTATAGCATTTTCCATTATGGGATTGTTACCCTCTATTGTGTCGGTTTTGGCACAAGGGTTTTCTGCTGGGCCTGCCGCTTTGGTGTGGGGGTGGTTCATCAGTGGAGGATTGATTTTGTGTATTGGGATCTCCATGTCTGTGTTATCTTCGTCTATTCCCACATCTGGAGGGTTGTTTTACTGGACTAATTACTATTGCCCTGACAGTGTGAGAGTGCCTTTGAGTTTTGTCATTGGATGCTCCAACTCTTTAGCTTTGTGCGGAGGATTCTGCTCCATTAACTACGGGTTTGCCTCAGAGGTCATGGCGGCCGTGTTTATCAGTAAAGATGGGGACTTCGATATCACCAACGGGAAAATGTATGGTGTTTTTGCTGCCTGTGTGATCTCACACGTTATAATATGCTGCTTGACTACGGGCCATGCAGCCAAAATGCAGAGTTTCTCCATTGTTACCAACTGTTTCATCATTGTGTTATTCTTTATTGCCGTGCCTATAGGTGCAGCTAAGAACGGGTTCAACGATGCTAAATTTATCTTTGGTAAAATTGAAAATCACAGAACTTGGAACACCGGATGGTCGTTCATGTTGAGTTGGATGCCGGCCGTGTGGACTATCGGGGCCTTTGACTCGTGCTTGCACATGTCAGAAGAAGCCTCTAATGCTTCCAAGTCCATTCCCTGGGGAATCAACGGGTCTATTACCGTCTGTTGGTTGGTCGGATGGTGTATTTGTATTGTTTTTGCAGCCTGTGTTAAGGACGGAGATATTGAGAGAATCATGTCGACGCCTTCTGGGTCTATTGGTGCCCAAATCATTGAGGACGCTTTAGGGAAGAACTGGGCCATTGCATTCATGGCGTTGATCGCTTTTGCCCAATACTTGATGGGTGCTTCTACTCTCATTGCTGCATCCAGACAAATATGGGCTTTTGCCAGAGACGACGGTTTGCCATTCGTGTACAACATTGTCAAGAGAGTTGACCCCAAGGTGAAGGTGCCGGTGAATGCTACTATTTTCGGAGGCACACTTTCGTTATTGTTGGGACTTTTGATCCTTATCAACACCACGGCTGCAAATGCATTATTTTCTTTGTACATCGCCGGAAACTATCTTGCCTGGGGGATGCCTATGTTGCTTGTTTTGCTTCCTTATGGTGCCAATAAGTTTGTGCCGGGCCCTTTTCATTTTGGAAAACTCAAGACCAACGCTGTACACTTCGTGTCGGTTGTGTGGATTGGCTATGTTATTGTTATGAGTATGTTCCCTGACAGTAAAAAAGTGGATAAGGATACTATGAACTATACCATTGCCATCAACGGAAGCGTGTGGTCGTTGACGTTGTTTTACTACTTCACGTATGGGTACAAGGTGTATTCTGGGCCTAAGTCAAATTTAAATGGGTCAGCCGACTCAGAGGCGGGCAGTTCAGACGTGGAAGTGAATAATATCGACGACGTCTTGCAGGAAAAAGTATAAACAAGATAGGTCGAGTCATGGCGGGGTTCCTAAAGCGTCAAGCCTGCAACGGCAAAGTCACAGGAAAGATCAAGCCAATGATAAAGCCGTGATATGAGGCTGAAAAATTTAGCAGCTGTACCGCATATAGTTGACTAAACGGGAATAAGCATCAGGCTATAGTTTCCGGTTTCAGCACATTCCAGGCATACGGAATAGTGGTAGCACTCAGGTCTAGCAGAGAGTTTAGCAGAAAGAATCAATTTTGCAATAGTATAGAGTATTGGATTGGTTCACAATATAGGTGTGCCTAGTATTGGTAACAATATCGTGCTGGTAACTAATTATGCACTCGTGTTCGATTGTCAAGCCAGTATCAGTATCTGGAATTGTATATTTCAAATCATGCCTTGTTTCAGTATCAGTATCAAATCATGTACTAGTATCAGTATCATTCACTAGCATTCAAATTTCATGCTCATGCTAGTATCAAATCGAATCTCATGTTAACTATACTACACCTACTTCCTCATAGACTCTCATCTCCGCCGTGCCAAGGCTTATCTTCGTATCTGCTTCCGGATCGCTGCAGCTTTTATTTCCCAAAACAGCAGCACCCGCCTCGTTATCTCAGCTATTTTTAACCTGAGCCACACATACCCTAAATCCCAGAGAACACTCCAAGATGACTGGACTACCCCACCACTTCTGTCCTCTAACCATTCATCCGCTAACGTAACAGGACCCCAAAGTTCTAAGAACTGTTCGGGTTTTCTTCGCTGCACATGTGCCCCGGCACGTCAAATTTACTGATAAGAACCGCTCCATATCTTCCACCGTGCCGAGGAGATAAGCTTTGCCGGTATATAAGACGTGGTATGCCGCCCACTACACTTTTTCAGTTCCCTAAACATGAGTAAACTTGCTACTTCTACCAGTAACGCATTGACCAGTCTCCGGTCTCGAACCGACGAGCACATGCACCAAATAACGTCTCATAGATCGGAAGTTAGACACGTTATACCCACCGAAGCTGCTAACGATGAAGACCTCTTGGCCCAGATCGGGTACAAGCAAGAGTTGCGCAGAAGTTATTCCACCATCCAGGTGTTTGGGATCGCTTTTTCCATTATGGGGTTGTTACCATCTATTGTGTCGACTTTAGCTACGGGGTTCTCATGTGGGCCTGCTGCCTTGGTGTGGGGCTGGTTCATCAGTGGAGGGTTCATTTTGTCTATTGGTGTGTCGATGTCGGTGTTATCGTCGTCTATTCCGACATCTGGAGGGTTATTTTACTGGACAAATTACTATTGTCCCGACAGCGTGAGAGTGCCTTTGAGTTTTGTGATCGGTTGCTCCAACACGTTGGCGTTATGCTCTGGGTTCTGCTCTATCAACTACGGGTTTGCCTCAGAGACCATGGCCGCCGTGTTTATCAGTAAAGACGGCGACTTCCATATCAGTAACGGCATGTTGTATGGAGTTTTTGCAGCCGCTGTAGTGTCGCAGGTTGTTTTGTGCTGCTTGACCACAGGACACACT
This sequence comes from Yamadazyma mexicana, assembly GCA_030569415.1. Lineage (NCBI taxonomy): Eukaryota > Fungi > Ascomycota > Pichiomycetes > Serinales > Debaryomycetaceae > Yamadazyma > Yamadazyma mexicana. Next base: position 833,889 of record JAJMLA010000004.1, read on the forward strand.
GCAAAGTTGCAAAGCTTCTCCATCATCACCAACTGCTTCATTATCGCCTTGTTCTTTATAGCCGTGCCCATTGGTGCTTCACGTAATGGTGGTTTCAACGACGCTGGGTACATTTTTGGTAAGATCCAGAACTTCAGAGACTGGAACACCGGCTGGTCGTTTATGTTGAGCTGGATGCCGGCCATCTGGACCATTGGGGCCTTTGACTCGTGCTTGCACATGTCGGAAGAAGCTGCTAATGCTTCCAAGTCTATTCCCTGGGGAATCAACGGGTCCATTACTGTGTGCTGGGTCGTTGGGTGGTGTATTTGTATCGTTTTTGCAGCCTGCGTCAAGGACGGAGACCTTGAAACTGTCATGAACACGCCCACTGGAAACGTAGGTGCCCAGATCATCTACGACGCTTTGGGAAAGAACTGGGCCATTGCGTTCATGGCCTTGATTGGGTTTGCTCAGTATATGATGGGAGCCTCTATCTTGGTGGCTGCTTCCAGACAAATCTGGGCTTTTGCTAGAGATGACGGATTGCCTGTGGTGTACAATATTGTGAAAAAAGTCGACCCTAGAATCAAAGTACCGGTTAATGCCACTATTTTCGGAGGAACGCTTTCGTTATTATTGGGATTGTTGATTCTTATCAACGCCACCGCTGCAAATGCATTATTCTCCTTGGGAGTGGCCGGGAACTACCTTGCTTGGGCCACGCCTGTGTTCTTAGTGCTCTTGCCTTACGGAGCCTCGAAATTTGCACCCGGGCCTTTCCACTTTGGTAAAACCATCACCAACGCTATCCACATAACCACATGCGTGTGGGTGGCCTATGTGATTGTAATGTGCATGTTCCCAGACTCCACAACCGTCGACCAAGAGACTATGAACTATACCATTGCCATTAATGGGGCCGTGTGGCTGTTGGCCCTCATTTACTACTTCACTTTCGGGTACAAGGTGTATACAGGGCCCAAATCGAACTTGGACAAGGAGGATGCTCTTGGATCTGGGTCCGATACTGAAGTCCACAATATCGACGAGGCTTTAGAGGCTAAAGAGTGAGTAAGAGATACCGTGTTTAGCAATTGTGAAAACCCTTGAGTGAGTAAGTGATAGTGTGTTTAGTAACTGTGAAAACCCTTGAGTGTATAGAGTGACAGTGTGTTAGTAATTACGAAAACCCTTATTGTTGTCCTGCATACGGAGCGTTTCGAAGTCTATTGTACTGCATACAATCTCCCATAAGTACACACGAGTTAAAGCTTCGCGCTGTCGCGAAGTGCAATAACAGTAGAGTATTTACGCTATGAGCGCAGACAGTGTTTTTAGTATCCGATAGTAGATACAAGTTAAACACAGAAAACTAAGATGTCTAAGCTTTAACCTCCTATGGGATTATCCCAATAGTGGTTAAAGTGAGTAACTTTGTAATTTAAAAACCTTTACTATAAATTAAGCACTACTTAATTTCAAGTAAATGTCTTGTGGTAAATTAGTTAGAAATAGTATATCACAATTATTTGTTAGTAATATCTTACTAAAACTTATTTAAGCTAGATTGAGGGAAGTCCCGTAGGTGCTACACTGAATGTTAGTCAATAAGTATATGGATATAAGATAGAACAAGTTAATAATGTAATTTTTCGGTAAGAAATTTCGAAGTAGAAATTTAGGGATAATTATACTCTGATAAAACGTGCCGTTTGCCCAAATTAACCAATTAAGATGTAAAGTGATTACATCGTTTAAGTGGATAATTCCTGTTAACACTAAAGTTTAACTCAGTTTATCATTAGTAAGTAGTGTAACTCGGACAGACTAATAATTATGGTAAACGCGCTACTTTACCACAGCGCATATTTTTTTCTTATACAATGATGGATGATACGGCAGATGATACGAAACAGCCACTAAGTGCAACCTCTGCTGCAGGCTCTTCACTGCCCTCTCCAGACAGTGCTAATAGTGCCACGCCGAAAACTTCTTTCCAGGCCTCAGCCCGTCCCCTCTTGTCCCACTTCGAAAATGACCTCGAAGCCAGAGATTACAACCCTAACGAAACTGATGAGCTCTTCACCGAACGCAGCCGTGACTCTTTTACAGAGGGTATGGGCGATGTCCAGAGTAAGTACAGCGAGCTTATTAGGGACAAGATCGTCGAGTTCCTGAAGAAGCGGTTCAGGTGGCTCTGTGGGCTCGGGGTAGTGGCGTTAATTATCCTCAGCTCGTCGTTTTTACCCCGGACCTCGCTCAGCAGAGACTATAGGCGGTGGCATAATCTGAGCTGGACAAAAGCAGACGTCGAACGGAACTTCATGATGTACAGCGGAGAGAAGCTGTTTGACGAGCATAGCAATTCTGAACACATAGACTGGTTGCTCCAGAATTTCACTGCCTTGAATAGCAAAAACCCCACCAATTTGCTAGCTGAGGATAACGTGCCGCTTACACGGTTTGTGGAACACAAATTCCAAAATTTTGGGTTCAGGACGCTGGTCCATAGTTATGAGGTGGATCTTCCCAAGCCGTTGGACGCAAAATTGGTGCTTTATGATAAGGAAAACGGACAAAAAGTGTACAGTGCCAATTTGTTGGAGCCCAAGTTTCTGACACCCAGTTACTACGGGTTTGGTGTCACAGCATCGTTCAAGGGCGACTACGTGTTTGCAAACAATGGCCTGCAGCAGGACTACGAGCTTTTGACTGCAAACGGCGTCAGTGTCAAGGGTAAAACGGTGATAATCAAATCGTGTATGAAGTCCGAAATGAGCATAGGTGAAAAAGTGGGTTTGGCAGAACGGTATGAAGCAGCTGGTTTGGTCCATTACACCGACTTCTCCGATAAGGCGGCGCCCAACAAGAAAATCGATAGTCGGTTGGCCAGTGCTGTACAGAGGGATACGGCCGTAAAGTCGCCTTTTGGTACAAACAATTTCCAGAAGGCCAAGATACCCGTGCTTCCAGTGAGCTACAACGCCATAGAGCCTATCTTGAACACTTTTATCCACAGCAAGAAGCTTAAAGGATGGGACTATGCCGCCAAAAGCACTGATTTCGAGCTTGAAATAGACACTGTTTTCGACGATAAGAAAAGAAGATTGACCAATATTGTGGGTAATATAGACGGCATCATCAATGATGGCGATATCATTATTGGAGCTTCCAGGGACTCCTTCGATTCCTCTAACCCCTTAAGCGGGCATGTGGTGTTGTTGGAAATAATGAGACATTTCCACAACTTGGTTGTTTTAGGTTGGAAACCTCTTCGAAACATCAAATTTGTGTCGTTTGATGGGGCTCGGAACGGCCAGCTTGGTCCCCAAAAGTTCCTTGAGGATGGAAGCATTAAGAAGAACGTTTTGGCGTACTTAAATATAGACGATGATGCCGTTAGGGGAAGTGAATTCATTGTGGATGCCCATCCAATGCTTAATTCCATAATCCGCAAAGTCAGCACGGAGATTCGGGTGTCCAAGGAGACTAAGGCGTTCAAAAGCTTGCCCAATACATCACGGTACAACAACCCCAGCGAAGAAGACGAATTGTCTCTTTCGCTTTTAAGGTACTGGGAAAGGCAGAACGAAGACGATGTTGAGCACCGTTTCGACCAAGGCCAGTTCACTCGATTCATTGGCAACGATCTCGGCCGGTCCGTGTACAAGACCAATGGGTTCCCGTTCCAGTACCATGCCACGGTGCCCGTAATGAACGTCAAGTTTGGCAACGACCCCAAAAGAGACTCTTCGGTGTATGTGAGCAACTCCAATTACTACTCGTACGACTGGCTCGTGAAACAGGAGATCGATGACGGATTTGTGTTGCACAGAGTGTTGATCAGGTACTTGGGCAGGATTATTATTACGCTAAGTGAGCGTGAGGTGGTGGATTTCAATGCCTACTTTTACTTCAATTATATGCAGCAGCGAGTCTGGCAGTTTTTGAAAGAAAACGAGGACGCTTTGGAGGTATGGGCCGATAAAGATATCACCGAATACTTGGATCTTTCTTTTTTCAACTTAAACGTCGACGAGTTCGAGATAAAGGAATTCCGCCACCTCGTCTACAAATTTAGAAATGTGTGTTTCGATATTCACAAATCTAGGTTTCATCTGTACATATATGATGTGCAGCGTGGGTTGATGCAGGACCGCCCCTGGTACAGGAAAGTGCTTTTATGGATCCAGTTCAAGGTTTGCAACTATAAGATGTTGCATGTTGAACGGGATTTGTCACAAGAAGACGACGACACAGGCACAGTGACCGACTGGTTCAACCACGTTTTCTATAATAATCCGTTGCAGGGCGGAATTTTAGGAGACCTCCAGACGGCTGTGGATTCCGGGAGCTTGGAGACAACGGTCAAGACGATGTTGGAGTTTTACGACAAAATGGAGTGGTTGTACAAGAAGTTGGGTAAGTAGGAGAAGCGCTTTAAATAATGGATCTAGCGGGCGGGGACCCGTTGACGCTTTTTAAGGACATGGAAGCAGATCACAGTACCAAGTTCAGCTTCAAGGTGACATGCTGACGGTGGAGCGTTTCGGTGTTGCAAGTTTCGGTGTTTCTATACAATTTGCAGCCGCGTTTTGCAGCATAATTTGAGATGCATTACTTTTATTAAAATACACATAGTCTGTGCCTTCAGTACGCGTATATAATACAAATACACATTTCCATGTCCTTGCAGAAAGATCTTCAAAATCTGTGGTTGTCTGGAACCCACAGAATCTAAAAGAAAGAACAGAAACAGCGTTTTGGACATTTGTATTCCCCAAAAAAAGATACTAGCAGACCAGAGGATGTGGCGGATTCTTCTAATGATATGGTTGACTGTACCTTCTGGTTTGTAGTACGTTGATAGAGTAAAATGGGTGTGTCTGGCTCTAAGAACTGTGACACAAACACAGGCTAATGGCAGTGCCACATTTACAAACAAATGATTCGAAACACGATAAGCTGATTCTCTTGTACTCTCATGAGCTGTGACTTTATAAGGTGACGCCTTATGAACCTGTATTCATAATAAGCTAATAAACTACTTCTCCAACTCATACTCTGATACTCAACCGTACTCATTACAATCCTGCATATAAAAGACGTCAACTTTTCAGTAATTTTCTCTCCTTCCTGCATACATGCCCCACTACATAAACTTGCCCTCGCCACATGGTCCTGCACAGTATTCTTAATCTTTTGCGCATAGTAAATTAAACTACTTTTATTAATGACTAACGACACTGGTACAGAACAACCACAAAGGGCGACCCCTGCCACCACCGGCACTTCGCTGCCCTCTCCAGTTACAAGCAATGGCGCCATGACGGGCTCCACAGCTTTCCTGGCCACAGCCGGGCCCCTCCGCGTGCTAGAGGGCCGTGACACAGATAACAACACAATCGACAGCTCTGGCGCCGACGTGGCCAGCGGAGCCCTGGAAAACGAGGCTAGGCCTCTTTTGGCCACCCACTTCACCAACTTGTACGCCAGCACCGACGAAAACGGCCCAGAAACAAGAGATCTCGACCCCAGCGAAAACGACTCCTATACCGACCGCAGCTACGACTCCTACACCGACGACGTGGACGATATCCAGAGCAAGTACAGCGAGCTGATCAGCGACAAGATCGTCAAGTTCTCGAAGAAACGGTTCTGGTGGTTTTGTGGGCTCGGGGTGGTGGCGGTAATCATCCTAAACTTGTCATTTTTACCCCGGACCTCGCTCAGCAGAGACTATAGGCGGTGGCATAATCTTCATTTGACCAAGTCTGACGTCAAACGGAACTTCATGGTGTACAGCGGAGAGAGGCTGTTTGGCCAGCATAACAATTCCCAACATATAGACTGGTTGCTTCAAAATTTCACGGCTTTGAATAGCAAAAACCCGGTCAATTTGCTAGCTGAGGATAATGTGCCGCTTACACGGTTTGTGGAACACAAATTCCAAAAGTTCGGGTTCCGAACGCTGGTCCATAGTTATGAGGTGGATCTCCCCAAGCCGTTGGACGCAAAATTGGTGCTTTACGATAAGAAGAACGGCCACAAGGTGTACAATGCCAATTTGCTTGAGCCTAAGTTTCTGACCCCCAGTTACTACGGGTTTGGTGCTACGGCGTCGTTCAAGGGAAACTATGTGTTTGCTAATAGAGGGTTGCAGAAAGACTTCGAGCTTTTGGCTGCAAACGGCGTCAGTGTCAAGGGCCAAACGGTGATAATCAAGTCCTGTGTGAAATCTGAAATCAGTATAGGTGAAAAAGTGGCTATTGCAGAGCAGTATGGAGCAGCTGGTTTGGTCCATTACACTGAGTTCACAGACAAGACTACTCCTAACAAGAAAATCGATAGTGGGTTGGCCACGGCTGTCAAGAGAGACACGGCCGTGAAAACTTTTTTTGGCACTAACAATTTCCAGAAGGCCAAGATCCCCGTGCTTCCAGTGAGCTACAAGGCCATAGAACCCATCTTGAACACTTTTTCCGGCAGCAAGAAGCTCAAGGGGTGGGATTTTGCACCCAAAAGCACCGATTTTGACCTTGAAATCGTTACTCTGTTTGAAGACAAGAAAAGAAGATTGACCAATATTGTGGGTCATATAGACGGCATCATCAAGGACGGTGATATCATTATTGGAGCTTCCAGGGACTCGTTTGACTCGTCTAATCCCTTAAGTGGACATGTGGTGTTATTGGAAATAATGAGGCATTTCCACAACTTGGTTGCTTTGGGCTGGAAACCTCTTCGGAACATCAAGTTTGTGTCGTTTGACGGTGCCCGGAACGGCCAGCTTGGTCCCCAAAAGTTCCTTGAGGATGAAACCATTAAGAAGTACGTTTTGGCGTACATAAATATAGACGATGATGCCGTTAGGGGAAGTGAATTCACTGTGGATGCCAATCCAATGCTTAATCACATAATCCGCAAAGTCAGCAAGGTGGTGCCGTTGCCTAAGGACACCAAAGCATTCAAAAGCTTACCGAAGCTCCAAGACGACGACGATAATGACGATGAAGACGACGATGAAGACGAAAAGTCTGTCTCGCTCTACAAGTACTGGAAGAAACAGAACAATGCTACCATTGGCAACGATCTCGGCCGGTCCGTGTACAAGACCAATGGGTTCCCGTTCCAGTACCATGCCACGGTGCCCATAATGAACGTCAAATTTGCCAACGACCCCAAAAGAGACTCGTCGGTGTATGTGAGCAACTCCAACTACTACTCGTACGACTGGCTCGTGAAACGAGAGATTGATGACGGATTTGTGTTGCACAGTGTGTTGATCAGGTACTTGGGCATGCTTATTATCACGCTAAGTGAACACGAAGTGGTGGATTTCAAGACACATTTCTACTTTGAGCACATTCAAAACCGAGTTAGTCAGTTTTTGGACGATAACCAAGAGGAATTGGAGGTTTGGGCCGATACAGATATCACTAAGTACTTGGATCTTCCATTTTTCAACTTTAATGGCGATGAGGACGAAATCGAGACGTTCCACAACCTTTCCACCAAATTTGCAGATGTGTGCCGGAGTCTTAAGGCGTCTTCTACTATTTTCGACCTGTACAATGTCAAAGTACAGCTAGGGTTGATTCAAGACTACCCTTGGTACCAGCTTTACAAGAAGGTGAAGCTATGGGCCCAGTTCAAGGTTTCCAACTATAAATTGTTGCATCTTGACCGGGACTTGTCACGGAAGGACGACGACACAGGTACAGTGACCAACTGGTTCAATCACGTCTTCTATAACAATCCGTTGCATGGCGAGTCAGTTTTGGGAGACCTCCAAGCAGCTGTAGATGCAGGAAATTTGGAGAAAACAGTGAAGACGATGTTTGAGTTGTACGAGAAGTTCAAGGGAGTAGATAAGAAGATGAGCTAGAGGAAGGGAGATAAGGATGAGCTAGAGGAAGGGAGAAAAGGAGCAGAAGAGAATGCGTTGGAGGTTCAGGACGTGAAAGATTACAGAAAGTTTTGTTTCAAGAGGTATGCAGACAGTATAAGATATTAAGACTGGAAGTTGCTGCATTGTGGCAGTGCCTGACATCTGGCTGCAAATTATGCAAACAGCGATGCCAGTGCCTCGCTTTGCCACTCCGTCCCGTCTTCAACTTCCTTCATAGCTTTTCCACCGCCAATTTCCTCCTTAAAGGTGTCTATATAATTTGCAGCCGCGTTTTGCAGCATAATTTGAGATACATCACTTTTAAATATTTTAGATACACGTCGCTTGCAACTTTACTACACATATAGTCCCACATTTCAATGTCATTTGAGCAGAAAGATCTCCAAAACTTGTGGTTCCTTACCACCATGTCAGGAGCCCACAGAATCTATAAAAAAATGAACAGAAACAGCGTTTTGGCCATGTCTATTCCCCAAGTGTGCAGATACATTGCAGACGAAAAAGAGACAAGCAGAACAGCAAATATGGGGGACTTTTCTAGTGGAATTGTTGGCTGTGCAAATCTTCGGGTGTGTAGCACCTTGATGTATGGGGTTTCGTTGCTTTATAAGCTCCAGGTAAACTACTACATGTCTGATTTGATGCTTCTTCTTTCGCAGATCAAACTGTCGAAAATGACCCCTAGTGTGACCACAAACGTCCCTGAACCAGCTGCTGTTGTTTGAGTGGCCAAAAAGACGCCTTTGTGGTTGTTACCTGACGATTCAGGGTTTTTGTTGGACGACTACACCAGCGGTTTTGATCTTGAGGGGGAGCTTGAAATGGGCCGCAATGCCAGCAATTGGGGTCCTGTTGGGCAATTGGAGTCTATGGAGATGGAAGAAGACCTGATGATTTTGCCGTATATTATTGAAGAAGAATCTGCTGGATTTGGGTTGGATTTCAGCGACCATACGGTTTCTACGCCTATGGATAGCAGACTTGATTTTGATTTCAGCTTGGATATCGATGAGGCGCCCCGGCAAACGCTTAACAGCCCCCAAACGCCTAGCAAGCCCCCCAAAGAGGCAGAGCAAGTCTTTAGGGGTTCTGAGTCGCAGGTTCTGGCTCCTAGCACCTCCATTAGACGCAAGAGAAAACATGTTTTAGTGGAAGACGACGCTCTCCAAATCAGTGTTTCTGAGTTTGATGATTTTGCAGCTAATTTCCACACCATAATGGAGTATGAAGCATTGAACCGCAGAAAGTGCTCAAACAGCCAGAAGTTAGAGGAATTGAACAATTTCCTTGCTTCAAATGTTGCTAGCTGCCACCAATTGGTACCTGTTGTTACTGTGCCAGTATCCAGTGTTTCAGCCTCGCCATGGCCAAGCACCCCCGAAGCCGGGCGGAGGATGACAGGGTCTCATTTCATTGCTGAAATGGACGACGTAGACTGGGATCTTGACCATGACGTATCGTTGCAATTTCCAGACGATTCGAGTACCAGTATAGCTATTGAAACGTCACGGTTCTTGCTGTACTTGCACAACTTGCCTGAGGAGCAGTTTGTAGACGGCCACATCAATTTTGCCAGTATTTGTCCTTTGGATTGTGACCGTGCTTTGGCTGCAAAGAGTTTAGGCAGCTTGTTGGAACTTGGAAGCAAAGGGTTAGTGAAATTTGTTTCACAGCAAGAGGGAATGTGCAAGTATAACGAGATAAGTGTTGCTTTATGCTGATTGAGATGCGGTCGGGCGATGCACAAAGATAAGAGGTAGGGCGATGAAGATAAGACAAAGAGAAGATGCAAAGATTATGGTACGACTGAAACAAAGATAATATTACAACTAATACAGTGCTATTTTGAAATAAAAGAAGGAAATTGCAGGCTTACTGTTCGTGTTTAGCGAATTCTTCGTCAGCTTGAACAAGTTCATCTTCACCTGGTTCTTCATACTCGGATTGGTGCAAAGATAAGGTTGGTTTAACAGCAGCAGCATCTAAAGTCCAAGAAGCCAAGGCGTTTTCAGCATCAATGATGATTTGTTTGGAAGCTTCATAACCATCGTAAGCAGGTCTAGTTTCACCTGGAGTGACAGCAGAATCGTCCAACAATTCCAATAAAGCCTTACCATAACCAGCAATCAAGGCGTATTTTTCAGCCAATTCCCTGGTAGCATCGAATTGGTAGTTGTAAGCAGCTTTTAATTGTTCTCTGGTGATGTTAGACAATTGAGCTTCAGCAACCAAAGATTCAGCTTCGGCTCTAACCAATTCTTGTTCCAAGACAGAAATCTTTGGAGATTGTGGGTCCTTGTATTTCAAGTGAGCAATTTCATCGGTGATTTTTTGCTTTCTGTCTCTGGAAGGTTGAACAGAAGATTCAATGTTTCTGATGGTCTTCAAAGTGATTCTGTATTGGTCATACTTATCAATGTATTGGTCTTCTAATTCACCAATTTCATAGATAAGAACCCCCAATTTGTCGGTGACATCAGAAACATCGTCGTCGTTTTCTTCACCCCAAGCACTCAATTGCTTAGCAACATCCCTTCTTTCCCTGGCAGTCAATTCAATGGCTCTCATGACATTCTTTTCCATCTTGATGTATTGACTCAATTTTCTGGACAATTCAGGACCAGTTGAACCAGCCACGGTTTTTCTAAAGTGGGATGCAATTCCCCCCTTACCAAAGAATCTAGACTTGGTGGAAGATGGAGGAGGTGGAGGGCTTTGCAATTGAGAAGCAGTTGGAGCTTTTTGGGATCTTAAAGAGTAAGTTCTGTGCATTTTTCAAGGTTAATTGAATTTGGACAAAAAAATGGTGGAAAAAAAAAGGAATTGGGCGGGAATTTCATCTTTTTATACGACAATTTTTTAGTTTTTGTGGTTTTGATTTTTTTGTCCAGTCTTGCTGTTGCTTCCCAAAACGGAAATCGGGTTATAATTAATTATTAGAATTATTCTGAGACGCATGGAAGCCTTCGATTTAGGTTGAAGGGTCAAAACCAAAAGTTTCAAAGTTTGAGTTTGTGTTTGTGTTTGTTGTTACAAATACAATCTGGCATGTTTGGTTTGGAAACTGCGGTGGGTGTGGGTGTGGTGGTGCTGGTGGTTATGGGGTATATGGTCGGATTCGGGTTCCAAATGTGGCCATAAACCCAGTTTTCCATTTATGACTGTGTTAAAAGTGTTCATTTGGTTCTGTGACGTTGTTCCTCTGTTTCTGTTGCATTCTGGGCCGTGGTCTTTACAACCGTGTCTAAAGTTCCATTTTTAGTACGTCCCGGTATGCATGACGTCACAACCATCACTCGCGACGGCCACCGCTGATGATCAAAAGCGTGTCCCTACCGGCAACCACCAGGCTGCAACGAAGCGATATGGACTCTAACTAGGTGCCAAATGTGGAGGTCATGGCCATCAAGAACTCAGTACATGAAACACGACCATTAGAAATGCAGATCCGTTTTCTTGTCAGTCATTCGGTTGCACGGTGAAGGAACGACAACGAGCCGAACATCAATGAGAGTACAGATAGAGGTAAGAAGGTACAGAAAGGTACAGAAAGTTTTAGCAAAAAGTACGAACAAGAAGGTACAGCAAAAAGGTACAACATGAAAGAGGTACAGCAGAAAGTTACAGTACAATATGGCATTACTAAAACACCCCAGAATCCCAGATCTGCAGGCACAGAGTCCCTGGAGGTACCGGGGACGTTGCTACCAACCACACAGCAATAAATGACAGGCACTCAAAAATATGCGCAATGGGCAAACACGGAGGGGAAGACTCGCCTAGGTGTCGTAAACTTTGATGTTTCTGGAACTTTAGATCGAGAAGGAGCAACTGTGCTGTCTTGTTTTGTCTTGAAAAGGTGTAATACCTCTTCAAGCTTCAGATTTTCAAGGATAGCTCCAAAATTTCCATAAATTTCAAAGATAGCTCCACAGCATCCAAGTTCGAGCTTCAAGCTGCAAATTCCTTTTTCCAAACACCAGATTTGAAAGTGTTCAAGCTCCAATTTCAAAAGCTCCAATCTTCAGCTCCGTTTCCTGTTCAAGCTTCATATCATGGTTCATCCAAATTTATGCCTTAATCCGCTTGGCCTCTCTTTCCCCCTCCAACTCTCTCTTCCCAAGCTTCAAGCCCTGCAAGATCCTGAAGTAATCTTCTTCAAGGGCCTGGTACGCCGTTTGCAACTTATCCATACGCACCGGCTTCTCCAACGAGTTCAAAGCGTCTTTATTCTTTTCATATAGCCTTGTCTTGATATAAAGCCTTATATCTTTTTGGTTCCCACCAAACTGTTTCAAGTTATGTAGCAAAATCATCTCCACCAAACGGGAGAACTGCCTCTTTTCCAATTTTTGCTGTAACCTGAAACTTTCGAGCCAGCCTGGCTCTTTAATTTTGGTGAAATCAATGTCTTTGACGTTGATTACCAGATTCAACCTGTTCAAATCAGACTTGTCTCTCATATCGTCGAAAGCTTCGTTGGGATCTTCCACAACAACCTCATACACCTCGTCATCCTTAAGCCAAGTCTTATAAAGCTCCAGATACACCTTGGACCCGATATGCTGGCCTTGGAAGTTGGGCAAAATCACAAACTGACTGATTTTCTTTCTGGTTTGTTTGACGCCCTGGTCAAACCCCTTGGCCCCGGGATACTTCCAGTAGTTGTAAGCAGTGACAAACCCCACAATGGAAGGTTCTGGGTCTGCTCCTTCAAACGGTTCGCTGACGTCTCCATAAATAACGTACAAGTCCCATAACTCGTCTTTGTGGTCAATGAACGACCCTGCTTCGATGAAAAGCAACACAAGGATCTGGAGACGCTTCAAGAGCTCCACGCCGGCGGTATCCTTGATGTTGATCTTGTATATATCGTACTTGCCGTCAAAAGAAGCCACTTTCTCTCCAGGAATCTTGTACTCTTGTTTCTCAATAGCTGTGGCTTCCAACCACGCCATTTCGTCTTTGAAAACCGTAGTTTCCGGCAAGTACTGCAACATCTGCTTCTTGGGGTCCACAACGGAGTCGTTCAACTTGCCTTCGTCCTTAACATTCAAAAAGGGATAGAAAGTGTAGTGGTCAAAGCAAAGAAAGATAGTAAGGTTTTTGTACCCGAAAATCGACTCAGAATCGCCGAAAATGGGGTACGTAAACGCAGGCTTGATGGGCACGGCCGACCCATTGTTTGTGAGGAAGATCTTGAGCGCTTCGTTGGATGAAACGGTCCACAATTCGGGCTTTAAAGCCTCAGTTAAGTCTGCCATTGGTGACTGATGGAAAAGAACCAGGCGCGTCGATGTATGGGTAGATGTCGGCATGTCGTGACATTCGCGGTGAAATGTCGCAGTGTCGCGAACAAAAAATAACCGGGTTAAATGTCGCGATGTCGTCATTTTGGATCCCTTTTTACATCTGCAACTATCAAGTACACATATATTCTCTATTAACTACTCAACAACAACCACCAAGTCCCCGGCGTCCACCATGTCTCCGTTCTTGTGGAAAATCTTCACCACTTTCCCAGAACTGGTGGCATTGACGACCATTTCGGTTTTCATGGCTTCCACCACGATCAACCCATCACCCTCTTTAACTTCATCACCAACTTCCACCAACGGTTTCCAAAACCGACCACTGTACTCCGAATAAACCATCACGGCGTCGTCGCTGAACTGGTCCGCCTCGGCACTAACTGGAGCAGCACTTTGAGCCAATTCGGCGTTGGAAATTTGAATCAACCGGTTAAACTCTTCCAATTTGTCACCACCTTGGTTCTTCTGGAACTCCTCGATGCTGGCACTGTTCTCTTGAATCCATTCCAAGTACTTGGTGTGGTCAAATACCGACTCCACAATGTCCACCTCGAACTTCCCGGCATTCATTTGCTCGCTGAACTTGTCCACTTCTTCTTCAGAAACCGGGTAGAATTCCACCTGGTCAAAAGTCGACAACAACCAAGGATGGTCGGTGGAATGGGTTCCCAATGTCAACTTGTCCCAAATAGGAACGGTTCTTCCCACCAATTGGTACCCACCAGGGGATTCCATGGTGTAGATACACATATAGTTACCACCAATTCCCACAGTTCCGTTTGGAGTGAAGGTTCTGGACGGATTGTACTTGGTACCCAAGAATCTGTGACGAGGATCCAAAGGAACCGCACAGGGAGCTCCTAAGAACACGTCCCCAAGACCCAACACCAAGAATCTGGCGGTGTAAAGCATATCTTTGACATCTTTCCTGTCAATACCGTTGATGGAAGCAATAAAGTCCACATTGTTAGGTAACCAAGGAGCCTCGCTTCTGATGGTCTCACTGTACCGTTTGACGGCGTCCATGGTCTTGGAGTCTTCAAAGGCCATTGGCAACTTGATCACTCTGGACTTGACTTTCCACTTGTTGACGAAAATGATCTCTTTTTCAATCGACACCAAAATCTTGACCAAGTCCTGTTGTTTGACCACTTCACCATCAAATTCAATCAACACCGACCTGACACCCTGGGACATCTCCACAATTCCACTGGTTTTGCGTTCAGTCACGATTTCGATGAGTTTGTGGATTCGGTAGCTCAAGTTCAAGTCCATGGTGTTTTCCCCGTACTCCACCAAAATGTAACGGTCTCCTGCTTGTCTGTAGACCACTTTAGGAGCGTTATCTGAAGGCTTGAAAGTGAAAAGCACCGGGTCTTCAGGCAGTTTCAAAGCAACAGCAGATTCTGGAGAAACTTCAGGCAATTCGCCAACCAACTGTTCAACCAACTTATCTTGTTTGATCTTCAAATCCTTAGCGTCCTGCCAGCTCAATGGCACAAACTGCACCATGTCACCAGGCTTTACTTGTCCAATCTTCCACATTTCAGCCTCAGCAACCACGGCTTCACACACAAATCCACCCAATGAAGGCCCGTCACAGGTCAAAATAACCGGCTCGTCACCAGTAAAGTTGATAGCACCCAAAGAATAGACATAATCGTGGGCATTAGAAGGATGTAACCCAGCATCTCCACCGTCGGGTCTGGCCCATTGAGGTTTTGGCCCAATCAATCTGACTCCGAATCTGTTGGAATTGTAGTGGATCTTCCATTCGGACTTGAAGAACTCTTCCACCGACTCTTTTTTAAAGAAATCTGGCGATCCGTGGGGCCCACAAGTGACCCCCACTTTCCAGGACTTGCAAGAATAGTCTGGAATCAAGGAGTGTGGGATTTTGGTGGGCGAAGAAACTGGCGATGGGAGAGTGCAGCTGGGCAATTCAGGCTGGCCCAAGAACAAAACGTCTCCGAGTTTAAGAACTCTACCATTGTAACCACCCAAGTTTCCTAAAGCAAAAGTGGATCTGGATCCCAAGTACTCAGTAACGTCAATACCGCCCCTGATGGTCAAATAGGCTCTGCACCCGCTGGTCAACTTGCCAATGGCCAACTTGTCGCCGGCCTTGATGGAAATAGGCTCCCATTGGCCCACTTTGGTGCCGTTAACTTCAACGCTGGTTTGTCCTCCGGTAACGGCAACCACCGTATCGTGATGGAACAAGATTTTGGGTCCCGACAACGTGATTTCGATCCCTGGAGCCCCCTTGTCGTTTCCGACGATTCTGTTGCCGATTCTAAAAGCGTATTCGTCCATACACCCACTTGGAGGCACCCCGATGTGCCAGTACCCTTTTCTTCCTGGGTAATCTTGCACGGTGGTGTAGGCACCAGGATCTAAGATTTCAAAAGCAGTAGGCTGGTACTTGAACGAGTCCAAGATCTTGGTGTGCATTTGGCAGTTTTCAAACATCTTGGAGTTGGCAATGGACCGCAAGTAGTCGACATTACTGATGCAACCGTACACCACGGTCTCATCCAAAGCCTTTCTGAGTTTTAACAAGGCGTCGTTTCTGTCTTTACCATGGACAATGATCTTGGCCAAGGTAGGATCGTATTCGGCCGAGATCACAGTACCTTTTTCGACCCAGCCGTCAATTCTGGCCCATTCCGGGAACTTCACTTCGGTCAACTGACCTGGAGAAGGCATAAAGTCCTTTACTGGGTTTTCTGCATACAATCTAGCTTCCATAGACCAGCCCGAAACGGTGATTTTCTGTTCGTCCAAGGCTGGAGCCATGTCTGCAGCAATCAAAAGCATCCATTCCACTAAATCGAACCCGGTAACCATTTCGGTGATGGGGTGTTCCACCTGTAATCTGGCATTGACCTCTAAAAAGTAGAATTCGTCTCTTTTTTGGTCGTAAATGAACTCCACGGTCCCGGCACACTTATACTTCAAAAGCGAAGCCAACGATTCACCGGCCTTTCTCATTCTTTGTCTAGTAGTTTCAGGCAAGTTTGGTGCTGGGGTCTCTTCAATAACTTTCTGGTTTCTTCTCTGCAACGAACAGTCTCTTTCTCCCAAAGCAATGGCTTTCCCGTACCCGTCACCCAAGATTTGGATTTCCACGTGTCTGGAGTTCTCCACGAACCGTTCTAAGAACACCCCGTCGTCACCAAAGTACGATTTTCCTTGATGTTGCACGGTTTCAAAGATCCGTTCAATGTCTTCTTCGCTGTCACATTTTTGCAACCCAATACCACCTCCACCGGCAGTAGACTTCACCATCACAGGATACTCCAACTTGTTGGCCACTTGTCTAGCTTCTTTGGCGTCTTTGATCAAATCAGAACCGGGAACCAATGGCACATCTGCAGCCCTGGCGATTTCTCTGGCACTGTGCTTCAACCCCAACTTTCTAATAGCGTCACCGCTTGGTCCCACGAAAACAATGCCTTCTTTACCACATCTGTCGGAGAAGTCGGCGTTTTCTGACAAGAACCCGTAACCTGGGATAATGGCTTCGGCCCCAGACTCTTTAGCGGCCTTGATAATCTTGTCGATGGAAATGTAAGTCTCAGCTGCGGTTCTGCCGTGCAAAGGAATAGCCACATCGGCCATCAAAACGTGTTCGGCGTACTTGTCCAAGTCGGAGTACACAGCAATGGCTTTAATGCCCAACTTCTTCAACGTTTTCATGATTCTAACGGCAATTTCACCTCTATTAGCAACCAACACCGAGCCAAAAGGCTTTTTGACTTGAGACTTGGTAAACTCGATGTAATTAGCCCATCCACCATACTTGGTGATTTCCACTGTTCCTGGAGCATTGTAACCGGACTCTTCACAAATAAACGACTTGACATTGGAGCCGTCTTCCAACTCGACGGTTCCAATTCCCAAGGGTTGCGGCACCATGGCAATAAAGTCACCAAACCTTTCAATTGGCACCGCATAAACTTCAATGGTGATTTTGGATCCGTCTTCTTCCACTCTTCTCAACCCCGGCTTCATAATAGGACCGGTCTTGGGCAAGCAGTAAAGCTTGTAGTTGGCAGAGGTCTTGGTTTGCTTGACAAAAGTAGCATTGACCTTCTGCAATTGCCAGTGCAACTCAAAGCCTTGCAAATGGGCACCCACCACTGCCAATTGGATGGTGGTTTGTGGGTTTGGTTTGGGCACAGCCACCGCCAATTCGTCACCAGCACCCACCAAGTTGTCTTTCAAGCACCCCATGAATCTGTTGGCAGACTTGGCTTTCAAAAACTTGTTGGCCAAGTCCAATAAGGCGAAATCATTGAATTTCTTGGACAATAAGGTGATTCCAAAAGGTAAACCATCGGATCTGAACCCCGCTGGGATAGATAATGCCGACAAGTCGGCCAAGTTGACGAAGTTGGTGTATGTACCCTGGTAAGAATTGATCTTAATGGGCTCGTTTTGCACGTCTTCGATTTTGGGGTTCAAAGGAGCTGTAGGCAACACAATAACGTCCACTTCGTCCATGGTCTTGCTGATTTGCTGCAACAACACCTGTCTTTTGTACTCGGACTTGAAGCAGTTGGCAGCAGAGTAGTTTTCGCCGCCCTTGATGATTTTGGTGACAGTAGGGTCCAAATCTTTCTCGGGAGGATTGGTTTTGAAAAATTCTTCAGTAGCAACGTATCTTTCGGTGACCCAAGGACCTTCGTACAAAAGTTTGGCCAAAGACACAAACGGGTCCATGTCGACGGGCTTCAAGTCGAATTTCAATTTTTCAAACACGTCCACGGCCGATTTGTACACCTTGGGGTTCTCTTCCTCGCCGTACCACAACAAGCTGGTAGGAATCCCGATTTTAGGCTTGAAAAATGCCGTCAAAGGGTTGGCAGGCAACGGTCTGGAGTACTCGTCGTGCTCTAGGTCGGGCTTGGCCAAAATATCCAAGGCTATTTGGGCGTCTTTCAAGTTCAATGCAAACACAGACACACAGTCCAACGATTTGCATGCAGGCACCACACCTTTGCAGGAAAAGATCCCTTTAGTGGGCTTCAACCCCACCAAGTTGTTCAAGTGGGCAGGCACACGGCCAGACCCGGCAGTGTCGGTGCCCAACGCCAAAGGCACAATCCCTCTGGCCACCACCGAAGCAGACCCGGCTGATGACCCTCCACTGACATACTTGTCATCAAAAGTGCAAGGAGTGATCCCGTACGGCGACCTGGTGCCCACCAATCCGGTGGCAAACTGGTCGAGGTTGGTCTTCCCGATAATAATGGCCCCTTGGTCTCTTAAAAGCTTCACCACCGTGGCGTCTTCCAAGGGTGTGTATTTGAAGCTGGGACAGGCAGCAGTGGTATCAAAGTTTTTGGCGTCGATATTGTCCTTGATGGCCACAGGGACCCCGTAAAGTGGGAGTTCCTGCTTGCTGGAGCTGCTTTGGAGGAAGTCCCATTGGTGGACGATGTTTTCCTTGGACGCAAGAGAGATCCAGGCTGGATCTTCTGTGGATTGTGATTCAACTAAAGCAAGAAGCTGGCGAAGAGAATCGGCAGGGGTAGACTCGAAATGGAACTTCGTCCACTGGTCGACGGTCCATCCGATCATGATTTCTGTTTGTGTTTTTTTGGGTTTGTGTTTTTTAGTTAGTTTTAAATAAAAACTATTGATAAGAGGTTTAGAGGGGGATTTGGCCTTCTTATATGATGGTGTAGGGCCTGGGGAACCCCGAGAAAAGTCGTGGCCCTACCATTTTGTGCTGATAATTAACGATAAGTAGATTGGCAATGGGTTTTGAAAGTGTGTGGGGCTGAAAGGGGCTGGTGGGGGTGCTTATGTGTGCTGTGAGTTGTGTTTGTCAACTCTACCTTGGCCTTGTGTGCAGCTTTTAACTGGCTATGAAAACCGTTACTGTTACTTCGAGCTTATCAATTGATCTCATCTCTAACTTTAACTTCGGTGTGAGCTGCTTTTAACGCTGGAGGCTAAAAGGGCCGAAAATAGCGAGCACCTTGCTGCGAATTTACGCACTTTTAGGGCCCATAAAGTCGGTGGTTACGGCCCGGAAATTCGTGGGGCGGCTGCAACCAGTGGCAGCACAGCGGATTTGGGCTATTTTGGTGCATGGGCGCGATAGGCCATCTACCGGCGCGCACTACATCCAATTTAACTTACGTCAATTTTTGAGGCCTGCATATAAGCTGTGCTCACTTATCGCCGGCATGTTTATTGCCGTTGATTGGACGCAGATAGAAGATATCCTGTTAACAGGGGTGACAGTATTTTCACTCTTGTCTTGTCAGGACAGGCCCTTGTCTGCCGTACCCAATCGGTAGGCGATAGGCCGTACTGCATAGAAACTTTTGCAGCTAAAGATCTTAGACAACTGTAACTGGACTTATTGGAAGATTCCGTGCAGAATCCCTGGTGATTCCGTGCAGACTCCTTTGCAATAGACTTGTCCATCCAATCTATCACACAATCACTTCTATCACACTTCTATTCTATCGCTTCTATCACTTCTCTTATCACATTTATTAAATCTATCACATAACTACTCTTTCTTGTCGGAGTCTGCCAAGTACGAATCAATGGCTTGTCCCTCTACTATCTGCCTACTAAGCTGGTTGCTCAATTGTGCCTGGACCTGTGACTGCACAGAGTGCAAGTTTTCTGGGTGGGAATTTTGCCATTCTTTAAGCTTGTAACCTTGGCCAGTGATGTCCCAGTACATTCCTCTGATAGTTGTACCAATAGAATTCCTGCTCTCCCACAAAGGTCCAATAACTACCGCAATGGTGGTGATCCAAATCCAGATAAATGCAACCACAATCCAACCCGTGAAAAATTTCTTGCTGAAAATGTACCCAGTCCCGTACATTGGCATTGGCCAAAGAATAAGGAAACTCAACGTGATGAAAATACACAAAGCCAAGACGTACTTGAAATGCTTACCCAACTTGACAAACTCTTCGGCGTAAGCATCTTTATCGACCATAGCGATATCCTGGGCAACTCTAGAGATCTGAGATGTCACGGCCACCACATTGTCCTTCTTTTCGATATCTTCAGATTCCTGTTCGGCTTCAAGCAACTCTTCTTCTTCGTCCACTCTTCTAATTTTAGCCAAGAGAGACCAGTCGAAATTCTGGGGCTTGAAGATCAATGTGAAAATTGGCACAAGGATCAATGGCATCAACAACGACACAACGTTTCCTGTAAGCATTGCATCGTCTTCAAAAGTGGTGTCGACATTGACGGCACCAAACTTGGTCTTGGCACACACCAACCATGCAATGATACCCAAGGATGTGGCAATAGGTGGAGTCAAATAAGCAGCCTGTTCGTTTTGGTACGAGCTCAAAAGCGTGCATAAAGAGGGAATAACGGCACCTCCCATCAAAATCCCCATCAATTCGTACAAGTAACCCATGGAGACACCCCCATAGTACAATCCAATAGCAAACCCGGCCATGGTGTAGGCGAAAACCACCACCGAAATATGGGAAACCGTCATCAACTGTCTTCCAGTAGCTTCTGGTTTGAAATAAGTTCTGTAGATATCGAAAGTGACCACATTGGAAACTGCGATCAATTCTGACGACATGGCAGACGTAGCAGCAGTGAACATCAAGATCAACGAAGCAACGGCCCCGCCTTTACCCAAAATGGCCACAGCAGCGTTAGGCAACACCAATCCGGCATTGACTTCGAAATCTGACAAACTGTTTGGGTAGGTAGGCCAAGCCGGAGTCTTTTCCAACGCCAAAGCCGTGAGACCCATGGTGGTGGCAGTGAAGAACGGAATGGCAAACCACGTAAGACCTCCGATAATGTAACCTGGCATAGTGGCACGAGGACTGGCTGCAAAAATTTTGGAAAAGTAAGCAGTGTCCAAGTAGATAGAGGTGTTACCTGCCACATTGATAGCAAAGAAAATCCCCCCGGCTCTGGACTTCATGGTCAAGTAACTACCGTTGGCATTCCCCTCTCTTGGCTTGTCGATTCCAGCCTGTTTAACCAAGTCGTAGACGGCACTGGGGCTTCCCAACACGTCAGAAGTGCACCATACAATGAACCCAAACACCAAGGCGATGATCACCACAGCAGCTCCATTGACGTAATCGGTGACAAAAGTGGCCTTCAACCCCCCGAAAATCGTGTAGATAACCACCCCCAATGGCAACAACAAACAGGCAGCCACAATGTTCATGCCAGTTAAGTTAGAAAGCACGGCTGACCCTCCAGATAACAACATGGCAGTGACCAAAATGTTGGTAATCAACCCCCAAGTGCAGAAAACAAGATGGGCTTTTTTGCCGTACCTAGCTTCAATGATTTCCAAGTAGGTGTGGGCGTTGGGAGCCCTTTGCTTGGCTTTCAACCCAATACAACTGAAAAAGATAATCTGCACCGTGGCACCAGCAGCGTAGTAAAAAGCACCACCGACCCCATTTTTGTATGTTTGGGTAGTAGAAGTCAAAAGCGTAGCAGACCAAGTCCACGAACTCACCACACACGCAGAAATAAGGTACTTCTTCACCGAACGACCGGCAGTAGAGAACTCTTCTGCCGTCATGATCTCTTTATTGTATCTTTTCAATACCCAAGTAATAAACATCATTAAGGCTGCAAATGCAAGCCCTAACCCGACAACGACTCCGTACCCGGCCCCTTGGTTCAATGGCACGTAAATATTAGCGTCCGACATGGGTAAAGTTGTCTGTAGTGAATGGTACTGATAGAACGCTTTTTAAGAGATTTGGTGGGTTATTTATATTAGTTTTATAAAACCTGTTATCTTATCTGACAGCTAAATTGGTGCGGACACGCTATCGCATCGCAACAGAAAAATTCACGGGCCTGTGCCAATCAAGCAAAACAGCCAAAAATGGCAAAAAAACTGGGCCGAATTCAGGGCCGGGAAAAGATACTAAAAAATCTTGTTTAATCCCCAGATACCGACTACCATATTGGGAGATTTCCGTGCAGATGCCTTTTGATTTTAGCCCCAAATTTCAACTTGCATGCACACCTGGTGTATCTGGCCCTGACTAAACCTGACATATCCTGCCAATTGGCATGAAAATTCTGGCCTTACATTACAAAATTTGTAATACAAATGGCCTGCATGTCTAGTGCAAGAAAACCCCTTCTCCAAGAAATAAAGGGCTTCAGGGAATGTGCCTTTCAATTGCCTTAGGCCAATTTCCTGGCTTGTGCACGCCTAGTGCCAACTGATTTGCCAAATTTTAAGTTTCCATGCTTATCGAACCGGTTTGATGCCTTACGCTTCAGATAAAGAAACAATGCAACAAAACGGTTATGCTACTTCCTGGGAATCCTCATCCACATTCCCGATCTATGGTTTTGATAGGTTCTTGCGGCGTCCGATTGTTGTCCTGTTTGCACGGGCTTCAACATTTGAAAGGCTTCAATGTTTGAAAGGCTTTCACTTTCAATTGCCTAAACGAATTGGAGTCCCGATAACTGCTGGAGTGTGGAGTTTATTTCATTATCGTTAAGTTCAAGCTGCATGGGGTCGTTATCGGGATCCACCTCGAGTTGCAGCGGTGAAAATTCGGCGCTTTGTTTGCTAGTTTCGCCGTGGGCCTGCCGAATGGCTTCGTCTAGTACTTGCTGCTCTTTAATCACCTTTTCCTTGAAACTCTGTTCTAGCTTGAAGTCCTCTTCTGCCTCCTGCTCAAAACTGTAATTTTCAAGCTTATTTATAAAGTAGAACGTGCCCATGATGGTCTGGTCGATCAACGCAAGCCCTGCCTCCACAAGCCGGTTCAATTCCTCCATCGCTATATCAATTGACCAGCCGAAATGGTCGCTGACGTCGTTGACACTGACTCCCTTGAAATACTTCAAATTGTCCTTGAAATAGTCGTCCTGGTCAAACTCCTGGAAGAACTGCTGTTTGTACTTGTCGAACTTGAACTTGATTTCTTGGCTCTTGAGGAACTTGACAATGGTCATGGAGGGGTCTTCGTTGAATTTGGGCCGGAGAATCTTAAGCCCTGTGTCGTACGTGTTAACCACCACCGGCAAATTGAGCTTCTCAAATAACTCAATAGACTTGTTTAAATTGGCCGCCTCAATCAACTCAGTGCCAAATCCTTGGCTCAATATCAAGTACCGGTTATAGTCTGCAAACAAATCCTGGATAGACACCATAGACGATGTCTTGGTGAGCTTGAAGTTGATTAAGTACTCGCTCAAATGTCTGGCCAACTCCTCATGGTAGAATCGGGACTCTTTGCTGATAGTTAACGGGCTTATTTTGGTGCCTGCTGCCAACTTCTTTTGCCCAATTAACGTTTTGAACGACGTCGACAACTTGATCAAGTCCTGCGCCTTGTACATCAACTGGTCCAAGTCTTCAAGCGACGTCGATAGCGTCATCTCATTCTGTTTCTGTGTTTGTTCTCTGAGCAACTGAAGCTTGTGAATTCCGCTTCCTTTGATTGGCCCTGCACCAGCCCCGCTGGCCCTGTCGTTGATTCGGGTGGCCCCCACATTGACGTTTCCTGACTGTTTGAGCTTCTCCCACCTTATGTCGTCTAGCACTTTGGTTATGGCATCGTTGAACTGCACTTCCCCACTGGTCCTGAAACTCAACTTGATGTACTTCTGGCCCCCCGAGTACGACTCTTCTCCCTCTAGGACTATCTCAGGACCGCCGCTTTGCGCCACGGGCGACTTGGCTCTCTCTAACCGTGCAAGCAATTCCGGTGGCACAGACGACCGGAGCTGGCTGCCACACATTTCACAGAATTTCAACGACGGATGGTTGATAAACGTGCATTTGGGGCACTGGTCGTCTCTAGACGCCGTTGAAGACCCCCCAGACACCACACCGCTCTCTATACCGTCTGCCGTGGCTTCTGGGGTTGCAGAGGTCGCCGTTTCTTGCAATTGCTCGATATACTTCTTCGTGGGTGGAATCCCACAGGAAACACAGGGGGGCAAATTTTCCATGTCCACCGTCTCCAAATGGTTGTTGAACAGGCAAATCTTGCAAACCCAGTCCAAGGGCGCCTTCTGGGCCTCTTTGGTGTCCTCTGCCCGGCTCATCTCGTAGTATAGCTTCACCTTCGGCGACGACCTCAAAAACCGTTCAATCACCTCTGTTTTCACCACACACGCTATATCGATGGCCACCGACCGCCGCACGTCCCTGTTGTCAACGTACACCACCCTCTGGTTCGTCAAGTACACCCTGCCGCTCTGGCGATCTACCATTTTGCACCGGCCTTGGTACAATCCCACGTCATCTCGTATGAACACGATCTGCTCATTGTCGCCCAAAACTGGCCTGCCGCTTCGATTGACGTTCACCGGTTGCCACACGCCCACTCCTGACTCTTGTGTGCTTGTTTGCGATGCTGACATTGCCGTCAAAGCCGTCTGCAGGCCTTGGGGCAGAGGCGTATTCATTATCAGTATTGAGTAGGTTTGCAGAATGGAATCGCGATTTAACTGGTGTGTGTCCGGGTAACGTTTGATATTTGCAGCTAAGGGACATACAGGAAGGAAGGGAGGCAGAATTGCATGGCGAACAGCTCACTAATGAAGGAAACTGAAGGGGCAACTTCAATCAAATTGGGAAGTGAAGTGAGTGAAGTAAGAGAAGTTAAAGAAGAGAGCAAAGGGAAGAGAAATCACAGTCTATCTTATAGTAAAGTTACAGTATAGGCTAAGTAAAATTAAAGTAAGGTTGGAGTACCGTCTAAGTGAACTGAAAGTAACTCTGAAATAAGATAAAGTAAAGAAAAAATGTGTCTTACAGTAATGGCCAAGTGAAGATTTATAGAGAGAGTTAAGGAAAGATAACCTGAAGAGAAAGTGAAAATTACAAAGAAAAGAGCAAAGTGAAGTGAAGTAAAGTGGAAGTGCATTTGAAGTGCAGTTTCAAACATTTGAAATTTTCTGGAATCGGAAAACATGACACCACCCAGGCCTGTCTGAATGTCATACATGAGGATATCGCTATTCAATGTATACACCATAGTTGTATCAAGACGAGTTTACAGTCAAAGATAAAGCAAACTATATTTACTCCAATTCGTGAGGTTCGTACCATGACTTTGGAGCGTTTGGGATCCAGAACGCTTTCTTCACCTCCGGAATGGTGGTAAAATTCCTGAGCCATTTAGTCAACAAAGGATATTCCTTAATATCAATTCCAGTGGATTTTGCACCCACTACCCATGGAGCAGTAACAACGTCTGGAATGGAAATGTGATCACCCACAAGGTAGGGCCCGTTTGGTTCGTTTCTCTTCAAATACTCTTCGAGAACCCCGTACAATCGCTTGGTTTCGTTGGTGTATCTCTGGATACCATAAGGAATCTTTTCTGGCGCATACTTGACGAAGTGATTTGCCTGGCCCTGCATTGGGCCTACGCCAGCCATCTGGAAATATGTGAGTTCTAACTCCTTGTAGTATTCAGGAGTATTGTATTCGTAGCTAAATTTCCGTTCCTTGTCGTAAGTGTTGGCCAAATAAGTAATAATAGCAGCAGTTTCACTAATCACAGTGTTTGTGGATTTGTCGACCAAAGTTGGAATTCTGCCGTTGGGGTTCAATTTCAAGAACTCTGGTTTCTTTTGGTCGCCGGTGCTGATGTCAATAGCAATGACATCGTAGTTCAAGTGCAATAATTCCAAGTAAACTGACACCTTATAGCCGTTTGGGGTGCCCCAGGTGTACAACGTGATATCTGCGAGATGTTAGAATGGTGCCGGGTTCAATTTTAAGCGTCCTACGTACCGTTAGACATTATGTTATGCTAGAATGAACAGAGGGGAATTTCCGTTACTTAAATAGATCCACTAAAGATCGGACGAGGGGTGAAGCCCCGCTAAAATCCGCGTAAGTCGTACCGAGACTGTGGCGCGCTGCCACACTAGGTAATTTTGGGTGCAAATTTTCGCCAACTGAGCACAAGCGGTGAAAAGGTGGTAACTTCTGTAAAATATGAGTTGACTCTGACTACAAGAGCATTCTGATACCAAAAAAGAGTCTGAAAAGGGAGGTAAAAGGACCTAAAGGCATACGACTACTACAAAGAAGAGATTGATTGTATCAGAAGTAGAGTAAGGTGAATATACAATATTGTACTAAATCGTAAAGCATAGCAATTTCGAGTTTCGTAATCCACTTAGGAAGACACTTCTGTGTATCTCTTCAAGTCTTTAGTTTGACGATCTCCTTCGTCTTCACTGGCAAGTAGCACCCAGAACTTCCAGAACTTTTATGCACGATTTTACCACCAGTGGAAATAACTTGTTCCTCTAGTCTGTATTGTATTTTTTGGCAAGAGCAGATAAACTTTCCCAACCGTTGACCTTTCTCTGATATCATGAAATGTTTTACACATCATCCAACGAATTCATATCGGAAATCTATGGAAGTGTGGTTGTCCCAGAATGTCTCATACCGATGATGACAATTTTTGAAGAATAAAGGAAGGGGTTTCACCTCTGGTTCAAACCTGCAAGTGAATATTGACTTGGTTTGTAAATGTCAGAAAAAAAAAATGCACCAAGCAAAATTCCATATCCACACAAGGTAAAGCCCAAGTTTCTGCCTTCTACAAGTAAAATTCTGGCCTCATTACGTTGACTACACTCACAGACTATTAAACCAATTACTTTGAAAAGTAACCTGAAAATTTCAACTACTAAATTTCTACACCAATGTTCGACTACACTCAACAACCTCAACTGCAGATATATTACACTCTACGGGCCAAAATGGGTATAAGAGCCTTTTTCTAAGTTCCCAGAACCCCAATCACTTCCATTCTCTCCTTCCCAAGCCAATAACTCACTTACAGCGGTAGCTGCGATACTGGCTACTTTTATTATTGGTGCACGCACGACTTCAAATTGCCAGGACCAATTTCCCTGGACCAAAGGTGCGAAAATTCCAGTGTTTGGCCTGTCTCCGCCACGCACTCGTGGCACCCCTAAAAAACACAAATACACAAACGAAAAAAATATCAAAACTAGCCACAACTTTGGCATCTCCAATCAAGTGCTCCATCCACCTCCTTTTCGCCTCCAAAAAAAGCATACACTGCAACCAAAACCGCATATTCTTATAGTGCAAACAGCGAATTGGATTCTTTCCTTTTTAAATTAACATAAAACTTTGTTGATCTACTGATCTTTTTGAAAACAGCTTTTTTTGCACCACAAAAATTGATTTGCCTAAACCATGTCTTTTCTATTCAAAAGAACGCCTCGAACCCCACAGGAGTTGATTCGCTCCTTGAATGAACAAATCGTCAAGATAGATTTGTCCAATGACAACCACAAAAAGTACCAGGACGAATGTTCTCGTTACTTAAACCAAATCAAGTTGATCTTGAACGGAGACGACGATATAGATCCACAGCCGGATCAAATCAGTGCTTTGGCCCAGGAAATTTACCAGACAGACTGCTTGTTCCTCCTTGTGACATACTTGCCCAACTTAGACTTCGATAGCCGCAAAGACGTGTCCATTTTGTTTCTGACACTTTTAAGACGGAAAATCGCTAGCAAGTCGCCAACTGTGAACTACTTGATCTCCAACAAGCCAGAGATTTTGATTTTGTTGGTGAAAGGTCAAGAAAACACAGAGATCGGATTGATATGTGGATCTATCATTCGAGATTGCATTAAGTTTGAAGTTATAAACAGCTTCATATTGAACCACCCAGTATTTTGGAATTTTTTCAGTTATGTCCAAAACGAAATCTTTGAAATAGCCACAGACTCCTTCACGACCTTACACGACTTGATGACGTTGCATAAGAAGTTGGTTTCTGATTTCTTGACTAGAAATTATGAGCCTTTCAATAAGAATATCAATAAGCTTATTCAGCTGAAAAATTATGTGGTAAAACGTCAAAGTGTCAAATTGCTTGGAGAATTGGTACTCAGTAGGTCCAATCAGTACTTTTTGAACAAGTATTTTGACGACACTGTCAACCTAAAGTTGATTATGTTATTGTTGAGTGACAAGTCTAAGAATTTTCAAATCGAAGGGTTTCACATCTTCAAATTTTTCATTGCCAAACCCAAAAAGAGCCAAAAGATCATGGATATTTTGATCAAAAATAAGGCCAACTTCATTGAATTCTTAGAGAAGTTTGATTTGTCCAATTTGAATGATTCTACCCTTATCGATGAAAAAGACTACGTTTTTAATGAGATCAAGAAATTACCTGACATAGAAAGGGTTTAGGATAGAAGATAAATACACGAAATGACCAGATTCCACGGTTCGTAAACTTACTTCATTCTGTATTATTCTATTCACTTTCCTATTTCTCTAAAAAATTTTCACCCACTTTGCAACTCTAGAGTTCGCTGGTCTTTTGGGACCAGTTCTTGAACTGCACGTCACCGTATTGGATTTCTTCGATCCAGGCCAACAATTGTTTGGTCAATTCACCAGAAGTTCCTAAAGAAACTGGAACGTTGATGCTTTCACCTCTGAATTCGATGTTCTTGATAGGAGACACAAGAGCAGCAGTTCCAGAACCAAATGCTTCCACAAGAGTACCGTTGACAGATGCGTTCTTGACGTCGTGGATGGTGAAAGGTCTTTCACTGACTTCCCATTCACTGGAGTCTAATTTCTCTCTGCATAAAGTCAAAATAGAGTCTCTAGTAACACCTTCCAAGATAGTACCGTCCAATGGAGCAGTGACGATTTCCTTCTTACCATTGGCCTTTTGGAACACAAAGAACACATTCATGGTCCCCACTTCAGTGATGTAACCTTCTTTACCGAATAACCACAAGTTTTGTTGGTGACCTCTGGCAGCAGCTTCTCTTTGAGTCTTGATACAAGGAGCGTAGTTGGCACCCAATTTCTTGTCACCACTTCCACCAGGCCAGGCTCTAACGGCATCTTCGGTGGCTTCTAAAGAAACTGGCTTGAATCCGGTCTTGTAGTATGGACCCACAGGAGATGCAATAACGAAAATCAAGGCTCTGTCTGGGGTAGAAACACCCAAAGAAGCAGTGGTACCAATCATAGTTGGTCTCAAGTACAAAGAGTACCCGTGACCTTCAGGAATAAAGTCCTTTTCCAATTCAACGAACTTACCAATCAATTTACGTAATTCTTCCTTGTCAAAAGCTGGCAAGTCAATTCTATCAGCAGATTTAGCCATTCTTTCCATATTCTTATCAGCTCTGAATAATCTGGCTTCACCGTTTTTGTCCTTGTAAGCCTTCAACCCTTCGAACAATTCGAAGGCATAGTGCAAAACGACGGCACTAGGATCCAATTCAAGCTTGTGGTATGGATTTATGGTAGGAGTCCCCCAACCATTTTCAGCGGTCCATTCGATCTCTAAAATGTGATCGGTGAAAGTTTTTCCGAACACCAATTGGTCATTGGGCAATTTTGTTTTTGGAGTGGTGGTTTTATTGATAATCAACTTACTAGAATCTAAAGCTGACATACTGAGTAGTCTGGTTCCAAGAAATTTTCTGGTCACAGAACCGAACATGGGGAAGTGTTTATATATAGTTTTTTTTAACCAGTAAAATTTTTCACTACTTGCTTTTTTCTTTTTTTCCCGCGTTTTATATAACCGAGATTTATATGAGTCACGGCATTAGGTAAGCATTTACCGAGTCCCTTGTGGCCGTAGCGGGGCGCTTGTGTTAGTGTGGAGTCATACCTGATCGTATTCATTCAATATACAACTATGCTGTTCTGTTCTATGCGTCTATAGCAAATACGATTATATTGTCTGTATCATTACTCATTAATTACTCTTACGTTTTCCACCAATATGCCATTCATCAATAACCGAGATTTCACATTCGTTATACTGCCATCACCGCTGACGGGCGGCCGGGTCACCACCAACTGACCGGGCTTGATAAACACGCCATTGACTCTTGTGAGCCGGAGCATCACGTCGTAAATCGGTATGGACTCTAAATTAGCGTCTTTTGTATCGCTGTATGCGTCTTTTTCTGCGTCCTGTTTTTTTGCACCCAAAACTGTTTCTTCGCCATTTTGCAGCTGCATGCCAGATTTGCCGTGTTTATGTCCCTTATTGTCGTCTGGTGGTTCATGTGACCCGCTGCCACCTGCATTGAAAACATCTTGTCCTTTCTGGTTTTGTTCTGGTTCGTTGCCGTCAATACCCGAAGTTTGTTGCCCTTGGTAAAGTTTAATTAGTTCCTCGTTATGGCGTTCTATTGAGTCATACTCCACATAATTGTACAGTGAATCAACTCGACCTGCCTCAAGAAACTCTAGCGAAACTCGCAAGTTCGTGAACGATTCAATGTACACGCTTTTGTGCTTGCCCACGATCTGGAGTTTCAGGTTGACGATTTCCAGCTTGTTGCCTACGAAAAGCTCTAATTTGTTGGTGTTAGACTGCACGGGACACTGGAGTGGTGTTTTGAACATGGTGAAGGTCTCGTAGAACCCGTCGGTTAACTCCACGTAGCTGCCGTCGAGATTGGTTTGCGAGAGGTACAGTGGCTTGTACAAGTACCGAGAATAGGTGGCATCGATGTTGAAAAGATTCTCCATCGCATAGTAATGGGACTTGAGGAAATCTGTGGGTCCTGCAACAAACGGATTCACTTCACACTGGTAGAATTTTATGTCGTAAGGGTCTGTCATATCTGTGAAACTTTCACTGAGAATTTCAGGCTTAATGTCACCTTTTCCACTGATGCTTTTGCTTTTGCCAAACATGTTCTTAAGCAGGAACTTCTGAGCCCCAAACTCGCCTGAATCCGTGTCTAGCTGCCTGCTTTGTGGTTTCTTTGGCTGTAATGCCTTGTTGTACCATAACGGGTGCCCCTCTGTGGAAAATATCCAGTTCTTGGAGTCCATTCTTTTGCGGTGCAAGAACACTTCGTTCCTCTCATCAAATAACAAGTACAAGTACTTCAATGTCTCACTAAGAACAAACGACTCCATACGGTCTTGAAACCGCCCGCTTCGTATATCCTGGAGTCCTTTGAACCCACACCGGGCCTTGTATTTAGTCTGCAACAATCGAAGCATCCGTTCTCCAATTTGGAGGTACATGGGATCTTTGGTGGCTCGATACAAGTAGTATGTAGACTCCACAAACTCTGGTCTCAACGGGTACCATTCCAATCCTATTACTTCCTGTTGCTTCTCGATGTTCTCTTCAGGTAAAAGACAGTTCCATCTCTCTGGAATCAGCTCAAAGTAGTCAAATATCTTCATGAACACCATATGTGTTCCAATAGCGTCTTTGAGTTGTCCTGCAAGAACTTGGACACCGGTCCAAAAAGCACTCAAAGAGTCGATCCAAATGGTAGCATCAAGCCCGTTGTCGCTGCCCACGTTGGCAAAAATCAACGACGTAAAGTCATCTACTGATCCCTTAACCAGATGCGTCATCAAAGCTCTATAGGATCTTTTGAATGTCTCAAAAATATGAGAATCATTGAATAATATACCTGCTTTGATGCAGTATTCGTAAAATGAGTCAATGGAAGCACCTATCCCTGTAATTGCATCGTTCCACTTCTGGTCCAAAGGCAGGATCGACATAGAAAGAAAGTCTAGTGCCAGTCGGGAATTCCATAACTTCCAGAACGCCATTTGGCTCACCTGCTCAAACTGTGGGTCTCCTGTAAGTTTCGATAATAAAGTCATTTCTAGCACTGGCGTCATTGCCCCAGAAGTGCATGTCTCCTGCTGCAACTTGTACGGCACTGCTTTGACGCCTCGCTTCAAGTTAATCCGAGGCACCGGGATGTTACTGGCGGTCTTGAATGCCAGAATCAACCGAAGTCCTAGGTCATATGCCATCTCAAGCAAAAACCCATTGTACTCACGGTTTATTTGCTTAAACCTTTCACTTTCTACCAACGTGTCGTCGCTGAGAATCAAATGTGCAGACATCAACCCTCCCAACGAGCGAATAGTCGTCTCAAAGACCTGCACTATCACATCTTTGTCGAAAAAGGTGTTCTTTTCGCTTTCTAAGTACAGCAATGCCATTTCTACATCGTCCCATTTTTCAAGAATAATCAAGGTATCAAGATTATCCAAAAGCGTAGAACTGACATTTCCCAACGCATCATTTCGTATAACGTCCTCTGGGTCCATGAAGTTGGGCCCGTATCCCTGACAACTGATAGGTTTAACTTCGTCCATAGGAAATCCATGTTTCATGTAAGAGCCCCACGCGTGGTCAAAAAGCAGCGCCGTTTCGTTTTTAAGTCGCAACAAGTGTTGCGGTGTGAACGAATGGTCTGTCTTTGCAGTTACTCCTTGCATGGGCACCCAAAAGCACACCAATGCTAGGATTAAAGCCAAAGGAATCATTGACAAATCAATTCACCATACGGTTGCAGATTTTCCACCGCACGCGACTTACGCGCACGCAGAGGTGTTTTCGCGCTAACGTCGTGCTGCGACATTTAGCTTGAATTGCTGCAAAATACTCTAGAGACTTGAAACAATTAATATAGCATTCAAAAACATACTAAACTATACGTATTTACTACAGAGGGGATTATACGAATGACAAGTGTAATCTCTTGGCCTCGTAGATTTTCAATGCTTTTTCACTAGGTCGCTCTCGAATATGCTCTAACAACAAACGCAAAGAAGAGCTTTAACTAAGGGTTTCGAATGGCATCAAATATTTCCATTGCACAACAAAAAAAGGCTATGAGCATGTACCCCAGAAAAAAAACATATTTTCCTGTACCATACACCCCTTTTGTGAAGATAACCCTATGACCTTTCCCAAGTGTGGTTGCTATGAAGAAAGAACTGATTGCAGTGCAAAGATGATACATGAATACTGGAATTCTAACAAAGGTTAGCATCGTCGCAAGCAGAATCATAAAGATAATCCCCAGAAAGAGGAACGGTAAAAAAGAAACATAGAAAAACAGATTTTCATTTTCCCTATCGCTGTAGAATGGTATGCAGCCTTCTGGACGACTCTTTTCGGCACTTAAGTAGCCAAAAAGGAAGATACTCCTCAATGCATGCTCGAAAGGAAAGTGTTCTACCAACTGCCTTCCCAGGAGTTCTTGATTTCTCGTTGATATATCTGCTCTAAGCTCCACAATATCCTCGTACTGCCTCCTTTGCTCTGACAACTGCTGCTGTATCATAAGCTTTCGTTCTTCAAGATTCAAACATTCCATCTTCACTGCAAACTCTGCTTCATCTATGGCCAAACTTTGTTCTTTTGTTTTTACTTCTTGGCCCACTTGCCTGTCTTCTTCTATCTGCGTTCTTGTTCTTTGTAAATGTAAACGCTCTCTTTCGAGCTGTTGCTTCTCTACTTCTAACCTTGCTCTTTTTTCTTTGTGTCTGAGCCTCCGTTCTTTTGCTTTTTTCAGTAACCTCATGACCTGCCCCAAATCACCTTGACTACTTCCTGTGCTTACATTAGTAGTATTAGAGACGGAATTTTGAAGCATTGCGTTGTCTGTCATTTGCATGTCAGAATTACTCTCCTGTTCTCTCATTTCTCTGGGTGGTGTTTCTCGGGTAACTGGGAATGTGGAATTCGAAAACTTATAAATGCTCAAATTGCACCCAAAATCTCCCAAACAGGAAATTATAAAGCACACAGCTGCCTGTTACAAATATTGATTAAGCATTACAGTTTATTAGACAAACACATTACAAATTGCCTGATAGTTCATTGCTGTCGTGAATAAAGGTAACAAAGCCAGTATACACTATTAGGCTTATGCTGACAGGTTAGCCACCATCCTAATTGCAGCAAAGATTGCAACAAACATGAGGATGACGAAGAAGGGACGGCATACGGTACCATATACCCCCTGAACAAAAATAACTCGACGCCCATCACTAAGGGTGCTTATTATGTGCATACAAGTAGTTGAAATACAAAGAAGGGAGAAGGCTATTAAGACTCCAACAACTGCTGGCATTCTCAAAAACCCCAAAACCAAAGTTAGTATCACGTATAGCATCAGTGCTGACATACTACCGATAGAAGTACAACCAAACACCTCTTCGCCGTCTTTTTCATCAGCACCTTCTGGAAGATTCTCTTCAACGCTTAGGTAACCAACGAGGAATATAGACCTCCATGTGTGTTCGAGAGGAAACTTTTCCACCAGTTGCCTTTCCAGTGGTTCCACTTTTATCAATCGGGATTCTGTGTCCTGATCTTCTTGTTCTATTTTTGCAAGATTCTGTTCTTTTAGATTCAAACTCTCTATCTTCGCTGCACACTGTTTCTCATTTATGGCCAATAAATCTTCTTCTGTGCGTACGTATTTACCGGCTCTCCTGTCTTGTTCTATCGATAATTTTCTCCTTTGTAAGCGCAATCTCTCTCTTTCAAGCTCCTTTCTCTCTAACTCTATAGTTATTTTTTGTTCTTCGTGCTTGAGCCTCTGTTCCTCAACTTTTGTTAGTAATCTCGCAGGTATTGCTGAGTTTCCTTCTGGGTTTGTGTCTTGGCTATCATTTTGGTCTGTATCTTCACTGGAGGAGCCAGTGCTGCTGCCAGTCACATTGTTACTGCTTGTTGTGTTGCTTCTCTGGTCTCCTATGTCACATTTGGCACCATCAGAGACACTTTGATGTACACCCTCGCATGTCTCTTGGATTTCTCCTGTTTCTGTTAGCTGCATTGAGTTGATCTGAAATGTGGAAATTGGTAGGTAAATTCACGTTTAAGTACGCCGTAATAAAAAAATGAACGACATGCATAACAATTCCAGATGGGGAAACTATAAACCATTACGGCCGCACCTAACAGAAAGAGGATAGCACAACTTGGAAGTGGCTCCCATAAGAGACTATATAGTCTGTAGGCTTGAATAGCATAGGGTACAGCTAGTATGAGGGAAGACGTTCAAAAAAGCAAATATGTAGTATCCGATGAACAATGTGATCCATACTATCCCATTAACCCTCAGCCATACTGTATGTCACCTTTTACCATTTGATAATATGGAATTGACGTTTTTATAACAATATCTGGTCGACAGCATCACTGGCCACTTTGACGTCCTCTTTAGCGGTAATGCGCGCCTCCTTTTCAGTTGCTTCATCTACTCCAACACCTTCAAGTTCTTCACCTTCAGCATTTCCGTCGTCTCCCACGCCGTCCTTGCCCAAAGCTTCTAAGGTACTTGTATCAAGGGGTTCTTCCTGGTGATACGTATCTCCCCTGGTATTTGTGGTTGAACCAGCTACTTTCTCTTGTTCTTTAGGGGTGATATCGCTAGCACAGTTGACCAGAGAAGTCGAGCTGCATTCATCATCTGATTTGTTGCAGGGAACTAGTGGCATTTGTAAAAATATGTTGTAGTTCAAGAAAAGGATAAATAATAAAAAGTGGGAAGTGATAATCGAATGCTGCAAAAAAATAGCTCCTAAAAGATCGGCAGTCAGATTTAGGAAATACACAATTCTGCCTCTGTGTTCCTCTCTACCTGCTTACCACTGTGCTGCAAAAAAATACACCACGTGCCTAATCGCCATTAGGGTCTCGATGTTGTCAGAGACCGGCTCATAATAATGTCTATTAAAATAAATATGTACTTCAGCAGTCCTGCCAAATATCTGAGCATCTGTCAAATAACTGAGCATTACCTGCCAAATATCCTATTGACTTGTGCCAAAATCTTGCCGGCTCCAAAAGAAAACGTCAAGAAAATCAAAACCACGTTCACTAACACAAGAAGTACCCCATTCAACATGAATCTGGGTGCAAAAATTTTCCACACCATCAAATGTCTTCTGAAATGGGCAGTGAAGATAAAGCTTGAAAGACTCAAGATCGTTTGGTACGTCAATAACGATGTAATTGCCGTTATGATGTGAGACAACACTGCAATTGGTTTGGTCGTAGGAGGTATTTTCCATAATGTGATCAAAGGCACAGCCAAACATGCAAGAATGAACGGCCCAAAATTATTCAACACCAACGTAATGTGGGTGAAGGGGAACACAATATTATCAGTCAAAATAAATGCAGCATCCCATTGGATTGAAGGAATGGTAGCCTGATGGCCTGTACTGAAAAAATGCTGGTACCCTAAAAGCCCAATGATCACAGGACTTAATAAGTTTCTTCTAAGCTCAAGGAGATCAAGGACCTCCAAGAAACTGAGAATCTGTACAAGCAAGCCGGCAATCGAAATGGCACCGAGTGGCTTAGACGTGAGCATAATCACCACAGCGAAGTTGATCACCAACAAGAAGTACGAAGACCCGTAGATGTTCTCATAACCTAAAATAGTGGCTGTTGGCTTCTCTGGTGCTCCTGGAACGGGACTGGAGTCGGGACTCGGGCTGGGGCTTGGACTGGCAAGTTTCTCTGCCGTGTCTTCGGGAGGATTGGAGAACTCGATCTTGACACACAACGGACCTCTAGACCAGCTATAGTTTGCAAGAACTAAGCCCACAAAAAGAACTATTCTGGAGATAGCCAATTTGAACGACTTCAACACACTATCTGTCAAAAAGTGGCTGAATTGTGGATTCAATTTCATCACTTCTAAGTAGTTGTTGCTGTCAATGTACTCAATAAACCAGTAGAATGCGTTCATAAACAACAAAAACTTGAAACCTGTGTTGATCCACAAAGGAGCAGCTGAATGGTAGGAGTTGGACAACTTATAGAACGAAGCTATCAATGGCGGTAACACCAAAGCCACAAGGTTTAACAGCAACACTGACCACCAAGAAGTGTGGAATGTGGGCCTGCAGTACCCGCCTTGTTCTTCTCTGCAAAGATTTATGGTAGAGACTAATCTAGTCACTAACAGGAACGTAAAGCAGTGGACGAGTCCCATAATCCGATTCTCTTTCAGGAGATTGAAGTTGGTAAGAACTGACAAAAATGCACCAATCCCAAATGTTAGCAAAAAGAAGTTAACAAGCTTGTCTTCCCATATAACGTAAGAGTTAGAAGCAAAGATCAAACAGTGCAAAACCAAAAACACCAACCCCATGAATGACCAGCTATTGAAGTTGTAGATAAAGAAATCCTTGCACAGATGGACTAACCAACCAACACTGAATCTGTCCATTATAGGAGCCCAGAATCCAATGATTATCCCAATTGCTGCTCCTCCTGCAAGGCAGTTCTTGAGCGACAAGTTTTGTGGCATCATCACTATGTAGATGGATAAACTGATCACCAATCCCAACAAGCACATTGCTATTATTGAGCCCAAGAACTCAAATGACATAGTTGATACTCTCACGGACGGTATGGATCTGGAATACGTCAAAATAAACGTAAATGAGAAAAACAATAAGGTGATCCCCAAGAGTATGAACTTAAAATCAAATTTAGCCCACAAATGCTTGCAGTAGTTCAAATTGTTCATCTGGTACTCCTTTGATAGGCTGACCAAATCCGCAGCGTATTTTTTGTTGCTTGAAAACTGCAGGAACTGATCATTAACGAACTCAAACTGTTCGTTAAGTTCCTGCTTGTTCATCAACTTTTCATTCCCTGAATTGCCTCTGAATCTGTTGATCTGTGTAATGGTTTTATGGGTCTGCTGGTTCAAATTGAAGTCATTTTCAAACACCTCATCAATGGGGATTCCTAAATTGTTATGCGGTATGGGCAATCCCAACAACAACGAGATAGTCGGTACCAAATCGATCTGGTTTACTTGCCTGTATTTCTCTCCTTTGTTCAGGATATCGTAGGACCCGCCAAAGTTCTGTTTGTTCATACGGAACCCCTTCTTCTTGGTGTGCATGAATAAAGTAGCTTCAAGCTCATCTTTAGAGTCCCCACCATGGTTCCCCGTATGGTCCATGCCGTGGTCCCCCATAACCATCAAGAGCGTCGAGTCATCCATCTTTTCGATAACCTTCAAAATATGGTCGTTCATCTGGTTCAATTTCTCCTTCATGGTATGGTGGTTTGGTCCGTACCGGTGCCCAATATGGTCCACGCCCAAAAAGTGGCCTATCAACACGTCCCATTTCAGCTGATCTTCCATCAACGGATGCAAATGCTCTATCACCCCATTGTCCACAGTATGGAAGTCCCACACGTTCAACGAAGGGTAAGGAAAATTGAGCTCAGGGCTGATGTACTTGTTAAACAAAGCTTCCCAAGTGTCGTCTCCCATAAATGCCACCGACTTATTGTGGTTGTACAACTGAAGAAGCCAGTTATCTTCGTCTATAGCCTCCCCGTTGAAATTTGACCCGGCGTCCAAGAAAGTAGGCAAAGACCCCGTAGTTAGCCCTTTTAATCGCTGTAATGTGGTGGTTGGTGGATCTGCGATAAACTTCAATAACACCGAATTCTGTGGCAGATTGGTGTGAAGATCGTACAACGCAGGCAAATTGTTGTGGTAGAATTTGTCGCTGCCAGGCACAGGGATAGCAAAGTCGAAACGTAACGCATCTATCACCAATAATATCACCTTATCGAACCTTGGTGGCAGGCATATCTGATCCTCGCAGCTGGATATTATATCAGGTACCTCACGAGATAAAAGAAATCCCTGTGTGAAAAAAACCACCGAGATGAGTTGAAGGATCCCAAAGAAGATCAACACCAAAAGGTAGCCGAAGAAAGTGATCCGGAGCTTCTGCTGTTTGAGTTTGCTCCTGGTTCCTTGGATCATATGAGATTGTTTTGTTATGCAGTTTTTTAATTCGCGATTTTGATTAGTTATAGAGACGACAGGCCAGACCCAGTGGTTATGGTTTGTTAGATGTTCATTATTACATACTGGTACAGGGGCCCTTATGGCGTTTATTCCATGCTGTGGTCGATTTGTGACAAGAAATCCTCGTCGAAATTGTCGTTCATCATATTGTCTTCATTTCCATCGAGATTAATGAGTCCCATATCATCGTCAACGATGTCGTCCATGACGTCTTTTTGACCGTCAGGCTGGAACCCAAGAAGCCGGCTGTCAAAAAACTCGCCATCATCTTCTCGGTGCAGACCTTCCATCATTTGCATAGGCATATTCATGCCCGATGTGCCGAGCGGTACTTCCTCATGGTGCTGTACTTCATCTTGTTTCATATTAAGCATCGAGTTCACCAGTCGAGGATCGTAATCTGGAGGTGCAGACTCCACCGGTACGTCTTCTGGGACCTTGTACTCCACTTTGGTGTACCCGTCGCTTTTGGCGATATGGTTTTTACCGAACTTTTCAGTGTACTCGTTTAAAATTCGCTGGTACTCTGCTTCCAAGTCCTTGAAATTCGTCTCTGCATCTAAAGCTTTCGTCAATTGTGCTAGTTTCTCTGTACTTTCTTTCTGAAACGTGTACTCTTCCAGGAATTTTATGTCAATGTCCTTGACTTGTAACTCGCTATCGAGCTTGTCGGACATTTTCCTTAGAAGCTTCAAATCTCCAAAGTAGATATCATCGTACTTCAATTCGTCAAGCGAATCGTACAGAAGTTTGGCCGGCGTCGATGCGGGCGGTATAATTTTGCTGCTGTGAATGTATTTGGATGTCACGTTCTCCAATAACTCTTGGTTTTTGATAAACCTAGCCAATGCCTCGTTCCTGAACGATATTAAGTCACTTTCGTCATGGAGACTACTTATGGGTTCCTCTTTGACTGGTTTGTAGTACCGTATTTGCGACGCCGTTTGTGCTTGTGCTCTTTGTGTGCTCTGTGGCTGTGCAGGTGTATGAACCTTATTTTTGCTCCTTCTTGGTCTTCCTGGAGGCATGTTGATAAAGTAGTATTTGTATATTTAGAATAAAAATTGGTTTGAGAACCGCACTTTTTTTTTATACTCGGTTGGTGCACACTTTTAGGCCCTCTACGTCCAGCATTATTTTTCAATTAGATAATTATATTTATTAAACATACTTTATACAAACGAAAAAATGTTCAAAATATAGTGTACATCACTAGAACTAAAGAATATTCATACAATTGGCCAGGAATGTATGAGTCATATAAAAATTGTAGAAACCGCTGGCCAGGCTTTGACGTGGTGAAGTATTTTTTTGTGTTTTCTCTTTTTTTTTGGCAATAGAAGACCAATTCATAAATCAAACCGTCCGTTGATAAATTCTTCGTCGTCCATGTCCACGTCCATTTCGTCTTCCTCTTCTATATCTTCGTCTATAACGTCCTCATCCGGAGGCAAATTGGGGTTACCTGGAATGAAACTTCCAGGACCTCTGAAGCTATTGTATCTGTGACTCTTACTGAAATGGTCGTCCATGGCAGACGCATCAACGTAGGTAAATCCTTTGAAATTGGCTTGGATTCCGGGACTCAAAGGAGTCGAAGCCATTTCCATTTGCTTTTTGATCACCGACGTAGATTCGTTGGTGAACTCTGGGTCGAAATTGGAAGTGTCTAATTCCGAAGTGATATGAGGTTTGAAAGGTGGTGGTATGCTCTTGTTTTTGAGTAACTCCCAGTCAATATCATGGAAGAAAGGATGTGCTTTCAATTCTCTGGCGTCATTAGTTGCACCCAATCTGTGCTTTGGGTTTCTGTTCAACAATCCTTTGACGAAAGATCTCCCTTCACTACTCAAGATTTCCTTGGGGAATCTCACTTTCCCAAAAGCAATGTTCTTGTACATCTGTTGAGTATTATCAGCATAGAATGGAGACCAACCACAGCACATTTCAAATATCAATACACCAAGAGACCAGAAATCAACCATCTTGGTGTATCCACTTTCGTCCAACAACACCTCTGGAGCCAAATATTCCGTAGTACCACAGAAAGTGTTGGTTGTTCCGTCGTTATT
Organism: Yamadazyma mexicana; assembly: GCA_030569415.1. NCBI lineage: Eukaryota > Fungi > Ascomycota > Pichiomycetes > Serinales > Debaryomycetaceae > Yamadazyma > Yamadazyma mexicana. Next base: position 874,832 of record JAJMLA010000004.1, read on the forward strand.
CAAATTGGCTTTGGATAAACCAAAATCACACAACACAATATGTCCATTGGCATCTAAAAGGATATTTTCTGGTTTCAAGTCTCTGTAGACAATATCATTATCGTGCAAATGCTCTAAAGCTAAGACCAATTCTGCAATATAGAACTTGGCCCTGTCTTCGGGGAATCTTCCTTCTTTTTGCAAATGCCAGAATAACTCTCCTCCAGACATGTAGTCTGTCACCAAATAAAGATCCGTGGGTGTTTGGAAACTGAACTTCAACCCCACAATGAAGGACGATTGTGCAGCGGACGTTCTCACTAAAATATTCCTCTCTCCTATAGTATGGGCTATTTCTTTCTTCTTCACGATGACTTTCTTACTCAATACCTTCATGGCGTAGATACGGTTGGTATCCTTGTTTTTCACTTGGTAAACTCTACCGAAGGTCCCCTTACCCAACAACCTCAAGATTTCGAAATCTTCAGGTCCGTAATTCTTTTTGATCAAATTGGCATATTCCCATTTGATTTTGATCGACCCAGTGACTCTCTCACCTACCACTCTGGCAGTCAAGTTGAACCACGATCCATTGTTCCTCTTTTGGTTGTATAAGAAGGGTTGGATTCTCACATGACCCAAAAAAGAGTCATCGGTGCTTGAGTCATAAATGGAGATATCCAACTCAGATTTGTTCCCCACCACGTCGAACATCGCCTCGTGATTCCAGATAGGGTTTGAAATGCCAGCCTTATATTCGCTCATGGTAAGATGGTTCGAGGATGATTGACGTTGGATCACGGGTCTGTCTCTTTTAGCACTATTATTGAATGAGTCAGGAGCATTGGTGACAAATTCTGAACTTTCAAAAGTACACACCACGTAAGGCTGAGAGTCATTAGAATGGATGAGCAAGTTGCTGGCTTCCAAAATAGTCACTTTCAATTTCCCCTTGGGATGACTTTGGGACTCTCTCTGATTGGTTCCTGACTCATCAGTAGTAATGATTATTGGATCCGAGGTACTGGAGTTAGTAGAATTCGAATCACTAGTGCCACTATTCTGTTCAATAGTAGGCACTTGTTGGGAAGATCCAGGATTTGGGGGTTGGGAGGTATTGCTTATTTGAGTCGATAGTTGAGACAACTGGCTAGACGACGTCATACCGGAGCCGTAGTTATGGATATTTTGGTAATTTTCTTGAATTTGATGCATGGATTGGAACTGGTTATAGTTAGAATCATCCGTTTTTAAAGAAGTGGTGGTAGCAGCATAAACCATTGAACTATCAGAAGCAGTAGTAGGTGTAACATTATTCAAACTTTTCGGGTATATTTTGGAAAAGCGGTCATGTGAAGACTGAATATGATCCAGGTTCGGTTGTGATTGGAGATGTGGCACAGATTGTTCTGGACCTTGTTGATTTTCATTGTTTGAATTCTCCTTCTTCAAAGAACTGAAACCGAATATCGACTTTGCAAAATCTGTCATTAAGGAAAAAAAATTATTATTATTAAGGGACAACCAATTAGGGTATATTTCAAGGGTGAAATCACAAACAAAGGAATTAGAATGTTATGTGGATGAATTAAAAAAGAAGAATGGTGCCTCTAAACAATGGGCACGGTGTATAAGTGTCTATAAGCAATGCAAATAAATAAACAACCACGAGGATTCTCTTCTATAATAGAACTAAGGGTTGTATGTTAATGGGAGAATGTATTTTTTTTAGTAGGTTGGCTCAGATAAATTCACTGACAACACAAAAAAAGGAAGAAATAACACTCCAATTAGAATTCGCAGGACCAGGTCTTGTGTAGCGGTTGGTGATTTATAGTTCAAATAAAGTGATTAGTCTGGTGACAGTGCCAGTACAGTTCAAACCCCCTTTGTAGTTGATAGGTATAAGACTTTTAGTAGTTCTTCCAAAAGTTTTTTTTATGCTTTTTTTCTTTCTTTTTACTCACTTTTAAAATTCCTTTTGGGATTAAGGAGTTGATTGGTAGAGACACGCTACGATAACCGGGGTTATGTAAATTTTTTCATGAGTGGGCAATTGGTCTATGTGACAATTAGCACGAAAATGGTTGGACGTTTGTGGTGTGATGACGAGTGAAAAAGTTGTCATATAAGAGACGATACTGGTGGATGTTACAGCAACAGCAAACACTTACTATACTAAAAAACTCGTTTGCTGCAATTTAAGATGGTGATGATATCAGCACTGCAGATACAACCTCAACCGTTTACTAAGCGGCTCGAAGGTGAAAAAAAAACTGTCGGGAACTGCTGTTCCGTAAATGTGGCTGGTATGGGAAAATTATGAGAGAATGTTTTCGCAGTAGTCGGCTGGTTATTTTCTATGTGTTGTGTATCTACGATCTATTTTTTTTTCACCTAAAAAATTCTGTAAGTGATGAGGCTTACCAGTTAGGGAAAGTTGCGGCTCGCGCGTTGTTCCGCTGGATGCACCTGTGTGTCTACCGATCTGTTCATCTATATTTTTTAGCTTATGTAATATTTAGAAACCTAACGTCGACAACGGTTCACCAGGGCTCTAGTGCATGCCTGTAAAAATGGAAACATGTTTAGCTTGTGGACGTGGTTGTCGTGTGGCCCCTTGGTCGACTATGTTGTGGGTTCTGTAAAGGCTGTGTAGGGGTTTACGGTCTCGGCTAATTTGAGGCGGAGACTCTATTTGAGGAATGTGCAATCTCGTTCTTACAGTTACCTCGCCTTGGGACATGTTCTGGAATTACTAAGAGACCACTCTAGCTTCGTCTCTGTGCATTGTTCTGGGTGGAGAGTGGGGTTGTGAGTAAGGTCTAAACAATACGTATTTGAGGTAAGTGGTGGCTTTGATGTCTCAGATGAGAGCACTCGTGAATTTTGTAACTATCTAGTCGTCTTCTCTGACATGTTTCTTTTTTCCATGTTCAATGGCTTGTCACTATGGGACTCTTTCCATTTCCAGTTCTTTCCCTCCATAGACAAGTTTCCTTGCGCTTTCAAGCATGGTTTCATGCTCTTCATCGAAACTTCACAGCAATAATGAAACTGTCAAGGGAAACTGTGAACCACTTTTCAGAACTTTTTCTTAAAAGACATCTCCACTTCGCTTCTCTTCACTTCAATTTCCCTTCACTTTCACGCCCACGTCACTTTCTTTTCCATGTTCTCTTCCACTCTCACTGCATTTGCAGTTAGCTGCCAGTCCATTGCACGCATACCTTCTTGTTCCTAACCAGCTCTTATTACCTCTCTATCCACTAACTAACCAATCTACCAGTCTTAGTTCCTCTTCCCTTCTTCCTCTTCTATAACCCTCTTCATCGCCTGGCTAATCAGGTACTACAGTCCACATCTCAATTCCTTGTATATAATTTCTTATGTAAGCATCACAGCTGCGCACAAAACGAAAACCCAATGAAAAAAAGTTTCGTCGCCAGTACAAACGCCAACATGATGAGTTTTATCAGACCGTTTTCGGTCTCCACAAGGGCTTTTGCTCCAGACAAGTACTTCAAAATCACAAGGTACACGAAACCATTACCCAAAACTGACTATAAAGTAGGCGATGTGATCCCCCCATCGCAAAAAGTGGCGATCCCTACAAACAAAAGATACTATCCAATTTACGAGTATGAGACATTATTCTACAAACAACAAAACAAAGGATTGTACGGTGGATTACAGAGGTCATCAGGGCATACATGTAGTGAAAGTGGGAACAAAAACTTGCGTACTCGTAAGCCTAATATTGTTACAGCTTCGGTGTATTCAGAGATCTTGAACAAAATTTTCAAAGTGAAAATAAGTACCAGAGTATTGAAGACTATTGACAAAGAAGGTGGTTTAGATAACTACTTATTGAAAGAGAAGGCTGCAAGGATCAAAACAATGGGGAAGTTGGGATGGAGAATCAAATACGATATCTTGAAAAAGATGGAATCAGATCAATTACCTGTGATAAATGGTAAGAAGGTCCTCACATCTTTCAAAGACCACCAAATAACCGTGGGAAAGAACAAGATATTGGATTTGTTATACCCTTATGTGAAGAGGGACAGCTATGTTCCAATGGACAGAAGACAGTTCTTGGCCAAATACAGTTGGATGAACAGTAATGAATTATGTGAACAGTTGGACAAGTACGGTTTCGACTTTAAAGAGATCTCTGTCCAAGCTTAAACAAAGGGGTGATTCCATGTGATACACCTGCCTACATAGATACTTGTAAATAATACATAACGAAGAGTTAACAATAGTATTAGAACCTAGTATATTGTCAGGTAAACTGTCTAACTAAGTTAGGGCTTTTGCCCCAATCACGTGTATAACATCGCCAGTCCCTCTATTCTGCCGCACTCGTAGTGCCACAAGATTTACCGCCACTGTCGCACCATTTTCCGGTCGTCTCGCGGTAAATACGTCAATAGTGCGACACTTAACAATTCGCACTATAAAAAAGCAAAGTCGTGTCTTCCACATTTACACCCCAAAATAGTGCTTCATCAAAAAGAAGTGAGAAAAAAAAAATTTTCATTCAAACTTTTTTACATATTATTCATAATGGTTAAGTCAGGTATGTACCCATAGGAGAAAACCACGATCCGATCAACAGACATGACATAGAGTATTACAGATTCCTCAGTAGATGTTATAGGAGACTTTTCAGCTCCCCAAAGCATGCATTCATACCAAAAAAGCATAGACAATGGCCATCACAGAAGAAGTATCTAAAGAACACACAATTCCACCACTTGAACATAAATGAAAGCAGAACACTGTAATAGAGAGACTTGAGTGGTCCAGGTACCTTCATATTGATATCTGTTCGTCGAATAGGCACAAGTACCATCCCTAAACTATATTCTTCCACATATTTAAGATCCATTGAGAAGTGAAAAATCTATGTCCATCGACATTTCTGATATCTCCAACCTGTTTTCCCATATATGCCAATGTTCATGATCGAAGATCTCAATATCCCAACACATCGTACTAACAATTCTTTAGGTATTGCTGCTGGATTAAACAAAGGTCACAAAGTCACTCCAAAGGACGTCAAACCAAAGATCTCCTACAGAAAGGGTGCTTTATCTAAAAGAACTGCTTTCGTCAGATCTATTGTCAGTGAAGTCAGTGGTTTAGCTCCATACGAAAAGAGATTAATCGAATTGATCAGAAATGCTGGTGAAAAGAGAGCTAAGAAATTAGCCAAGAAGAGATTAGGTACTCACAAGAGATCTTTAAAGAAGGTTGAAGACATGAACAAGGTTATTGCTGAATCTAGAAGACATTAAGTCACCCATGCAGCTTAATTTTAGCTTTTATGTATAAATAAAATTTCATTTAATAAAGTACTCCACCATCGTGAAGAATTTTCTTTCTGGTATAGCTCTTGAGTTTTGTGATTCACCATAAAAAAAAGGCACACTCAAAAAATGTACCGCACTCTTTTTGTCACTTTTGTAACTTGAATCATAATCACAATTCCTATTTGACTAAACCCTAAATTGTTCTTTTGTACTTTCAGAAGTTCCAATGCTTTCCAGATCGCTCCGAAATGTTTCCTTTGTTAGGTGGCTTTCGCAGGTGCAGCCTCCTTCACATTTTAACTCCAAAACGGCGCCTCCAGATTACAGCGAAATCAGTGCCCAAGCTTCACAGCCTCAGTACCCCACCAATGTGGTACCTGTGGTTGAACCCGATCATGGACGACACAGAGATGAAAGGCCTATCAAAGAGTTCACCTCTCTTTTAGCAATGGCGGCTTTGGGGTACCTTGCCATCGATAACTATCTCAACCGTGTCAAAATAGAGAAATTGAACAACGAGACGGCAACCATTAATCTTAAGACACTACAGATTCAACAGGCCAATTTCCTTCAGGAAAGAAGAAAGAAAGACCTTCTGCTCCTTCAGGAAAGAAAAGAAAACCAGCGGTTGTTGTTCAAGTTGTCGGTGCATATAGCATTATTGAGAAAACAGTTAATAGAGGCAGGTATAGACCCTGTGAATGTGGAAGAAGCACTTAAAAATTTTGAAAAGTCTGTCAAAATCGACAACTCCATTAAGAACATCACGGGCCAGAACCTTTGGATAGACGAAAACTCGGGGCTCAAAGCATACATAACAGACATTCACGATTACGACAAAAAAGCCAAGTAAATAGTAAATCATATAATTCACGCTATATTTATTTCATGCACTATATACGATATGTTTGCATTTATACTCTAAGCTTAAAGGATCTGTCCTTTACTTCTTGGTGGTGGTGTCAGCACCAGACTTAGCACCTTCGGTGGCACCAGTGACAACGGAGGAAACGTAGTTTGCAGCGTTACCAAGTTGTTCCTTGGCAGTGTCGATGTAACTAGAAGCAGTGTCAGCTAAAGTTTCACCTTGACCACTGACTTGAGCCTTAGCATCATCGTGACCTTGTTTGGCGTTGTCAGCAATGGTTTGACCAAAAGATTTTTGTTCATCTGGAGTAGCCTTAGCAGCACCCTTGTCAAGAGCATCAGTGACAGATTCTTTAGCCTTATCTAAAGTGGTCTTTTCCGAATCTGGAGTAATAGCTTCGTTAGCTTTGTCAGCGAAATTCTTTCTACCTAAGTCAGACATTTTTATTATAAGTTAGTGAGTTGCAAAATAAGTTTTTGTTAATGATAAAATGAAAAAGTGTGGATTTTTTACTCCTTTTATAGCTTATCACCACAGGTGTTCCAGTATCCTGTACAGCAAACATCACATGCCCAACAATACGTAAAGTTTATTTTTGCGTGCATGGAATGTGGCTGGGGGGTCATTCGTATATAGGAATCGTGTTATTAAACCTCTATAGGTTGATGCAAAGTTGCTATAGGGTCCTTAATGTCGCAAATGTCGTCAATGCGGTCAATGTCGTTACTGTTTTAGGAACTGTGGTAGCAACCTTAGGTCCCTTTTAGGCTAACATGCTGCAAACGCCGACGTAACAAAGAACCTAATGGAACATAATTCGTTCTATGCCTTGCATGGCTTTTCATTCTGTCTATCATTCGTTTTGGTTAAAGTTGCATTTGCGGTGCAAGCCGAATTGTTCATGAGCAGCTTGTGCTTTCTCTGACAGTTTTTTGCTGCCATTTCGTCATCCTCGAGTAATGGCAACCATAACATTGTAGCTTTAACGTTATGGTGTCCCTGATTTACCCTCGTCACTTCGTGATTGGGACTAAAAGGGTTCAAAATATGATTCAACAAAAGTGTAAATTTCACTATAATTACAATATGCCACGTATTGTTATCGACATTGTGGGTCTATTTTTCCAAAAAAAGCATAACCTCTAGGAATTTCATTTTCCTCGAAACCTTATTTTATATTTATGGTACCGAATGCCGGTCCTCCGTACCCCATGAATTTAGATCGGTATCGGGTAATTTAGAATGCTATGTTTTGGTGACGGTACACGACCTTTTATTCTGAGGTGTGAGATGCTGAGGCCTGAGATGAGCCGATGAGAATTACAAAGTGCGAGTTAGGAAAACTATTATATCTGGTCTTGAAAGGTTTAAACTTCGCTAAACACGTAGTGAAAGAGATTCGTGTTTACTTCCTGTATCTGTATTTGTATTATTAGACTCTTTTACCAAGTCTGTTTTGAAAAAGAAGTTGTAAAACCGAACCACTGTGACTCCCAATCTAACCCCATCGCAAAATGAAGAAAGGTGTAGTGACAGCTAGTTTGGATCAGAAGGTGTATGATCTCATACACAATCTTCTAGATCAGCAAACCGAAGAGAATAAAAAGGCCAACAGTGACAAAGAGTCTTTTGAAACCATAGCTTTGGCTAGAGACTTGACCATGTCTGACATACTACACTATGTTCAATTGAAGGATTTCCAGTTAAGAAGAATGAAGAGGAAAAACGTTGAAGCTTTGATAGAAGGTGTGTGGAAAGTCATCATCGAAGACGAAATAGAGGAACTTAGTGATATCATACAAAAAAGAGATGAGGTGAATAAACAACCTGATAGTGATTTCGAGAATTTGGATGAGAGTAACATGATGGTGGTGAAGGACACAAACTCATTGAACAAAAGCTTGGTGAGTCAATGGGGAACTTCTACTGCTTCTGCTGCTACCACTGATTCTACAGAGAAAGCCTCTTCTGAGACCCCTGCATCCACCGTTACCCAAGTTACGGTTACCGAAGACGGAGAAGACGAAGATAAGAAGAGAAAGCGGAAAGAAGTCACCGTCACCAAGACCAATAAGAAGAAAAAGATCGACCACACGCCGCCTTCTATCAAGCTCTCGCAGTTGGGTGGTATGGAAAGCATAACGACTCAGCTTATGGAGTTAATTGGTTTACCAATTTTGCACCCAGAAATATACTTATCTACTGGTGTGGAGCCTCCAAGAGGTGTATTGTTATACGGGCCACCTGGGTGCGGTAAGACCACCATAGCCAATGCTTTGGCCGGTGAATTAGGTGTTCCTTTCATCAGCATTTCTGCCCCTTCGATCGTGTCAGGAATGTCAGGAGAAAGTGAAAAGAAGCTTCGTGAAATCTTCGAGGATGCTAAGAACATCGCTCCTTGTTTGATTTTCATGGACGAAATAGACTCCATTACCCCTAAGAGGGATGGAGGGGCTCAAAGAGAGATGGAAAGACGTATAGTGGCACAATTATTAACATTGATGGACGAATTGACCCTTGATAAGACCAACGGGAAACCTGTTATAGTCATGGGTGCAACTAACAGACCTGACTCCTTGGACTCTGCCTTGAGAAGAGCTGGTAGATTTGATAGAGAAATATGCCTTAATGTTCCCAATGAAGACCAAAGAGTCTCCATTTTACGAGCAATGACTGCTAATCTCAAATTGGCAGCTGACGAATTCAACTTCAAGAAGTTAGCCAAGCTTACACCTGGGTTTGTTGGTGCTGATTTGAAGTCTTTGGTAACAGCAGCTGGTGTTTTTGCTATAAAAAGGATCTTTGAAAGTCTCAGTGAACAGCAGGAGTTGGAAGATTTGATGGAAAATAATTCTATGAAAAACTCTGAAGCTACCACTGAAGGGTCGATGGAAGTGGATGATGTCAACTCTAAAGACCTCATGCAGAAGTTCGAGAGTAAGACTGACGATCAAAAACTCTCCATTATTCAGAAATTCCTAATGAAGCATCCTGCACCATTAACGGATGAACAATTAGGGCCATTATCCATCAATTTCCAAGATTTCTTGAGTGCATTACCAACAATTCAACCTACTGCTAAGAGAGAAGGTTTTGCTACTATTCCCGACGTGTCTTGGGACAATGTTGGTGCTTTGAACAGAATCAGAATGGAGTTACACATGTGCATCGTTCAGCCTATCAAAAAACCAGAAATCTTCCAGAGAGTCGGTATCACTGCTCCTGCTGGTGTTTTGATGTGGGGTCCACCTGGTTGTGGTAAGACATTGTTGGCCAAAGCTGTTGCCAACGAAAGTAGAGCTAACTTCATCTCCATCAAAGGTCCAGAGTTGTTAAACAAGTACGTTGGTGAATCTGAAAGAGCCATTAGACAAGTTTTCCAAAGAGCTAGAGCCAGTGTGCCTTGTATTATCTTTTTTGATGAATTGGACGCTTTGGTGCCTAAAAGAGACAACTCGTTGAGTGAGTCAAGTTCTAGGGTCGTCAATACGCTATTGACAGAATTAGACGGCTTGAACGACCGTAAAGGTGTTTTCGTCATTGGTGCTACTAACAGACCTGATATCATCGATCCAGCAATGATCAGACCAGGAAGATTGGACAAATCGTTGTACATTGAACTTCCCACCGAGGAAGAAAGATTGGATATTCTCCAGACCTTGATCAAATCCAATGGTACTCCAGTGGACGCTTCCGTCAACTTGAAGGAAATCGTTTCTCATCCTAAGTGTCGTAACTTCAGTGGTGCTGATTTGTCTTCATTGGTGAGAGAGGCCGGTGTTATAGCATTAAAGAAACGTTTCTTCAACTCGAAGGTTGACGTTTTGGATAAGTCTGAGTTTGTTAATGAGGACGACGATATTAGCAGCGACATCTATGTGGGCAGTGACGATTTCCTTACGGCATTGCATAACATCAAACCAAGTGTGAGTGACAAAGACAGGATAAAGTATGATAAATTGAACAAGAGAATAGGGCCCGTGGTCGAGGACACCACCAACACTGCTAACGATAATGAATAGTATATAAGCATTTAATAGAATCGGCGTCTTGTAATTCTTTCGTTTCTCAACACATTTTGCAGCCATTCAGTCAATTCTCAAAACATTATTGAAACCACATTTTTTCCCAAAATAGCGAAATTTTGCATCAATCATGACCAGAAATTTCTAACAACCTAGGACCTCTAGATACCTGAACCGGCCTTTTGGTTAGTTTACGACGCAACATTGAGCTAAGGCTTCACTTTTGCCGTATGAGCCAGGTAGAGAGAGATGGTTTGTATTAAAGTCATAATTAAGATGGTAAGTTTCTCCATTGGGGGAAATAAGGTCAGCTTTCATTAGGAAGCATCAGCATATTTTCTGCGGGTAAGTTGTGGCTGTTATACCCAGGTTTTTTTTGTCTTGGTTTCTTGTGGGTGTCTTGCTGTTTGGTGTTCGATAGCTTGAGTTTCAACCATTGTTAGTCAACTCCTGAAGACAGTCCTCGAAAATCACTTGAAGTGAAGAAGAAGGTGGCCAGTCTCCTACATCACTCTAGGTAATCATCTCGGTTGTTTTACAGGTAAAATTGACTGATCATGTTTGAGACATTGGTGGTATCTCTGAACTGTTCAAACATTTCGACAAACTTGTTGACCAGTTTCTCAACTGGTTCGAGCTGTTGACATTTCATGTCTTCGACTGTGGGTCTTTCTATCTCTTCGAGAATAATCTCACTTGCTTTAAGGCGTCTGGGAGACTTCTTTTCCCTTTCAGCTTTTTCTTTGGCCTCGTTCTCTTTTATACGGTCACGATAGCCTTGGAGGAATTCCTCAACACTAGTATCAGATAACCCATCGTCTGAAAATTCGTCATCTCCCAAGGGGAAATGTTCCCTTGGTCCATACCATTCTTCCAAAGTTGGTCCCCTGATAGTCTCTACTTCTTCGAAAGGAAAGCCCTCAAACCTGACCAATTTGACTACTTCATATGAATCCAAAATGTCGTACTTTTCACGAAACCGGTCTGAAGGAGAATAGCACCGTTTTATGACCCTTGGTTTCGTGTTGGGAAGACGATGATCTGGAAGCGGTCTGTATTTATCCATGGTGAATTCATCAGGGTAGAATGAAACTGCTGAAATGCATGAAATATCATCTTGGTCGTCTTCTTGGTCTGAGTATTCGGCTTTGCAGTTATCGAAGTAGTTTAAGTCTGCTTGTATACAGGATTGGACGTAATCTGGAACCAGAGGGCGCGCGTGCGCGACTTCTGGGTATGTGCCAAAATGCATGTTTCTCAGGCTAGCTCTGGTACCTTCAATCGAAGAACCGTAGTAACTGGACGAGGTATCCACGTCCATGAAAGTGTGAAGACTTTCTGTATCAATAGGCTTTGCAAGTTCCTCAAGCTCGACCATTTCTGGGCCAATTAACGTTGAAACATCCAGATCCCAGCCCAGAACAAATGGTTGAGTTTCAAACTTGCACAAACTCACAAATTTTGTTCGTTTTGTGTTAATTGCAGCCAAAGTAGACTGCAATTTTATTTTGATCTTATTGGTCACTTTGTCGACCATGAACTTGGTAGGGGTAATAGTAGTGGTGGAAGAACAAAATGACTCAAATTCATCCGGCCAACCAGATTCATATGGCCCTTTTGTGATTGTACAAGCACGCTTCAATCTCAACCATCTGATTTTGGAGGCCGATTTAACTCTGAACTTTTTATACTCAATTTTGTTCTTGAAGGTACAAAACTTGTGTGGTTGTGTGTTATAAGTGCTAAGTTTTTTGACTTTGCTCTTGGGGCCATTATATTTAGACGGTAGAATGGCTTTCTTCAAATCTTTTTTGGCTTTTTGCAACCCAGAAATTTTGGGCGATCCTAACTTCAAATTGTTGAAATCGACGTAAGTGTCACCTAATTCGTTCAAAAAAACTGGTTCGTGGTTGTAAAAGTCACTGGAAAACATTGGTGGCGGTTTGGTGGTGTTTAATCAAAAATATTGGGGTATACGAAAACTTATTAAAATCTGTAAGAAGGTTTTGTGGTATAAAGCAAAAGAAAATTCCCAATATCCTCATTTTCTTTATATACCCCATTTTTGCAGCCAACACGACAATAAAGCGACACAAAACCAAAAACAGGTCTAGAATAAGTCGCTCTGTGCAGACGTAGATCTTTCTTGACCACTTTTAACGGGACTGCTTTGGCCAGATATGAACATGAAAAGCAGACGCATGTCCCAGGGCCCCCAATTTCGCTAACAAATTGTAAGAAGCTGCTGACTCTTTAGTAATAGCCTCAATCTTCACTGGAGGCTTTTTAGAGCTTGACTGCAGGCAATCCATTGCAACATTCCAACCAAGCCAGTAGTGCCTCGGAACGGTTCGGTCAATAGCTGTAGACGGAATTAGCTACTAGTCCAAAACCCGTGCGACCTGATATATAAATAGTCCTCTTTTATCCCAAAAAAAAGCTACTAAATCTTCAAAGTTTCCAACATGTCAATCAAGCCTGTTCCAATTACTACAAAAGGATTCGGTACTATGTCCATGACGTGGACTCCCAAACCTCAGCCTTTTGAAAAGTCAATTGAAACTTTGAAGTATGTCAAGCAAAAGTATGGTGTCAAGTTCTTTAATTGCGGTGATTTCTATCAATCAGATCCTAATTTCCACAACTTGGACTTGATCTCTCAATTCTTGAAGGCAGAAGAAGATTCAGGAGATTCCATTATTTCGATTAAGACAGGTGTAGATAACTCCAAAGAGTTCCTCGATGAGTGTATTGCTGGAATTTTGAAATGGTTTAAGGATATCAATCCTAAGCCTAAAATCATTATCGAGTCTGCAAGAGTGGATCCTAACGTCCCTATTGAAGACACCATGAAACTATTTTTGGACTATATCAAAGCAGGTGAGTTCGATGGTATTTCCTTGAGTGAAGTCGGTGCTAAGTCGATTGCTAGAGCCGTTTCTGTAGCCCCCATTTCTGGAATTGAAGTCGAAGTGTCCTTATTTTCACAGGACGTTTTCCACAATGGTGTATTAGCTGAAGCTTCGAAGCACGGTATTCCAATTGTGGCTTATTCTTCACTTTCTAGAGGAATTTTGACAGATTACGCAGCAGAACACGATGACTTCCTTGGATCGTTGTCTGACAATGACGTCAGAAAGGGTCACTGGGACAGATTCAAGCCCGAAAACTACGAGAAGAACAAAGACAGGTTGACGAAATTGTACAAGTTTGCCAAATCAAAGAACATCTCATTAGAATGTTTGGCTATCAGCTACCTTGAATCGCTTTCAGGTTTGGAAAATTTCCAAGGCATCCAAAAGATCACTCAGGTCATCCCTATTCCTTCGGGTTCTACTAAGGACAAGATCGATAACAATTTCACCACTATCAAGTTGACTAGGGGAGACATGGATGCTTTACATGAAATTATTGATCTGACCCAGATACACGGGTACCGGTATAATGCTGCTGTGGAATCTGCTTTATATGCCTAAGCTCTCGTTTTTAGTCTAGAAATAGTACGCTAGTAGATAAACAAAGAAAAACAAATCCACATATGCGGTTGTTAAGAAAGTATGTTTATTCTTTCGAAGAAGATGATTCCAGTCGACTAAGATAAAAATTCGTCTTCTTTTGTAGCATTTATATACTTTTCTTTTCAAGAAACAGCTTGGATATCTTACGGGATATTACTGGAACTCTAATTTCAAACCCGTCATTTGATCATATGTTTTTCGGCGTTTCGACCGTAACATATTCCACGAATTCAGTCATCATTCATTGATTGAATCATTATCACATTATCAAAGGTAAGTTTTGCAGTAATTGTCTCGATGCGTATTTAAACTATTAATTTTAGCGTGCCAAAAACAATTACATATCCATTCAGCCAATCTTCCGACATTGAGTTGTTACTCCCTAAACCGGCCCACGCAGCCCGCTTTATTCTCCGAATTTCGTAATGCTTATATAAGCTCTTCCGATTATTGATTGTCAAGCTAATTGGTAAGCACAAGCTATTTGGTGGGAATACTATATAAAGGCTAAAAAAGATGATGAATTTCAGTTTTCAGTCAACGGAAATCATCTTATTCGATAGAATAAATCAGATTTATTTAGCAAATCTCTGGAAAGAGTGATAGATTATAGGTTTTCCTATCGTGTACACAGTCTTTGATAACAAATAAATTAGAACTAGTCCATTCCGACCCAACCTTTGTTGATAAAAATCTCGATAAGCTCAACAAGTCGTAAATAAAGTCAAATCAAAACTACATCCCGGCATCCCAAGGTATAGTAATATTATTACAAAAAGTATTGATTTTTAGTGCATATTAATCCTACTGAATCTCGAACGACTTTAAACAATGTCAACTTCAATTGTTAACATTCAGCCTCCCATGGTTCGTGGTGATTCAAATGTTCCTCAAGTCTCTGCCACTCATGTTATATTCAGCAAAAGGAAAATGGACTCCAACAGCGATGACGGTGGCGACCTGGGTTATGACTCAAAAGAGGATCCTGATGATAGTGTTATCCTTTCAGCAACCGAAACAGAGTTCTTGAAGTCGGCTAACTTCGGTGTTGAAGGTATTAACACTGTAGATTGGTACAATATTGAGCTTGACTCTTCACGGACATTGGAGATGTACGAAAGAAGAAATGTCTGCAAGATGGCCAATGAAAAAGGAATCATTGCAGCAGGTTATTTCAAAAGGCTTCCAGAGTTTAGCATTGACCCTGAAGTTATGGTACAATGGCTAGACGCGTACAACAAAGCTTTCCGTAAGTTTAGAGGATTAAATAGTATTTATCAGAAACTGGATATGGTGACAGTCCCCCAACGGTCAGTCGCTTATGTCTTTTTTGATGTTATCATGACCACCGAGGCTCGACCAAGCTTTTTAATGACCTTCGATCGGGCCTGGGTGAATGAGTTGATTTACAATGAACGGATAGATGAAGAAGATGCGGTCTTTACTGGTGAACCTCACGCTTATAAGATCTACCATTATTTGATAACTCGTGTTAAACAATAATACAATGCTTGAGAAGAAATTACTAAATGATGGAAAAATCAATATCCAAGACAAAATGGTGGGAATACCATTTGGTGGGAATAAGGTTTTGTCGATTTCTGAAAATGGTTCGAATTGCGATTTGCCGACAGATCAATGGTTGCAAATTTTCTTTGGTGAAAATACAATCAAACTTGAAGTCCTCCAACGATAAGTCTAACCCACTAAAATCCACTGTCGGTGATTACTAATTATGAAAGAACATGTTTGAGCAATTCCGACCAGGGTTTAACCATTTACACCGATTAAAAGGTGAAGTTTAGGTTTACACCAATCGGTTACCCAATACTAATTCTTGAAAAGAAAACTGAATAAATGCTACGACAATGGTAATATTCAGTCAACTGGAATCCTCTTATTCAATAGATAAAGCATACTTCAAAATAACTTCAATTTGTTTAGCAAGCCTCTGGCCATTAAGTGGGCGATAGGTATCTTAATTACTTAGACGGCAGCACACTATATTTTTGACAAACAATAATTGAAAATGCTTAGGTTAGAAATAACAAATATGATTTCTGGCGGAAGTACCGCTTGTTTGGCGGAAATACCGCTTGATAAGTGACGAAAATGATGGATGGCGGAAAGAACAATTGACAAGTTCCGAGATAGGAACGAATTGCGGTTTTCTGTTAGCGAATCAATGGTTGCAAATTTTTTACAACCTGAAAGTCCTCCAATGAAAAGTATAATACTAGGATTCAACATCGGTGATTACTGATTATAAGATTAGGTCTTATCATCGCCGACCATGGTTTAGATTTTCAATCCAATTAAAAGTGGAACTCGGATTTACAATATTCGGATATTCCTAAGCTACTTTTTGAAAAAACTATATAAACACTACAAAAGAAGATGAATTTTAATCTTTAGTCAACTGGAATCATCTTATTCAATAGAATGCATATACTTTCTAAATAACCTCATTTGTTTGGTAAGCCTCTAGACATTAAGTGAATCGATTATAGGTATCGCTATCGCTTAAATAGTTTATTACGTGCACACAGACAGTAAACTTAAGTCCCCACCCAGGAAACCTTTGTTACCAAAACCTATTTAATTTTTTTTGGTTTTTCTCGACTATAAAATGGAGGGATGGCCGAGTGGTCTAAGGCGGCAGACTTAAGATCTGTTGGTGGTTTCACCGCGCGAGTTCGAACCTCGCTTCCTTCATTATTTTTTTATTTTTGCCCCATCTTTTATGCTAACCATCACACGTAAACGAAACATCGAATTAGAGCCTAATAATGGCTTTTTTGCTTTTTTGCTTCAACAGATTACAAAGTACTGAAAGTCGAAATACAGTACTACACGTTGGCTGCAGACTACCAGGGAATGATTCAAAATCTCAGTTTTCGTAAAAGGTACACAACTCTATCGTGCATCTACCATTATATTAGGCTTCTTCTACGAAACAGTAAAGGCGAACTCTCTCCATAGTTAAGAGTGCGAATCAAACACGCGAAAATTCAGAGCTAATATCGCCAGATTTTCAAATCCCCCTTTTTGTGTGTTGACAGTGCCGCTGGGTAAGTGGTGAACCTTTTTTTCCGATTTCTACTTTTGGTAACTGACAATTGCAGCCATGGTAGGTAAGACGGTTTTAAATAAAGATTGAAATCGCTGACGAAAATCAAAGACACCATACACTGGTCTCCTATGCATTCCACTTGGTAGCTATCACAGGCAAGCTTGTTGTAATTATTGTGGGTAAAAAGACCATGAAAACTAATTCAAGAAAAAGTGTTGATACTCCTCAAAAAACTCACACATGGCTAATGCTTTAAAAGACACAAATAAAAACACCAAAGAACACAACTTTCGCGTCTTGTGAAACTTGTTATCTATGAAAGTGTACGGTGATGACCAATCACGGCTTCAGTCTTTCCCGGGATAAGAAAATAGCAACAGACAAGGGGATAGGAATGCTATTTACAGAGAATACAAGCCTGCCTTGAAAAGTATAAATAGGCCACCAGATTCCCTTAAATCTATGAAAGAGCAAGACGCTTCAGCTGCTTTTATCTAGTTGCTTCCTATCTGCCCCTATTTGCTTTCCTTTCCT
The DNA here is from genome assembly GCA_030569415.1 of Yamadazyma mexicana. Lineage (NCBI taxonomy): Eukaryota > Fungi > Ascomycota > Pichiomycetes > Serinales > Debaryomycetaceae > Yamadazyma > Yamadazyma mexicana. The sequence continues at coordinate 892,150 of JAJMLA010000004.1, forward strand.
ATGTCTTTGATAAAAATTGTACTCAAACTTAAGAACTACGCTAGTGGAACCAAGCTGACCGCTAACAGTCATTACGACAACTCCAAAACCCATCCTAAGGTTTCCAAGAGTCCATATGATCCTTTGAGCAGAAAACCTCTTCCATATGAGAAGAAGGGTTTTCCTGAGGCCACTATGTCGGCCATGAAGTATCTTTAGATTATTTTTAGAGGGGTATCCGGTTAAACTTCTGATTGTTTTTGTTTTGTAGCTTCTAATATACGTGAATATGATTGGCAGAGAGTGCCCAGCAGCGTGCCCAGCAGCGTATGGCACGACGGCGTCCTAAAATTGGGGCCCAAAATCCCGCGTCTACTTTAGTGTATATTTAAGTTTCATTTTTTTTGCAACAATTTAAGAACCCCAGTTTCTTTTACCACTCCACAATTACTATATTATAAGCCCTAAATACCTTATTTGCTACTATAAACATGGAATACCCAACATTGACTCCTTCTAACTCCCCTGTGGAATCGTTCTTTGTCAATTCTGGCAACGAAATCGCATCTGCGGACACAGGCGATACATCACTTGAAGCAGAAGATGTGTGCTTTGGCGACCCCGGCCCTTTAGGGTTCAGCGCTTCCGAACTTGGATTCAATGGAGTCGACGAGGTCATCGAGAACTTTGGTTCGCCCTGGGATGTGTCCACCAAAGATGTGTTGAAGATCCATATTTTGAGGCTTCAATTGTTATCGATCTACTATATGTTGAAGCACTCTTTCTCATTGGAGAAAGTGGTAAAAAACCTCCGGTCACTTTCATTGGTGGCATTCCATTTGATCACTTGGAGCTTGGTGTTACAGCCTGAGAGATTTGTGTTCCTTATGCTCAAGTTGTACGGGCTTATGTTCTTGTCAATCGATACTATGGCTATCGATTACATTTTCCACTTAATCCCTAAAACATTACCTAGAACGATCACTTACCTTGAGCACTATGGTCCCCTCGTTATCAAGAAGCCACCTCCAATTCCTAAGCCCTACCTCAGCAGTGACAAAGTCATGATATTTCCCACTGATGCAGAAATTGAAAAGGCTGTCAACCTGAGAAACGAGTATGTGCTTCACCAGAAAATACACGCAATGAATGAAAGCTTAAGGATCTTGAACAACTTCAGCAAGTTGGTGGTATGGTCCAGCATTCTCCAGGTGAACTCAGTGCAATTGGTCCTGAATGCACATCTTTTGCACTTGAAGTCACTAATTGTCAATGAATTCAAGGTCCAACTTGGTCGCATCGGCCACGACAGAGGTATAATTATGAGCTTGATTCCACTTATTCAGCTTATTGGAGACACGGAGGAAACCTTTGACCCTTTGGATGACCTAGAGAAGAACCATGTGGTCCCAGTTCCAGCTGAATCTGATTTGCCTATGGAAAATCACGTTGCCGGTAAAGATACAGAGGGCAGAAGCGGCTTAAATAACCTGTCAGACTGGGTAGATGATGACAGGAAGACCCTTAAAGTGTATCTCAAGAAACAACCACTTTCAGACCTCACCATTCTCCCAAACATTGAGTCCATAAAGGTGGGTGAGTTCACCCCGGAGATCAAGTTCCGCTCAACGTTATTTTATGGTACTGCTGATGCATTCGACTTCAAAAGCTTCATTTACAGTGTGCATCATTACCAAAAAGATGCGACAGAAAACAAAAATATTAAAGTGCATTAGTGGGTGGTCTTTATGTATAAAGTGATCATAGGAGCTGCCAGACCTGGCTTTTACATATCCAGGCCGTACTTGGGTGTTTATTCTGCAAATTTGGTGACTCGTCTGTTCAGCAGAGCCCTGATAAGCAGACAAAATGCCAAAGATTCTTTAAGCGACACGGAGAGGGGGAAACAAATACAAGCCCAATTACAAAATGAAAGTATAATACCGGCACAAACTAGTAAGGTGGATAACGAACCAGAAGGTACACAGGTGAAGCAGGATATTGAAAGCAGCCCTGCTGAGTTGAAAGAGCCTGAAACTCTGCCACCTCAAGATGTTGTGGATGAAGAAGAGCAGTATCTCACGACCATTTTTGAGAAAATGGAACCTTACATGGATACGTATGAGGTTTTCAAGCAACTCAAGGGTGCAGGGTTTACGGGGCCACAAGCAGAAGAAATCATCAACTTGTTGATTGTGCAGTTAAACTCCAAACTAACAAAGTTACCTACGAAGTATTCCCTATTGTACGAGCTTGAGAATGAAAGGTACCTTTATGAAAGTGCACAGCAAGAATTACGAGTGGATGTTACCAGAAGTCGAGAGAATCACATCAACGAATCTATAAGTCTTATCAATGATTTAGAGAGAGATTTCAATATCATTCAGGACGAATTGAATAATGATATCTTACAGCTCAAGAATAATAATCAAGTGACCATTAACGATGAGAAACAAGAGAACACACTTATGTCGAAGAAGATCTTTCTCAAGATCCAAGAGACTAATCACAAGATCACTACCGAGTTAATTGGGCTGATGAGGTCAGAAATAGAAAGTTTAAGATGGCATTTGAGTAGATGGGGGATCATAAGTATCCTTGTCTGCATATTTAGCGGGTGTGCTAGTTTCTACTACTATAAGAAACAAGTTATGATGAATTCCCATAAAAGTGATGAATTTATTCCGTTGGTCGTCTATGAACCAAGCGAATTTGATGAAGATGATTACCATAGTGATCTTGATGAGAGCATAATATAGCGGTCGCAAGCATAATAAAGCAATGTTGCTGCAGTTTATGTGTTCTTTATTTAAACCCCGATAAATTCGCAGGCTCCACTAAAAATCAAACGCAGACAGAAAGAAAAATGAATAAGCTCACTCAAACTGATACTGAGATGTCAGATCCATGCAAGCGGGAAGCCTGTGCCATACAGGATTGTTTACATAGAAATGGATTCGATAATTCCAAGTGTCAAAACTACATTGACAAGTTGTTCTTGTGCTGCAGGAATTTCTACGAACAGAAAGGTGACGTAGACACGACTTGCTGTCCTAAGATGAGTCTTTTGAATTTAAAGCTCAAGCAGAGAAATTTACCCACAATAGAAGAACTGAAGAAAGACCTGAAAGAAAAACTGCAAGAGAAACTGGGAGGACAACTGCTGAAACTCGAGCCGAAAGACTGATTTGACCATGTCACTCACAGAGCTAGACGGAATATAATAACGAGAAGATACGACTAAAAGAATCAGCACTGTTCAGAGTTCAAGCCGAGGCACAATTCCAACAAGAATGATATATATCAGCCTCTCTGACAGGTACATACATCCTCCAAAATATATTTTTGAAGAATAGTGGAAAGAATGTAGATTTAAAACCGCATAGTTAACCATAATGGTTAACACGACAAGAAGGCCAACTTAAACCGTATTAATCTAAGACATACCCGAGCACGAAATTGCACCAAGTAGGTAACAATGGAGATATGTGGAGGAAGTCATATCAACCGTGACTCTATGGGCGTCTACAAAAAGACATTGTATAAAGAAGAAAAAAAGAGATGTAAAGAGAAAAAATTTTCGAAGACCAGTGGGAGCGGTACCATCGTGAGAAAAAAAGTATCACGTGATCTTTGATTCCTGAAGGTTTCTATGAGAGTCTGCGATGCATCAAAATCCGAAGCCCATCTCAATATAATATTTTTCTTTAGATTAGAACATGTCTGACTCAGAAGATAAGGTAAACACACAAGATTTCGCCTCAGAAGACGATTTCGACTCCGGTTCTGAAGACGATGTGCCGGTAGTGAAAGTTCAAAAGAAAACCTTCCGCACGAACGTCAAGGACGAGGAAGAAGAGGAAGAAGAGCCAGAAGAGGGCGACGATGACGATGATTTTGGGCAAAATGAAGGAGAAGACGATGACGAGGAAGTTCCAGATGACCAAGTGGATAGTATAACGCAAGTCAAATCGAGAAAAAGAACTAAATTGAAGCATTTGACTCCAGAACAGCTAGCTAAAGAACAGAAAAAGATCAAAAAGACTGGTGTATGCTACCTCTCCACCGTTCCGCCATACATGAAACCTTCGAAATTACGAAGTATCCTTTCACGGTTTGGAGAAATTGACAGGCTTTTCTTGAAACCTGAAGACTCCAAGATATATAAGAAGAGAGTGAAGTACGGTGGTAATAAGAAAAAGAATTATACCGAAGGCTGGGTGGAGTTTGTTAATAAGAAAGATGCTAAATTGTGTGCTGCTACAATGAATGGGAACAAAATTGGTGGGAAAAAACAATCGTACTACTATGATGACATAATGAACATAAAGTACTTGTCCAACTTCAAGTGGATCGATTTAACACAACAAATCTCCAAGGAGAACGAGGTGAAACAATCCAAGTTGGCCTTAGAGTTGAGTCAACAACAGAAGTTGAACAAGACGTTCTTGAACAATCTCGACCAGTCGAAGATGATCAAGAATATCAAGAGAAAGAAGAACGACGATGATGATACTGAGATTAGAAGAAACTTCAAACAACGTGATGTGGCTAGTAAGAGGGCCGATGCCGATGCAAAGTTCAAGAAAGATAAGCCCAATGAAAAATTGACCGATGTCTTGTCTAAGATCTTTTAGGCCAACGTTACGCTTCATGACCAAATAAGCTTCTTCTGAATGACATCTTAGATTCACAATAGCTTTAAAACTACATGCATTATTAATATACAAAGTACTATACACATCATAAAATATTCCTTGCTCTTCTTAAGGTTTCACCCTTTCTTCCCAGTTGTTGCTTCAGAGATCGTTTCTTGAGATCAAGCAAGAAATTCACTCTCACCTCTAAATCAGACTCCGAGATGTCCAATAACTCTTGCACAAGTTCACTGGTTATTATGTCCCAAGTAGTTAGTTTTGGCTCATCAAGCAACTTCCTTAACTTGTACCACTTCTCATTGGGCCAGTGCTCGTTTAAGCGGGAAGGCCGATGCTTCTTTACAGGAACCACCGATTCATTGTCTGATTCCTCTAACGTTCTCTTATTCAAAATACCAGAGAACCTGTTCTCCACTCTTTCGAAATGCTTGGTGATGGGCGTTGACATGTGCCCCTTGGGGAGCATGCTGGCACTCTTTGAGGAATGGACCTTATTTGCTCCTTGAAACCCAGCTGTTCGTGGGCTACCGGTGCGTCTGGCCAGATTTATCTTGAAGTTATCGACATTTGAACGTGGTAACGTGTCTGGTTGAACGCTATTGGGTTTTCGAGTGAAACTGTAAGAGTTCAACTCTTCTAGTATCTCTTCCGGCTCATCCAAACTAACCTCGTGCTCATCAGAGCTTTCTCTGACCAAATTATTAAGGTCGTTGTTGATCCCGTTGCCGAGTGGCATATTCATTTTCATAGCCAGTGGAGGAGCGTGTCTAGACATATCCATATCCATACGTGAAGGAGCCACCTGCAAGCTATTTTTATCCACTCCTGTTGACAAAGATGCCATATCCACACTTGAAGCTATATTGTGTAACCCATTTACCTTATCGTACTTCGGACTGGTGGTTCGAACCGTCGCACTATCAACCACCGGCTTAGTGGATGCCTTCTCAGGGTCTTCTTCATTCTCAGTATCAAATTCTTCTTGGTCCCGCTCCGTGGGTTTCAGAGTCTGGAACAAACGTTTAACGACGTCGTCTCTCTCTGGTATCCTTACATTCTTTTTGGTGCCGTTCGAGGTTGGTGCTGGGGGACTGACCACTTTCATATTGGCTGGCACTGGCGGTGCAATGGGTCTAGATTGACTCACTGGCTGCACAGGCACAGAAGCCGGTACTGGGATCAGCGGCGATCGTGTACGTGGTATAGAAGCCGGCTTTGCAATTGGCTGCATTGGTGGAGAAAACTGTGCAGGCACAGCATTGGACACAGTCGGTTGAGGATTCTTGACCTCTTCAAAGCTTATGCGGCTCACTTTCAACCTACTAGGAGAAGTCACTTTGTTTCTGGCCGGGCTGTTGATAGACGACTTCAAGTACCCACCTACCTTGTTGACAGGTGAAAAAACATTATCGTCGGAGATGATTTTTTGCTGTCTTATCAAAGTATCTTCTGCAGTGATATCGCCGCTCCTAGAAGCGGCATAAGGAGACGACTTTGTGGTTGTTGGCTTCCTCCTGTGTGGTGTGGCTATTCTCCTGCCGGTTATTATCTCATCTTTCAAGGGGACTTTGGTGGTCGTGCTTCTTATACTGTATAAGCTATCATTGTTGCGATTACTCCGGCCGCTTTGGGAGTGAACACTCGAGTTACGTAGTGAGTCGGTTGTCCTCTGGTGCCGTAACACTTTGGGAGTTTCCAACTCTTCAAAGCTCGAGTCGGAATCATCTGCGTCATCGTTGCTTTCAAGCGCTTGGGAAACTTTGTTATTCATGTCCAGGAAGTTGTGGATAGACGATGATATGTTAATCGGTGTGTTATTACCGTGGCCATTGGCATTACCGTTTCCATTTGGCATCCCGCCGTTTATGGATGCACCAAAACTCATGTGTAACCTTTTCGTAAATTAAAAAAAAAAATGAAACGCGACGGGTTGTATAAAAATGGTTGCAAACTGTTTTTTAATGTAGCTCAATTTTTCTATTAATGCTATATATGCTACGAGAATAAGTCAGACATAATATCTTTCTCACAGGCGTCTATGTCTGTATCGTGAAGGCCGTAGACCCTCTCGAAATTAAGGTAGCTGAGACTTTCAAAGAAACTGCGCAAGTTGGCAATGGAGTTTATGGACTTGACTCCGCGTAACAACGGCATCTTCTTGTCGTCATCAGAGATGGAACTCAATTTGACCGGCAGTTCTTTTAAGATCGTCAAATCATTCTCTTTGGCGACTCTGTCGATAATAGAGATTAGGTAGTCACTCCAGTCAGTCTCAATGTCAAATGTGCCGTTAATGAATAGCCATTCTTGCAAGTTGAACTCGTCATTACTTAATAACAACAATTGGTCCAACAATTTGCATCCATATAAGAGGCCCTGTAGTTCTTCTTCATTCATGAAACTGAGCTCCTTCATCGACTTCCCAATGATCAATTCAAAAACAGAGATCAATTCTTGCCCAATCACTATCCAACGAGGCAACAAATAAAGCTCGTTAAATTTCACAGTGATAGCTCTGAACAATAAGCTGATATATGACTTGAACACCACTGGAACTGGGGAGTTGCTTATTGAAAGTTCAATTTTTTCAAACAACAGGTCTAATGATGTCAAGAAAAAGTCACTTGGCTGGATCAATATCAAGAAAGAGATCCTCTTCAAAGCTTGGATCTTATTCTCTAACTCCAACTTCTCATTGTACATGAACAAAGTACTGGCTCCCCCACTACTAGAAGTGGATATTCTTACGATCAAGTCATTGAACTTTTCAGATGTTTCAAGGCCTATCCATGAAGATATTATGGGCTTCCACAGCTCTAATCTATTAGAAGGCAATTGAAAAAATGAAGAATCCATAAATAGATCGTTAACCATAGCCTTCCAGGACCTATTTGGGTTATACTTCCCAATACAGTTCAATAATGCAAGAACTCTCACTGAGATTTCGGGAACTTTCTTATTCTTTATCTGTGGTGTGATCAAACTGATAACAATGATGTTTATGCATCTGGAAATATTCTCCTGTTCCTGGATTATATCTTGGGAGCTCGGCATTATTTCGGTCAACGACTCCATCAATTCTTCTTGGACCCCTTGTGGGGTATCGTTAAGTTCCTCGTCGCTTTCATTCTCATGAGTAGCTGGCGTGGAACTTTCTTTCTCACCATTTGAGCTAAATAAAAGTCTTTTACCGCTAACCGACAAACTCAACATCTTCATAAAGACATCGCTCAACTCCTTTTTAAACTTCTTGTCGTCACCAAACTTGGAGCTCTTCAATTTCGAACTAAGCTTACAGAGGACTCTCAAAAAGTTAGGAATCAAGCTCTTAAAATGAACATGGTGTGCCATGACATCCTTGAAGAACTGCAATGAAAAGCCCCATATGTCGGTAACTGTGTCAGTGTCCACAGAATCAAAGTAATAAACCAAGAACTTGGAGAGGTCTTTGTCAGTAATACTGACACTCAAATGAGACTTTCTAGCATCAGGTAAGATACCTGGATATGCCCTGCTCATCAAAGAATCGAAAATCTTCGGCAAAGTGATTTGTGATCTGCCCCCATCCAATAAATGAAGCAACTTGATGGAAGAAACAAATTCTTTGTCTATGTCTATCAAGTTCTCAATAACCTCTTGTCTTTCAAGATCCATCAAAGTCTCAAGAAGCTTTTTAGATCTGAACTTCAATTTGTTACCCAAGTACATCATAGACTTATCGGAAGCCATTGGGCTTGCTTTATCTTCGACTTTAGACTTGGAATCAGTCCAGTACCAAATTTTGAAGGCCGTCTTGATCGAATCCCTGAAAGCAACAAGAATGGTGTAAAGCCTGTTCTGTTCCGTGGTCCTAACTGATGGCGATTCAATTTGGAAAACACCCTGTATCATATTCCCAAGAAAGCTTGAATCAGCCCCGTTCACAAGGTCCGACTTGACGTCTCCTTTATTCCTGAATCTAGATGTCAACAAATAACTGTGACTGATCGACAACAAGTCCTCTACTCCGCCAATCAACTCATTGATTGAGGATTCCAAATCAACCAAGGTGCTTATGTTTTGTTTGTTCACGATGTTGTTAAAGTAGTCATCAATTTTGTTCAACATTGCCGAGATCAACATCGATAAAATGCTGAAGATGGACTCATTGAACAAGTACAACGATCTTGTTAATAGGGCCATCCATTGACTTAGTAATACTGATGTTTGTGACGTCTTGATACCGCTTATGATAAACTTTATCAACAAAGGTTCTCTTCCTTCGTCCTCTATGTGAAGAAGATTTAAATTGATTCTGGAGTCCTCCGATATCTTGAGCAAGTGGAAGATACACTTGAGGTACTGACACTGCACAAGTTCAATCTGATAAGGTATGTTGTCGAATGACATATAGTAGAAGCAGTTATCAATCATTCTATGAAATTTTTCACTGAAGTCAGGCTCATTACCGCTTATCAAGATGTTGAATAGCTCAAGGCAGTTATCCACACAATTGTAGTAATCTTTCAAGAAATCATTTTGAGATAAAACGAATGGCTCCAATTTCAAGCTTAAAAACTTTTCGATGACATAGAATAATAATGATTTGTAAGTTGATATATCCCACTCATTTGACTTGATTATCTTAAGTTTGGCGCTATTGTCCATAACAGCAAACTCATTATTAAACACCTCTTTCAAGTTTTTGTTATTGCTATTGATAACCTTCAAGATTGTAGCCAAGTGGTAGGCAAACTTAGCCAAATCATCGTTATTATGAATGCCTTGTTTCGAATGATGCATGAGTTCAAAATCAAGGAGAGGGTTCGTCAACATCTTCAACAATCTGTTGGAATGGCCACCTTTCAAGACAGCTCGGATAAACTCATCCACATTCAATTTATTAATATTCCCTTCATCTAATAAATCGTCAAGGATCAATTGTAAAGGCCTTTCAAGCACCAAGTCAGACTCGTGAGAATTGGAATGAGACCATAAGGTAAACATAGCTTTGATACGATCATGGTAGTCGGACTCCAAAAGCAAACGTGAAATAGCCGCTTCCACATAATGCGTTGAACTGTATGAAATCAAGTCATAAAGGCACTTGACGGCTTCCACTTGATGTTTCGTGGGATCAGATGTTATCAAGGATGGCCACAAATTGGTTGACACTATCTTTACTATCTTACTTTTCTCGGAAACCAGCAAGTTCTTCGACATGAGACTAAAAAGCTTGGATATGCTGAACGCTGCAGTAAGATTGTCGTATTTCTTATCTTCAGTTGTTTCAGTAGTTGTTTGAGCCAGCTGGAATATGACATGCAAAATATCATCGTCCCTGTATTTGAAATCGGCTTCACTAGGAAGAATATTGACCAATTTTTCGAATTGTTCACACAAGCGGTAGGAGTCAATGGAATTTACCTCTTTGAGCACGATTTGCTTAAAAAGAACATAAAGTAGGCAAGTAAGGTCAGACCTTGTAAAGGGAAACTCAACACTCTCTTCTTCTTCCCCACTTACAAGCCTCTCGTAATAAGCGTTGATGACTTCAACTGATCTGTCCTGTTGAACTCCTTGTGTGTAGTTAGCTGCTTCCAATCCCTTTGGTGAGATGAACTCCAACAACAACGACACACAGTTGACCCATGCACTTGTTGGTGAGTAATAAGATAACAATACTACTAAGGCTAACGGCACATGGTCGGACTTCATTTCGACTTCATTAATGTCGAAATTACCTAATATGTACTCCGTCAATTCCAAATTAGAGTCTTTTATCAATTTGATGATCAAATCCCAAATGTTAGACGTTTCCACGCCATTGAAAAAAGCCTGAGCCGATGAGAGCAACTCATTGTATCTATCTGATCTCACCTTAGAAACATTAAAAGCGGTATTCAATAATGGAAATAAAATTTTAGGGATAAGTAAATGGCTTATCTCCCACTTATCGATGACCAATGACAAAGAAATTTTAAAAGCATCGATCTGGCGTTCCACATTTCCTCCATTTTCAATACTTAAAAGCAAGACATTTGTCAATGTTTCAAGCCCGTACGTTTCAAAGTATTTGGCTCTCGTGTTAGTTGCGTCGACCTCAGTATCGGGTCCCAACAACCAATTCCAGAACCGACGATTGAGACTCATATCTTTCTTTAATAACATTCCCATGCATGAAGTCATCAATAACTCCTTGTCTCTTGATGACGAGGAAGTTACTTCGCTATTAAGCGGTAAATGTGTCATCATCAAGTCAAAGAAACCTCTAATTATTATAATATCATTTTGTGGATTAAAGATAGTTTTTGTGTTTAACGCAGCAGCAACGGCCCTAATCAACAATCCTGGAGAAGGTTCAATACATGCCCTAGCTTCGTCGCTGTATTTTGTTTCTCCGTTTTCAAGCTTGATGGCATTGAAAACAGGAAGTCTTTTATTACACCAAAATAATGCCCCCAACCTTTTCTCTGGGTTCGATATTATAGCAAGGAATAGCGATTTCCAGAAATGGCTATCATCATTGAGCTTCAACTTCAAGTTGTCCATCAAGTCAAATACTTCAGAGAACCCTTCAGAGTTCTCGTCATCCAATCCTCCTAAAAAGCTTAGAACAATTGGTTTGGTAACCACCTTTATGTGCTTGTCGTTAATATGAGGTATCAAATGGTTCTTGAACAACCTAATGACTTGTGACTTAACTTGGATAGATCCAAAGGACAACACAGGCAAGATCCCGGGCAACCATATGTATATCTCGTCATTCAATGCGTCTATAGTCAAAGCTGTGAATATAGCATCATAAAGGCTCAAAGCTTTTTGATGAACACCATTGGGCAATCTTGAAGAAAGACAAAGCGAGAGCTTATTGGATATTTCCGAGGACTTGGGGATCCATGTGACTGTGTGCTTGGACTTAGCATCTTGTGGCAACTGCAATGCTTTTTGTAACCTGGACAAAAATGCAATATAGTCTGCCCATTCTTCCAACGATTCGAAGGTCAAAAGGCCCTTTTCTACTTGCTGGAGGTACCTCTTATCCTTGGGAGACATCTGAGAAGCATCGTCGGCCTTCTTAGAACGGAACCGAGGTATCACTTTTGATAAGCCGTTAGTCTTCTTTTCCATAGTGTACCTCTTTACAGTTGACGTATGTTGTTCCTAGTCAAAAAATAATATTTACGTAGATCGCGAACCTCAGAGTAATAGCTGTGACGCGGGGAGAGACATCGCCTTGTAAGCCAAAGACCACTAAGGCGCAGTTTCTGGGATAAAGAGGGCATTCTCAGGCTACGTGTAACATACACAAACGTTAAAGTTTGTTGTGGTTCCTCAATTCGTTACCAGCTGTCTATTTACTTAAGATCTTGTTGATGAACTGGGCAACGTCTGCTAGTTCTTCTTCACTGGCACTATGTGCTACGCCAGGATAAGTGTTGAAAGATATGTTCTTGAATCCTAAGTCCTTGAACAACTCGCTTGTGGCTTTTCCAAATTCGTAGTTGATCACTGGATCGGCTGTTCCATGGCCCTGGAAAATAGGTGTTTCAAAGTTAGGACTATCTTTATTGTAGACATCTCTTATAACGTCCTTGATGGTGCAAAATCCACTCAAAGCCACGACCCCTCCGATCTTGGTATCCAAGAGGGAGTTTGTTACCAAAGAAACAGCAGCACCCTGGGAAAAGCCACCAATGATGATCTTCTCACTAGGCACATTGTGCACCTCTATTTGCTCTTTCACTAAAGACTTGATAGTATCACAGGCTTTCAAGAATCCTGGTACATCTGCCTTAGCGTTGGGGTTTCCAAATTCGTATATGTCAAACCAAGAAGACATTCTGTACCCGTTGTTGACCGATACCGGCATTATGGGAGCGTTGGGGAACACAAAGTTGATCGAATCTAAAACACTTTGTGGAACGATCTTACTTTGGGCCAAAAATTGGGGGAACCACGACCACCCTTCACCTGAATCACCCAACCCATGAACAAAGATAATAGCCGATTTGGCTTGTGTTTTGGCTGATACTTTTATAGAAGACACAGACATGCTTGAAAACTATTTGCAATTCGTTCCACTAGATTCAAAGAGCTGCGACCCTCTTGGAAATGTATAATGGTTAGGACACTACTATTTACTATACTGTAACAGACTCAACTGCCGGTTCTACGGCGGGCGTAGCTGTTGGCTGGACATTTGGTTTCTTTTTTGGTCCCTCTTCTGGGTCAGCCTTTCTCTTATTGGTATTGGCAAACTCGTTGGATGCTGCAATCTTCAATACTCTTGTGTTTTGTTTTTCACCGTCCACTCTACGGAAGTATGGTTGACATCTCCAGTATGGCACTTCTCGGTACTGACCACCCCAGCTTTCAGTCTCACCAATAGTGACCTTGTCTATGCTCTCTATGTCTTCTTTTTTGTAAATTTCCTCGACGATGTCTTCAATCTGCTTCACAATACTATTCCACTGTGAAATATCAGCATGTACACTGGTTCTACCAATCGTGGGCCTCAACTCTTTGTGTACGTTCAAGAACTCATGTAACATTTTGAAGAAATGGGCCTTCATAGCATGCTTGTTGGCATCAGTAGGATACTTTTTGACGATTTCGAAATATTCTCTCAAGAGTTTATCTACTCGAGGAAATTGCTTGTCTATGTCATCAGTCTTGGTCCAAAACACCCCAGGGTTATACAAGTTCCCTTCTGCAGACATCACTGCATCACATCCAACCTTATCGTGACATCTCTTAAGGTCATTGGGGTATATGATATTCCCATTAGCAAAGAACACTTGTCCTTCTGGTAAATTGTCTCTCAAGTACTTCAAGATATCCCAGTTGGCCAAACCCGTTAACTGCCCTTTCATATCTCTGGTTCTCCCGTGGATTGTGAGAAACTGAGCACCTGCGTCAAGCACCATCTTTGCGTATTCGAGTGACTTCTCCCAGTCATCATAAACTCTTATTTTAGCGGTCACCGGCACCTTGAGGTTTAAATGCAAGTTTCGTATGAGCTTATGGACCAAGTCCCAGTCATCCATCAAAAAAGCACCATAATTCCCCTTACGAGCTATACCTTGTGGGCACCCCAAATTCAAGTCCACTGCGTCACATCTGTCTTCAACGAATTTTGCTGCTTGCAACAAATACTCTGGGTCGTTAGCACAAAACTGGACAATCACAGGCCTATCGAGCTCATCAGTCCCGTCGAACTCACTCCACATAGTCTTCCTGTATTTTTCATCTGTAGCAAATAATCTTGCATGGAACATTGGTGTGTAGCACAAATCAGCTCCGTATCTTCTGGATAAGATTCTCCATGCTAACTCTGATTGATCCACCATGGGAGCAACAATAGTCTTTGGTTGACCTAATTTATTATACAACTCTCTGCCGCTAATGGCACTAGTCGTTTTCTGTATCTCTGACATTGCTCTAGGTGTTCTTGGAAGGTACAGTATCAATCTACTGACTGCTGAAGCAAAGAAACTCACTTTGAATGTTTTGTATGTAGATACACAATCTGCGATGAGCACAATTTCTTTTTGCGATTTTCGCCGGTGGTGATATCCGAGCGTGCTCCACAATCCACATAAGAGATAGATGGGCCAGAGAAAGAGGAATGGGGTGAAGTACAAGATATTTGAGATACTGATTCTGGAGTGATTGAAATCCTTTTTTTTCCTTACTTCGTACTCCACCCCGTTGACTTTGGGTTATAGTTTGTATTATGTAATAATAATTAATCGGTGAATTTTGCAACTTTCTAGCTGTCAAATTCAAAGTACTGTAAAAAATCGTAAATCACTTTTTTATCCATAACACAACGAGTATAAGAATATTAAATGCTATTGGGATGAAATCAAGAGAGTAGAACGTAGAATCCCACCATTGTTTCTGCTGCTGCAAAACGGATGCATGTTTCTGGAAATTGACCGCACACGACCAGATAAGAGTCTGCAAAATGTATAGACAGAAGACAAGATGTAGACGGGATATGAAGATCAAATAGAGTCCAATCGGCTTCAATCTTTCTTCCCATCTGACAAGGCCATTGTTTTTGGGTAATGCTGCAGCCCCTTGCTGATCAAGGAAGTTGTGTTACAGGCTTATGGCCATTCGCACACATATAAGTTGCAAGTCGTTGCAGAACGTAAAAGATTTCATCGACTATGAGTTCTGACCGTCTCCAAGAACTGAAGTCTTTCCGTAAGATTTCTTTGAACGTCTTATGGATCAATTACCTCCAAAGAAAAGTCGTTGATACCGACCGAGTCTTATACGTTCCCAACTTAGGTCGCCGGTTTGACCCCGATGTCATCGCTGGACCATTGAAAGCAATGAGGTACCTGGTTGAGAAAGTGCACAATTTCCCAATTAGTCGGTGGGTGAAACAATTCACCTTTGAAGAGTGGCTTGGTGAAGACCGGCTCAAACGTGTTCTTTCGACAACGGATGACAGGTTGTTTGATCAAGTGGATACCCTTTGGGAAGAGCTTAAACCTACGGGAGAGCCAGGTACAGTGATGCTGGATGCCAGTATCTTACGATTTATTCTCCGTTTGAATACTATCATACCATATTCGACCGAAATGTTGATGTTTCGTTTAGAGGAAATAGGTAGAGGTAGTTTTGGAGGGTTCCGTAGCAGATACATTCAAAGGATCAAGAATGTCTTACCCCCAGAGTATGCTGACGGACCTTTACGGAAGAGATTATCAATTTTAATGAGCAATCAAGTTGTTTTCAACATCGCCATTTGCATGGAAATTAGGGAATTGGCCTCAAAGTACAGAAGTCCAGATAAGACTGCAATAGAACATTGGAAACAGGAAAGCGAAATAAGAAAGGGATTTCATCCATTCATTAGCGTTCTTTTTGATTCGATTCCCGCAGCTGTTCATGTATATGTTGAAAGATTGGGAGACTAACCAGAGGTTGCAGCGTTTTTACGTCAAACTTTCTTTGACAAGTCGAATCCTCTTGCGTGCCTGATCCAGTACATCCAGTTTGCATTACGTCTCCACCGTAACTGTGTAGGAACAAAAGGGCACTTGAACCCTCGTGCCATCGAGAAAGCAAAAAGAATGAGACTTCTCAACACTAATGCAGGAAAGGAAGCTCCACCAAATACCGAACATTCAGGCCCATTCCACTCCGAAGTAGTCCCTATGGCAGGATTAATTATTGGAAATAGAGAAATAAACTTGGACCCAGAGGAGTTTATGATCTCTTCAGCAGCAACTGCTAGTGTGCTGCCATATGCCGAGATTCTAGACAATCTAGTGGATTTGAAGTCTCCTGTAAGCATATACGGTATTACAGGCTTAAGAGGAGTGGCGTTCAAAAGTGGAACGTACTCTTTCCGTATGGCTGATGGAAATGTGGCGGTTATATCGCCGGTTTACCTTGTTGAGGACTTCAATTGCAGCGTCTTGTCACCACGGTCCTTCTCTGACAATTGCGAAGCACTTGAAATCTCCGCAGGAATGGTCAAATTGAGGCTTACAAATAAAAAGAAACGCCCATCATCAGCTGAGTATAGGTTTGGAGGAAATCTGGAGGAACACCAGGTATATGTAACGTACCCAGTGTCTGAAAGAACCAGATTGTAGTATGTCGATTCGTATGTCAAGTTTCTAGACCCACTGTATCAATCAGTCAGTCTTGTCTGGTAATAGAATACATATTCCTGAATTTGGTTAGCTTCGGCTTAGCTTGCAATGATTTGCATCCACGCAAAAGTCCCAATTTTTTGCAGCGTAGTTCCATTACAGCACGCGCAAAACACTATCGCGAAAAAATCTCAGTATCTTTATTTCACTACGCGTTTACTACTTACTAACGATGGATGCTACCAGTAAGAGAATAGACGGAACTCTACTACAATCAAACGAAGGCAAAGTTGTTCGTGTGATTGGACAACTTGAGCAGTATGACGGACAAGCAGGTACTTTGAAGTCCAACGGGGACATCAGTTTAAATTTATCCACCTTGACCACAGACTTGGAAATCGCTGTCGGTTCTAATTACGAAGTCATTGGTAAGGTCAACGATGACTTAAGTATCAGTGTGTACTCCATTGTGAGCATCAGTGATAACTTCAAGTTTGAAAATTACTATCATATGGTCCAATTTATCAATAAAGTGCCAGAGTTGTATTATTAGAATGCGGTGTGTATACTTTCGATGTTGAATGAACAAAATATTAGCTGTACTTACAATTTTCTTATATCTTTGACCAACTCCACAAACCTCTTCTCTTGGTACTCATCACCCCAGCCGATGCTGGCGGTGGTCAGTTTGCCGAATTTCAAGTTACCAAAGGCAACCAACAACCGGTAATCTGCTTCTGCGTTGTTGGTCTTGGAGATGAACCCACTCAAATCATGCACAACCTTATTGGACATGTTGAGCACAGAAAGGTCAAACAAGAAGGTGGCATAGCTCACCAAATACTGACCGTAATGCTTGTGTGCCGGGTCGAATTTCTTTGAGTGGATTTTTGTCAATAACGAAACCAATTCATCGCTGTAAGTCAAGGTAGAATCTGCTGTGACAAAGATTTGTATGAACAACACAGATTCAGTCAAATTGCACAAGAACTTGAGCATCATCATTAGAACCGTTGGATTATCACTAGTGACACCCCTTTTAATGAACGATAAAATCAATTCAGGCAATTCTGCCGACTTCAATATGTCGCTTATGCCCAATTTAGGTATCAAGGCCCTCAATAAGTCAAAGCCAACAAGGAAAGATGATTCGTTAAATATTTGTTGTACAGTAGTGGTGATTATGTCCACAGCCTCAGCACTAGAAACTTCGAACGTAGGTGGCATGTTGACTTTCGTACTCAGTGTCTCATTAAACTTTGAAAGACCCTTCGAGAGCTGTGCACTGTTAATTTCAGTGAAAGTGATTGGGGTCTTGACAGGCAAGATAGCAGTAACTGGCTTCGAAGGGGCGCTAGAGCTTGGAGCAGCAGCGGTCTGGGTCCCGTCTCCCGAAGCACTTCCTTCTGTGATGCTAACACCTTCAGTGTTTGTTTCTAAAAATCTCACCACGTCCTGGACATACGAACTTGGAAGTTCATTGTCAGCCAAAAATTGGTTGGCAACAGTATAGACATTATCACCGGCGTTATAAGGCAACTTTAAT
Source organism: Yamadazyma mexicana (assembly GCA_030569415.1). NCBI lineage: Eukaryota > Fungi > Ascomycota > Pichiomycetes > Serinales > Debaryomycetaceae > Yamadazyma > Yamadazyma mexicana. The sequence continues at coordinate 909,936 of JAJMLA010000004.1, forward strand.
GGGGGTTTACCGTCTTCGATATCTACATCGAACACGTAATCATATTTCTTCCCCATGTATTCTTTTTTAGTAGTGGAACCGGTTGAGCCAACCACATCACCGATCTTATTCCATTGGTTGTTAGACCACTGGTGAGCTTCGATCACGCCGGTTGGGTTCTTGACCATGATGGTTTGCCCTTCCTTACCCTGTTCGTTTAATTTCTCGTAACCGGGAACATCAGTTTTGTTAATGTCAACGGACTGTTCCGCAATTGCAGAGTTCTTGATAGACTCTTCAAACTCTTTAAGTTCTTCTGCTGATGCGTAGTTGGACTTATCGCTGGTGAAAACTCTGATAGTGTTATCGGAAGAACCCACAACGACGTCGTTTTCTATATTGGTCAAGCACCAATTGGAAATGCAAGGTAAGGTGATGACTTGGATTAAAGAGCCAGTAGCCAAGTCCCATATACGAATCGATCTGTCTTCCCCACAACTGACTAGGTTTCCATTGGGCAACAAGATCACGTCGTATATGAAAGATTCGTGGCCAGTTAATGTCTGCAACAACGAGCCACTGGTGATATCCCAAATGAGGATAGTTCCGTCATTGGAACAGGATGCAAAGGTCGTATCGCTGATGAGTGTCATGTTTCTCACCACATCTGTGTGTCCGTTGAAAGATCTGACTTTAGCATCTTTGTTCCACAATGCAATGGTCTTATCAGCCGAACAAGTCAAGAACAAATCTGGCCTCACAATCAAACTGGCCAATATGGACATGTGAGCGTCGTGCTTCAACACCCATTTGCACGAGTAGTCATTCAAATCCCACACCCTGGCAGTTCCATCCCAACTTGAACTGATAAGCAAGTCTCCAGAAGCATTCAAGTGGCAGATATTGTTTTGGTGGCCAATAAGGTTATATAAACCCATATCTGTGGGCTCTGTTGTGTCAATTGAGTTAATAAATACTACATTATCCTTCCCACCACTGGCATAGAGACCGTTGGGCAACACACACACTGCGTTTATGAAAGAACTGGTAGAAGAATTGAAGATGATGGACCCCGTGGATTCGCTCCATAACCGTATAGTTCCATCACGTGAACACGAGATCACTTGTTCGCCAACAGCATCGATGCTTTTGACATCTTGCTCATGACCCAAAAGTGTTCTCCTTAGTTTATACATGGCTTTATCTTGGTAAGGTATTTTGTGTTGCCACCGCGAAGATCGAAGAGATTCTGGTGTTTGGAGCTTCTCTAGCACGTCCTTTTCTTACATAAGCAAAAAACAAAAAAAGCCCACCGAGTCTCGCAATTTCACCCCAGGTCAGCGAACAAAGAAAACAACCCCAAAAAAGAAAAGATTGGTTGGCGCACATCGACAACGTGGGCCATCATTAATTAAAATCTTGGCTCTATGCCATGCAAATTTTCAACTTAAAGTCACACGAGAACTTAACTGATTAGTAGGATTTTCTTGGAACCTTCGCTAAGATTGCATATTGACATAGATTTGCAGCCGTTTAAGTTGTATCAACAGTATAATCATTATAAACGCACTTTTACGATATAAGCCTCATCGCTGAGCGTCTCGAAAGTTTAAACCAGCCTTTAAGACTATATTGAAGGTAACAACAACACCAGAAATTGCCTAAAAAAAAGGAAAAGGACATCACCAGAAAAAAGTCCAAGAAAAATCTTTCTCGTATTTAACTAAGCTTGTTCTTGACACTTCAAACCCTATAACTAACGGCCATGAAGTTCAACCAGAGTTTAAAGTTCAACATAGTACCAGAATGGTCAGATGCTTATTTGAGTTACGATAATCTCAAGAAGATTATCTACAGTCTTCAGCAAAGACAATTGGATTTGCATATCGACTTCGAGCAGAATTATGATACTGTTAGCCAGTTTCTTGCTGATTTGTCTAAGGACTTGTCTAAGACAAACACCAATGACTCCAGTTCTTCTTCTTCTAACGTGACTAAGACCGAGGTGGTGATGAACGACGTCAATGAAGAGGAAAAGATCGAAAACCGTGAAATAACCGAACATCACCGTTCAACTTTGAATCAATACATTAAGACGCTCGATTCTAACTACAAAAAGAAGCAGTTTAACCCCTTGCTTGAATTTGTGAGACAGTTGCTCCATGAGTTGATGAAGGTTGATGATTTTTTCATTGCTAAGACCCAAGAAATGGGTGCTGAGTATGATAATTTGATTAAGGATTTGGTGAGCCTTAACGAACCAGATATCTTCAACTCCGAAGACAAACCTGCCGTTGTTAAAGTTTCCAGGACCACCACCAACCTCACCAACCATGAAGATGAGGATGTCGATTCCTCAGATGATGAAATGGATATGGGTCAGACAACTGCTTTGGTTCATCCCAAGAATTTTGACGTGAAAATGCAAAAACTTGTTACTTTAAAACAATCCAACAAGTCCTTGTTCATCAAGTTAAATGAATTGAAGTCTTTTATTGAATTGAACAAGATTGGTTTCGCTAAAATCACCAAGAAGTTCGATAAGAACTTGAGCCACAATATCAAGGATGAGTTCATTGAAGAGTTCTTGCCAAGCCACTCAATCGTTTTTCAAACTAGAACAATCAGAGATCTTGATTCTAAAATCGAAAGATTAGTGAACTCTTTCACTTTCCTTTCACACAAGCTTGATACTTCTAAGACAACCGATGCTATCAAGTTTGAATTGAATTCTTACCTTAGAGATCATATCATTTGGGAAAGAAACACCGTTTGGAAAGATTTGTTGAGTTTGCAATCAAAAGAACAAGATTTCACTTTAGCTCCAAATAATTTGCACTTGACACTCCGTACCTACACCTTATTTGGACACCATATCACCATTCCAAGGTCAATCATTACTTGGCAGGTGTTTAAATTGTTGATAACTATTGTTGTGTTCGTTATCTTGTTGACGGTTAAGACATTTAATGACAGAGTTCAAGGCAGGAGTTTATCTGTTCTTGTTACTTGCGCCATTTTATGGGCCACTGAAGCTTTGCCTTTATACACCACTTCGATGTTGGTCCCATTGTTAGTCGTCACCTGTAAGATTTTGAAGAATGATGATGGTTCAGTTATGGATGCACCTGCTGCCAGTAAGTTGATTTTGAGTAGTATGTGGAACTCTGTGATCATGATTTTGATTGGTGGTTTCACTTTAGCTGCTGCTTTGTCTAAGTACAATATTGCCAAGGTTCTTAGTTCGTGGATTTTGTCATTCGTTGGTTCCAAACCAAGAAACATCTTGCTTACCATTATGATGATTTCACTTTTCTTGTCTATGTGGATTTCTAACGTCGCTACACCTATCTTGTGTTACTCATTGATTCAACCAGTGTTAAAGACCATCCCAAGTGACTCTCCTTTTGCACAGGCATTAATTTTGGGGATTGCGTTAGCTTCCAATATGGCAGGTATGGCATCGCCAATTGCATCTCCTCAAAACGTTGTTGCTATTGAATCAATGAATCCTAACCCTGGTTGGGGAAACTGGTTCGCTGTTGCCTTACCTGTTTCTATTCTTGGAACCCTTGGTATCTGGTTGGAATTGATTTTTACTTTCAAAATGAATAACGTCAATGTCAAAAAGTTCCAACCTATCAAAGACAGATTCACCATCAAGCAATATTTCATCCTTTTGGTGACCCTTGTCACCATTTTGTTGTGGTGTGTCATGACCAAAATCAATACCACTTTTGGAGAATCTGGTATCATCTCCATTATCCCAATTGTTTTGTTCTTCGGTACTGGTCTTTTAAAGACCGACGATTTGAACAACTTTCCATGGTCTATTGTGTTATTGGCCATGGGTGGGTTAGCCTTAGGTAAAGGTATCACATCTTCTGGGTTATTAAGTACCATTGCTGAAGCATTACAGAAGAAGATCATGGACTTTGATGTTTGGGTTATCATGATCATTTTCGGTCTTCTCGTGTTGGTTATTGCAACCTTTGTGAGTCACACCGTTGCTGCATTGATCATTGTGCCATTAGTTAAAGAAGTCGGTGAAAAATTACCAGAAAACCACGCCAACTTGTTGGTTATGGGTACAGCCCTTTTGGCTTCTGCTGCTATGGGATTGCCAACATCTGGATTCCCTAACGTCACTGCTATTTCTATGACTGACGAATTAGGTAAGAGATACTTGACGGTGAACACTTTCATCAACAGAGGTGTACCAGCAAGTCTTATCGCTTTTGTCGTCACTATAACCGTGGGTTATGGAATCATGGCAGCTCTTCATTTTTAGACATTTATAGAAGCATTTTTATATTACATTAAAATTAGGGTATACACAGAAAAAAAGATAACTTTAATTAGGACCATACAATCCAGTCTCTATTTCCTTAAAAGTTCCTTTTAAATCCATTCTTTTCAACAATAATCCAACAGGTGGTTCCCATTTGGGACTCGTTAACAACCACTGTAAGGCATCGGCCAAGATGGCATGTCTCTTTGCATACTGGAAGTAGTAGTTAAGATCAAAATTCAATGCGTTCTTGTAGTATAACCCGTGTATAAGTTTGGGCACCAAAGACAAAATAGTGTCATTATGGGCGAGTTCCATGATCAAAGGGCCTGCAACACCTGTGTCGTTAATGGCACCAAGTATGGAGTTCAAACTGGTGGAAAACAATTGACTTGAAAGCACACCATCCACAAGATTACCCAAAAATTGTTGAGCTGAACCTTCGTTGGCTTTCATGACAGTATCGATTAAACTGCCCAAATCTCTCTGTTCAAAAGGTCTGACAATCTTCTCCTTCTTACCCTGAGGAGCCGAGCTGTTATATTTGGGATTCAAATTTGGTGTGTTTATTATGCATTCAGCAATCATGTTCACAGATAATTCACTGCCATCACCTAATTCGTTCAAAATCTTAGCCAACCAGATCTTTCTTGCCAAAAGACTACCGGCAAAGTCAGATAAATAGTCTCGGTTAGTGTCGTTCATCAACAAGTACTCAGCAGTACTGGAGATAATACCAGAATCCAAGACTTCATTAATGAGATCACTGGTATTGACGCTAATATTCAAACCTCCCAAATTAAAATCACTGAGGACGCTTTCTCCTTTGAGTAAACCGGCCGTGGCATTTATCAAGTTATCGATTTGGTCTTGATCGGTGGCTATTTCGTATAATGTGTCGGTTATTATTCCAGAATTCACAAATGCTAAAACTAAAGGATCTAATGTGGAGTTTTCATCTCTTTTGAAAATGGTACTGTCGGTCATATAAGCCACAGAATCAATGAGTTGTTCGTATCTTTGGTTACCCTTGGGATCAAGTTCATCTATCCACCCACATATCGTGGTCGTTATGAAAAGGAATACTCCAAGCACGTAGGGTATCATGTGGTTGACTGCTGAATCCTCGAATTTTTGGGGAGAGGAGACTATTTATATGAAAAAACTTTAATGATACCTAATTTGGAGATTTTTCCTGTGAGTTTTGTTATATCCCAAAGTAGAAATTTCATCAATAATCGTGTGCGAACCCCATTTTTTGGGGTAGACCGGCGATGCATCTGGGGCGAGCTTCGCGGTGGTTTGGACTAACGAGCGCGCTGCCAGGTCGTGCGGTGATTTTTACAGGGCTTAATGCACATGACAAGTAACGTCTTCCTCTGCATTACCATTAGTTTCCCATGTTCTTATACCTGCCGTCTCACTAGTGGGTGGTGACCTGAATCTTTACTCCGTAACATCCTTAAGTTCTATAGCTTCCCTAAAAAGCGTATTATTTGAAAGTGCTAAGAAGTTGTTGTAATTACCGTTTTAGGTATAGTAATAATATCTTAATTACATTGCCTAAATAGGAAACTAGTTTTTTTACATGAAGACCTACCTACCATAACCCGTCATTTATAAGCTCCCCATCCCCCTCTCGTCATTTTTGCCCAAAGTGAAAAAGCCCGTCAAGATGAATTTGAAGTTCTTTATCTTGTTCCAATCGTTCCTTTGCACTATCATAGCTGCAACCATACCACAAGTCGTGGACGCCAAATCAGAGGTTGCAAAAGAAGAAGAATTACCATTTGAACCTACGGATGGTATTTTGTCGGTGTTTGAAGAAGCATTCAGCGACGAGCAACTCGAACTCATTGAAGACTTCCAATACCAGCTTCAACAAACTCTTTATGAAAGAGATAGCGACATCAGCAAAAGAGACGCAGAGTCTACCATTGCCAGTATATTAAGATTAGTCAATAACTCGGGACTTCTTTGGGAAGGATTAGATTTCGTCGCTGACCGTCCTCGTCTTATTTCATATGCAGCAAACGCTACTGCAGGATTGATCAACGGCATGGTGAATGGTGATACCAACAGAAGTGCCATAGTTTCTTTTATCACTGGTGCCGTATCTGGTGTAAATGGCTCTGCTTTGGGAGATGCTGTCCTCAAGTCAGGTTTGGTCCAGCAAGTGTTGGACGGTGTGTTGCTCGAAGAAAAGTACAGAAAGGACGTTTCTAACATTATTTACCAGATTGCTGAGAGTAATATGGACTTGATCACTGTTTTATTAAGAAATATCTTAAGTTCCTCTAACGAAAAGGCTAAGAGAGCCAACAGTGGGTCTTTGACAGAGTTTGTGGGTAACGTTGTTGGAGGATTCCTTAATTCTGATCTTCTTGTTAATGGTCTTGGAAGTGTTTTAAACGCATTAAATGATACCCGTTTTATCACTTATACCGTCCAAAGATTCATCGACAACGAAGAGTACGTTAACATGACAGGATCTCTTCTCAAACAGACTCTCAGCAAGTCTGATGTCAAGCTTTCGGACCTCAACCTCAATTTGACCAGCATCGTTGAGTCCGCTTTATCTGACACCACGAGAATTACCGATGTGATTGGTGACGTGTTAAGAGGAGACTTCTCCGGTATGTCTTCTTTCTTGAAACGTTACATTCCTGCAATCAAAGCCATCATTAGAGACTTAGAAGACAAGGGTCTCTTTGTCCAATTAAACAATAATGTATTCCCTAGTAGCAGCAAGTCCTCTAGCAGCAAAACTTCGGACAGCAAAAAGACGTTAGAGACTGGGTCTCTGAAGGCCGGTAATGTTACCGAAGTTACTACAGCTTCCGATAACGGGTCTACTAGCAGTAGAGGAATTTGGAGTGGGTTAATGGTGGCTCAAGCCGTCTTTACCGTGCTCTTCTTTGTATGATATTTATACCTATTTTGAATTGATAATTTTTTGTATGAACCACGACTCTACGTCTATAAAAGTTTTAACGAGGAAAGTGTAAGTCGTAGGCCGTGTAATGGCAGAGATGTTGACTAAACAAATCTCTGCTTTCAATCAAGTCTAGCTCGTATTTTCCAATGTCCAAGTCACCGATTTTGGCCTGTTTTCCGGACTGTAAACCCTTGGTGTTGGTAGATTTTAGTATGAGTTGCAAAACTGAAAGGACCTGATTCACCGACTGCGAAAGTGCTGTGATCGCATTGGGTTTGGGTTCGACCAGGTAGTAATTTTTGTCTAATCTGTCTATCAAGAGACCAGTGAAAAGGTCCCCCACGCCCGTAAAGTAACTTTTGATCAAAGGTATGCGGAAGAACTTCGTGGAGTCGCCTGCCGATACCAAGCAGTTGATAAACTCACCAGCCTTTTCCCCACTATCCTCGGTGGTGGGAATTTCCACTGTTGTACTAGTCACAACCACGAATTGTATGCCGTGGTCCTTAAGCACACCAACGGCCCTCATTAAGTCAGTAACGTTTCTAATCCTGATATCCGTTAAGAGTTCGAGTTCGAATTGGTTTGGTGTGGCAATATCGATCAAGCCTAAAGTCAAAAGGTGCTGGTAGCTTTTGATGCATGACTCGTCCACGTAGAGCTGGTCTTCGTCCCCCAAGATTGGATCCATGAGGTAGATCGGTCTTTCTTGGCCCTCCCATTGGTGGAAATAGTCAAACAAGCAGTCAATGAGTTGTTTATTGGGCAAGTACCCCGTTATGGTGTAGCTTCTCCTGTTCTGTTGGTGCTGTTTTTGGTGGTCCAACAATGTTTGAAGCAAGTCTTGGTTCATGGTGGTGCCATTGAACACACCATAACCTGTATGGTTTGAGAAATTAACCGTGTTCATCACGTCCACGTCCCATCCAAGGCATTGTAGAGGGAAAACAATGGCTTTGTTGCCTACGTACCCGTGCACAACATGCGAAGATATCGTTAACACCGAAGGCATCTGAGTGTTATTTTAGTAGATCTGGCAATCGCATATTTTTTCTTAGTTTATTTCCGCTCTGGCTGATAATGCGCTTCAGGTTTTCACGGGAAACAATAGCCATTGTAATACATTTATGCCAAATTTACTAAAACGCTTACCGAAACACCCCGATGAGGAACACTGATGGCCTTATCTGTGGTTAACGTTCTGCAAGACGGAAAATCATCATGCCACTTTTCGTCAGTTGTAGTTATGCGTGCCCAGCACCGTTCCATCTGGACCGCCCCGCCAAATCAGAGTCATAGGGTTAAGATTAATACATGTTGAGTTTTTGGTGTTGCAACCAGCAGAACCATCTAGTCACGACTTTTAACAAGAGAAGCTTCCAAGAAGGGCCGCTTCCAAGAATAGAAGCTTTTTATAGTACAAGCCATGAAAAATAACATAAACAATAATGCTGATGAGGTGTCTTCTTCTGTATTTATAGTTTTTTCTTTTTATAGCACTGTAAATACTAGCTACACATAAACACTACGCCCGAGGCCAATCCGGCCGGAAGGTCTTCAGGGCCCTGTATCCTTTTCCGACAAAAGGTCAAGGAAGCCTAAATCCGCCACAATTATTGTATTGTGTTACTGTTACCGTATTATGTTACGGTTTGGGACAAAATCGCTGCGTGTGGAAATTCAAAAAGGCCAGGGTGTTCCTTATGCACTTAAAATAATTCGTGCAACAATAAAAAATGTATCCACCTTTCAAAAACGCACAGCAGCCTAGTTGGTACAATTAGCATCTCTATTCACGTTTCCAGCCACTTTTCTGCCTTTATCGGTACTACTCTTAGCGTTGTTGCAATGATTCCCATGGCGGGGTGGTGTGTATATTTTTGGTAAAGACACGTTTGTTTGGTATAGCCTTTGTATATTGCACGTCCCTTTTGTTTTTCAACTATAAATAGGTGCGGATTCCCAGGGAAAAAATTTTCCCAACAACAACACACATTTTGACAGACAAGACAGTAACCAAAGCAGGACAACACACCATGGAATCATTCAAATCAACTTTACCACCTAGAAAGAGAGCCAGGACCCAAGAAGAAAAGGAACAAAGAAGGGTCGAAAGGATCATGAGAAATAGAAGGGCCGCTCATCAATCTAGGGAGAAAAAGAGAAAGTATGTCGAAACCTTGGAAAATTATATCGAGAAACTTGTTGGCAATTTAAAAAAGTATGAACAAAATCAAGCTTTATTATCTAGCCATATCAAGGATCAAGATGTATTGAGCCAGTTACAGGTTATCGATGATTTGAAGGACTTATCTGATATCAAAATTGATAATAAGAAGTCCAAATCCGACAAAGACTCACAAAAGGAAGTCGAAACTGGTGAAGAGGATGAAGAAGAAGACACAGAGGTTGAAGTAAAAAACGAAGAAGCAAAGACTGTTAAACAAGAGCCTGTAGATTACACCTACGAAACTTCAGATATAAATGGTCTTAGTGCCCATGATCTGGATGGTAGTTACACACAATCTACTGATTCTAACAGTTATGATCTTCCTATAGAATCTGACTTCTTCTTCAATTCTAAGCCTGTGACTTTAGATGAGCCTATAACTCCAATCAAGGATATGAATTATAATTATTTATCACCTGTTTCAATTAATTCCCCAAGTCCTATGAATTTATCGTTAGATTTCGATCTTTATAATTCGACTGTGCACAACTCAGAAGTAGTTGTGACCTAGGTCAGCATGTAATCTTATTTGCTTTGGTGTCTTGTCTGTCTGTTGTCGTTCAAGATTACAACTGATCTAGTGGCCTGCAGTGCCAGTTGAGTTCGAAATGGATTCTGAGAACTTGTTCAATTTTAGTTGATTGCGCTCCCAAATGAGGTTTGAGCGACGGTGATATAGGTAATTTTAAGGTAATATATAGTTTTTTGTGAGTAATAAAGGTTCTTTAATTCGTATATCCCCTATTGTAATCCTCGCTTAATGCCCCAAGCCGCATTCTGCACCTTTCTGGCACGCACATATGATAACGTACGTATATCCTCTTTTTTCACTTTCTTCGCCTTTAACTCTCTAAGAAAAAGGCCAGTTTAAGTATGGAACTAAGGTTACCCCAAACAATCACAAACTTTCACAGGCTCTGAAACAGATCTCCATGAAGCTATTTAGTAAATTTAACGTGGTGAGCAATACTAGTGCGGCAGGCAAAAAACCCTGTAAAAGCACAATCGGATAAGTTCTATTGCTACTATGAGTGCGTTCTTCGACCAGGATATCCTCTACGACATATGTACGTTCCTCAGTGCTAAGGATATCTATAACCTTTCCCTTACCTGCAAGTCTGTGCACAACCAACTTCGTGGGAATGACATTTACAGATTGATGTTCTTATCGAAATTTGGCCTCAATTCTAATCCTATCGGTACCAATTGGGAAGACAAGTTCAAGATGAGAGTGTCATCCTCATCGAAGCTCTATACTTGGGGGTCCACTGATCTCGGAAGATTGGGCTATTTGATAAAAGATGTACCACCGGATCATCTAACTCAACTGAGAAGTGTGAAACTCCCAACAGTTGTACCCAATTTCAACGAAGAGGTCATCATTGACTTGAAAGCCAACGGTTTCAGCTTTCAAATATTGACTGATAGAGGCATATACTACACTGGTAATGACTACAGGAAAAGCAATGACTTGACAGCTCCAGGGCCTGTACAGGCCGATGCAAGGGTGCCTGTGAATGCTTTAGTTCGGTCAAATGTTGTTCCCACTCCTGGCGTGATAGCTATGCCCTTTCGTCGAAATGATGCCACCATTCAGCCCGTTAATGGACCTGGTCGTGGCTTGGGTGAGAGACTGAGGCCCGGTAACCGTCATACAAATGCAAACCTTAGATTGCCTCCTGATCGGATACCAGCACTTCAAGAGTTCCAGCGTCAACAAGAGGAAAGAGCAGCAGAACAGAGACGGATTGAAGCAGAAGAAAGACGAAATGCAACAGGAACTGGCCAGGATGGAAGGGATTCGAAAGACCCGGTTGAGTCGAATTTCATCACAAAAGTCAAAATTCCAGAGAAAGTTACTGCTATGGCAAGTGGAAGACAGCATTTTATTGCGTTGACGGACACGAACCAAATTTATACTTGGGATACTGGTAATAGCACCTTGAATGGAGTCAAGTTGAACTTTCCGGATTTACCAGGTGACCCACAAATCCAGAAAATAAAGTGTGGTTGGAATACAAGCGGGTTTACCACTAAAGAAGATTTAGTCGTTTGGTACAGCCGTGCCACAGTCACACGTCCACAAGTCGACCGGGATGAATATCTAAGCCAGGCTAACTACTTAAGATTTAGGATACCCGATTTGATTGACTTCCACTTGGGCTGTGACTTTATCATTGTGTTGATCACAAACGGTGCTTATCGGTATTCCTTTGACACCATGGAATACTACTACGGTATGACAGGCGAAACATTGTTAGACTTTGCAGATTTTGAGCCGATGGTAGGTTTTAACAGATGGTTGGAGAGTGTCAATAATGGAGGTACTGCTTACCAGTTTTCGAAAGTGACGGGGTGTTACAATAATTTTGCCATATTCGCAAATGATAAGAAATCAAGCGTTTTGTTTGGTAACAAACAGGCACTTGACGAACAACCACAGCTAATAGATCTCCCTTCAGATGTGGTAGAAGTAGAGATGGGTGATTACCACTACTTGGCGTTGACCGACCAAGGCAGCTTATATAGCTGGGGCGTGGAAAGTGCAGGCTGTGGTTGTCTCGGAGTTGGAGACGAAAAAATTAAAGAAGGTAGAAACTACAAGCTATTGTCGCCAGCTCAGATACCCGGTAAATGGGTGGCAATTTGCGCCGGTGGGTGGCATTCAGGGGGTATTGGGTTTGAATAGTCAATAAAATGTTCGAGTACTCTTTAGAGACCAATCTACGACGTGTTATTTTTTCGCATAATCTTCCTTCAGAACAATGGGAATGTGCGCCCAAGTGCCGCCGCATACGCCCTTGATATCTGGGCCGGGTAATTATTCTCGCTACCGTCACTCAAAAACAAACAAGAGAAAAAAAAATATAAATATCTCTCTGTACCCAACGATTCGTTTAACCTTAGCACTTTTAATCTAAAACCTGATCAGCAATCAAAACTTCAAGATGCCAGAATCAGAATTTCCAACAACAGGAATCAATCTTTCCCCATCACAGAGCCATATTACGAGACAAAGACGGTCGTCATCGCTTATTCAACACTTGGAACCTGATAACCAGGATACCAAAATAGATCAACAGCTTAATCCCAATTTAAATGCTGATTGGGTTCATTATAAAGGGGCATGGATTATCCATTTTGTGGTAATCGTCATCATCAAACTTTTCTTCAACTTCATAGGCATTTTGGACAACAATTGGAAATGGACCATGACTAACTTGACCTATAATATCGGGTCGTATATCATGTTCCATCAAGTGAAAGGAACGCCTTTCGAATTCAATGGTGGTGCATATGACAATCTTACTATGTGGGAACAGATAGATTATGGTGACCAGTACACTCCAACGAAGAAATTTTTAATGTCAGTGCCTATTGCTTTATTCTTAGTGTCGACCCATTACAGCAACTACAATTTGAATTTGTTCATATTGAATGGGGTGAGTTGCTTGTGTGTTGTCATTCCTAAATTAGCCATTAGTCACAGGTTAAGAGTCACGTTATACTAGCCGGGGGGAAACGACAAACGTTTGATTTGAGGAAGCTACAGTGGTACCAAAACACAGATCTTTTCTTTCCACCATCGGGAATAACTACGAGAAGTAACATAGCAGAGAAGGTTCAGGGTGCTAGGTACTTAACATGGCTCCGTGCTTACCTTCATATGCCTTTATTCATTTCGACACGAAAACCTCAAGCATTCCCCTCGTTTAGGATATGTTACCGTCGTTTAACATCACTTTATGTATGCCAGAGCTAAGCCTGCCTGTTTTTAAGGAGGCCTTTTTTATAATGTCACCACGAGCCTTGTTTACTAGCCCAGTTTAATAGATAATACGAAAATAGTAACTCCCATTGTAGACTCTACCCCGTAGTCGTGGTACCGCAGACGAATTTCACTCCATTCGCACTGGCATCGCACCATCTCCTCACCCATGCCTTTTTTGCGTCATCGCAATTAATTCGCATTTGACTCCTTGCGACTCCTCCTACCACTATAAATTTCGGTGGGTGCCCTCGTTTTGCAAAATTCTTCAATATAATCAATTAACCATGAGTTATTCTTTGAGTCAAAGCCATAGACAGTTAACCGAAGACGCCCTTTCTTCTTATGATCCAGAAGTGGACCAAATCATCAAGGATGAGGTTGATAGACAAAAGCACTCTATCGTCTTGATTGCTTCTGAAAACTTCACCACCAAGTCAGTTTTCGATGCTTTGGGAACTCCAATGTGTAACAAATACAGTGAAGGTTACCCAGGTGCTAGATACTATGGTGGTAATGAACACATTGACAGAATGGAAATTTTGTGTCAAGAAAGAGCCTTGAAAGCTTTTAACTTGACTAGTGACAAGTGGGGTGTCAACGTGCAAACCTTGTCTGGAAGTCCTGCTAACTTACAAGTCTACCAAGCTTTGATGAAGCCTCATGAAAGGTTGATGGGTTTGGACTTACCACATGGTGGTCACTTGTCTCACGGTTACCAAACTGATGCTAGAAAAATCAGTGCTGTCTCCACTTACTTTGAAACCATGCCTTACAGAGTTGATTTGGAAACTGGTTTGATCGATTACGATATGTTAGAAAAAACCGCTTTATTGTACAGACCAAAGATTTTGGTTGCCGGTACTTCTGCTTATTGTAGATTGATTGATTACAAAAGAATGAGAGAAATTGCCGACAAGGTTGGTGCCTACTTAGTTGTCGACATGGCCCACATTTCCGGTTTAATCGCTGCTGGTGTGATTCCATCTCCTTTCGAATACGCCGACGTTGTCACCACTACCACTCACAAATCTTTGAGAGGTCCAAGAGGTGCTATGATCTTCTTTAGAAGAGGTATTAGATCAATCAACCCAAAGACTGGCGAAGAAATCTTGTATGATTTAGAAAACCCAATTAACTTCTCCGTCTTCCCAGGTCACCAAGGTGGTCCACATAATCACACAATCAGTGCTTTGGCTGTTGCTTTGAAACAAGCTGCAACTCCAGAATTCAAAGAATATCAAGAACAAGTTTTGAAGAACGCTAAAGCTTTAGAATCAGAATTCTTGAAGCGTGGTTACACTTTAGTCAGTAATGGTACTGATTCTCATATGGTCTTGGTGTCTTTGAGAGACAAAAAGATCGATGGTGCCAGAATTGAAACTATCTGTGAGAACATCAACATTGCTTTGAACAAGAACTCTATTCCAGGTGATAAATCTGCCTTGGTTCCAGGTGGTATCAGAATTGGTGCCCCAGCTATGACCACTAGAGGTCTAGGTGAAGAGGACTTCAAGAGAATTGTTGGTTACATTGATCAAGCCGTTCAAATCGCCAAATCCATACAAGAAGGTTTACCAAAGACTGCCAACAAATTGAAGGATTACAAGGCTTACGTTGCCAATGGTAATGATGAAATCACCGCTTTGAAGAAGGAGATCAGTGAGTGGGCTGGTGAATTTCCTTTGGCTGTTTAAGCAAGTTTATTAATCAACCTAATATTCTTATGACTCATGATTTTACGTTTACTCAACTATACGTACTATTTAGTTAACATGTTGTTATAACGTTCCACAATTCGTACTTACAAGAGTCCGTACTTTTTAAAGACCTCTTCTGTCTTACCCTCACTTTCCCATTTCTTTAAATCTTGTTCATCATACCTATCTCCTTTCAAAAAAATGGTGGGGACCCATTTACGTCCAGCAATTTCTGTAATTCCCTCTTCAAGCTTAGTAGCTTCATTTTGGTCTTCCCATAAATCTAACTCAACGATATGAAACTTGGACTTCACGTTGTATTTTTCCCAGATTTTATAAGTATAAACACAATCCGGACACCAGGTTTTGGAAATCATGAGATAATCGTTGCTCTTCACGAGCGCTTTTGCTTGAGAGACGTAGTCTGTCATGTAAGAGAATGATATGAAGGTGTTGAAAATTACGAAACTTCAACGATGGGCTTTTTTTTCGAGCCACAGGAGAACTAAACGACATTCATAAATACCTAGCATAAATTTTGCGATATTTTGCGACATCCGTATGATCCACTGTCATCCGGTGACGACATACTGAGAATGATCATTGTCACCTTATGTGGTTGCGGCTCGTGTTTTCACCCCGGCTGGGGAACATAATACAGTTATTGCTCACCTGATCATGGGGTTATTCCAAGATTTTCTCTGAGGATATAAATACTTGCATATCCTTCTGCAGTTTTGATTCATTAATACCAAACTTTAATTTTTGCACATATACTGGGAGCAACGAGTCCCATTACCGACAGTGCAGAAACTCCGAAACTATAAAAGAAAATCCAGCACCGCAATTTTATAAAAAAAATAAACTACAACAATGGACCCAAGTTTGAAGAAAGTTGTCGACAAGATTGTCCAAGAGTATGCCATACCCGATGAGACATTACTCAAAGCCACCGACAAGTTTGTTGAGTCGATGGATAATGGTCTCAAGACCGCTATTCCAACAAGAGAGTACATGCCTATGATCCCCACCTTTGTCACCGACATCCCTACCGGTAAAGAGAGGGGTTTGTTTCTCGCTGGTGATTTAGGTGGTACTAACTTCCGTGTCTGTTCTATTCACTTGAAGGGAGATCACACATTCGACTTGAAACAGTCAAAGTCCAAAATTCCTTTGGACTTGATGAATAACTCCACTTCGGACGAGTTATTTAGTTACTTGGCCGGAAAAATTAAAGTGTTCTTGGGCGAGCACCATAATGACTTGGCCGGCGAAACATTGAAATTAGGGTTCACATTTTCCTTCCCGGTGAACCAAACAGCCTTGAATGAAGGTACTCTCATTCGTTGGACCAAAGGCTTCAATTTACCTGACTGTGTTGACAAAGATGTTGTTCAATTGTTACAAACACATATAGACAACTTGAAAGTAAATGTTAAGGTTGCTGCTTTGGCCAACGATACCGTGGGTACTTTGTTATCCAGGGCATATTCCAATAATCCCGAAGAATCTGGCGCCAACACTATTATTGGTGCAATTTTTGGAACGGGAACTAATGGTGCTTATTTTGAAACTTTCGATAAGATCCCCAAGGTTGATGGAACCCTCTTCAAGGGAAAGAAAGGGATGGTCGTTAACACTGAGTGGGGATCTTTTGATAATACCTTGGAAGTTTTACCAGTAACCAAATACGATGAGATTTTGGACCTTCAAACCGCCAACCCCAAGTATCATGTTTTCGAGAAAAGAATCAGTGGGATGTTCATTGGTGAGCTCCTCAGAATTACCTTGATTGAATTATTCAAGCAAGATCACATATTTGTGGACTTGTACAAGAGCAGAGGTGGCTCCTTACCTCATAGATTAGCTGAGCCTTGGCAGTTGGATGCGGAAGTATTATCGTACTTACAAATCGATGACTCAACCGACTTGAAGATGAGTGAATTGATCTTACAAAACCATTTGAGATTGCCAACTACCAAGCAGGAAAGGTATGTGATCCAGGCTTTGACGAAAGCTATAAGTCATAGAGCAGCATTCTTGTCGGCTATTCCATTGGCAGCCATAACTAAGAGGGTTGCTCCGCAGTACGAAGAAGACTCTAGGGATTTCGAATTTGGATTAGATGGTAGTGTCATCGAATTTTACCCAGGATTCAAGGAGAATGTCCTTAAAGCTATCAACATTATTGACCCATTAAAAGGGTCCTCGAAGAAGATCCATTTGAAAATTGCAAAAGATGGTAGTGGTGTTGGAGCTGCTTTATGTGCAAGTACAGCCGATTAACCTTTATAAAGTGGCCTTATGTAACTTTGTTTATAGTTGATATAGCATTCTCATCTACCCTAGCTTGGTCTTTCGTACCGTAGTAACGCCAGGGAACAACAAATGGTGATCAAAAAATCTCAGAGTCTTTGGAAAAGTGACATAGGCAGAACACGTCTTAAGTAACCGATCAGGGCTTTACTTAAAGTCTCTTATTCAAACTCATTCTCCCCAACGTGTTTCCCGTCACAAGACAGTAGACACAGACTTTGTCTGTCAACAATGTTTGGGCAACGTTTCCATCTTTGCATTCCTTGATGTGACTTTCTCTTTGAAGTATCCTTTTTTGTCACATTCTCTTCCGTTCGTTAGTGGATTACATCTAGAAGTCCAAAACTTAAAACACCGTATTGCGATGAAAGGCCTGACAGCCTTGTTTTACCAATTGTGCCAAACTGTCTAATCACAGGAGATTGTTTATCTATAACCTGCAAACCACATGCTAGATATTTCATAGTGCTTTGTAGTACATGATATAAACACGTAAAAGGCCACCAAGTGGGCCGCTGGGGTTCTTGTATCATGCCATTCTCCGCTCTTTTTTGATCTTCACACATATTCAAGGATTTTTTCCTCTTTCACCAACACAAAGCAGGCTCAAATACCTCTTCCTCTGCATTGGTTAGCCAACTTTTGATGTATCATGGCAACTGGCTTTTAGGGTCAACATGTAAGTGAGTAGCTTCTCTTCAAGCAAATTGCTAAACTGTGGTCGAAAAGGAGAGGCTGATTCTAAACATTCCCCCAAAATGGAGACCAAAACACTAAAAATGGCACACAATCGGGGTTCCCCCTTGGGTAAAGGTGAATAACGTGAGCCTGGGCCACCTAAGTGAAGTTTGTCCTATCAAAGCATACATTGTGGCAATTTCAGAGACGCAATTCTGTCACATCAAAGCTCATAGAGAGTTGGTAACATAGGCTAGGAGAACAAGACCACTCTAAGATGAGTACGGTAGATTTCTTTTGGATTGTGATAATCTTACAGTTTCAACAGTTTATATGTTTCTTGATAGACCAATTTAATTTGTTATTTTTGCAGTTTTATGAACTTCAAAGTTACAGCGACAAGTACAAGGTACAAAACAAATGGGAAGTAACTCGAGCAGCGCACGACGCGGAAAGTAGGCTCTCTATAACAACCGTATTTGAGCTAATACCCAAGAATATGGCTGGCTAGGTCTTTAACCCCGCTATGTTAGGGCCATGTTTAGAAGCATCATTTTTTGTGGTGTGGATGCACAAATTTATCTCTTTAGTGCGTAATCTTCGGACATCAGTATAATCATACTGCTTATCATATCAATGATAAGCAGGGTCGACAGTAGTTTCAGAGTTACTCATTAAAGGAAATAATTAGGAAGTAGTCCTACGCAGTACTTATGTCTTGTAGTAGTTGTAATTAACTGGGTTACTTAAAAAACTAACTGAGAAAACTATGTATTTATTTGGGAGTCAGATTAATTAGCTGGCTGAACTTATCTTAACAGTAAGTAAACTTCGTCATTCCTAAACTGGAATAAGTTAACCAGCTCAACGCTCTACAAATGTGGGGTTAGGGAAAGGAGAGATAATGTGCATAATAGGGTTATTCGAATAGCAATTCAAATCCTATTGTAATTCCCTTTCTCAAGAGTCGTGTACCGACCGAGTTACAACTTTTCAGCCATTCACTTCAACACGTAATGGTTTAAATATCTAACAACTCTAAACAATATAAACATAAAGGTTTCCTACTTAGTTCCAAGTACCAAAGTTGATTACCACCAATATAAGACAAAAGCATTGCCAGAAACCAAACTATTTTCCAATGAGTAATTCCGAAACTACTGCCAGTCCTGCTACTCCTGAGCGGTATGATCCTGTTGTTTTTCGAATATTTGTGAGGCTGTTATGGGAGGCTCAAACGAGTTTTCGCCTTGACTGGGATTCAAATTTTCCTAGATGGTTGGGCGAAATCCGGAAGTGGTTAGATGAACCTGTTTTCAAGGCATATTTGTCTTCAGATCCAAGCTTTGTGGCCTACCTTCCTCTGAGGGCTGTCGAGTCGAGAATTGAACACGCACTCCATTCCCTCCTTATGAGATCCCTTAGCGACGATGTTTTTCATCGGTTAGGTGGTATGCATGCCACTGCTCCTATGTTGTACAAAGGTATCCTTGCATACTTTGAACCAGTCAAGTATAGACATTTGTACAAATTGGCTGCGCCTTGGGCTTCACAAGTTACAAGGCCAAACGCCAATTTGGCGACTGTTGCAGAAGCCATTCACGAAATTGATTGTATTATTAGAGAGCACCTGCCTAACATCGAGACTCCTAAGTATCTCATTCAACTTGCCTTTCTATTAGTGGGTGAAGTGGATCATGATACAGTGAAGGATGCGGAAGATGGCAAGTTCAACAGCCTTTACGACGTTGTTAGATACTGTGCTGACACGAGAGGTATGAACAGCCAGAAGCCAGGGGAAGTTCCTGCGTATATGGCGTATCGTACTTGCAGTGAAGGTAGGCCAGGCCGCCTGAAATCAAACTGCAGGAATCGCAAATATAAAGTCGGCAAGAAAACTTCTCTGAGGCCTGAAAGATGTGGTGGCTGCGGAGGGATTGGTCATTCTTACAAGATGTGTACCCTGTTGAATTGATGTCCAAAGCAGTATCTCTTTCAATACTTACCAATAAACGAAGCAGTTCAACTCATGCTCACACTTTATAAAACACTCAACTTCAAAACCTAATTCTTGGGAATCTCTCATATTGCGAGATGTTAGGCAAACTACATTTCCACTAAACCTTTCAATAATTGATTCAGGTGTTTCTTTAGCCCTCAGACTACAAGCTTTTCAGGTAAAGCCAAACTAATGGCTCCAGCTTCCAACATTCGCTTTATCCAAACCGCGATATATTCAAACAATCTTTTGCAGCCAGTCATAAACAAGCTCATTCCCACAACATAAATCAATAAGGGTGTCCCCTCAGCTCTTAATGAAAACTTCTTGCAACGAACACACTTCTAAACCTTGGAATCAATGACAAACATCATTAAAATCACACTCAATAAACCAGCATATACCAAGACGTCTTGAACAACATATGGGTTGTATGGTTCTACGTTAGCTTGCATATTTCAGAATCTCTCAATCTTGTTAATTTTCACTAATTAATTATCTAAAATCAAGGCCAAATGCCTTCCTACTTATAGACCACCGGGTTTAGATTATCCGTGGTAATTTCAGCATCTGTTGCATAGTAACACCATTCGTATCCATGTTGCTTCCCCCTAACATCCTGTTTGGGTTCACCCCTATCCTTCACAATAGTTTCTTATCTTCATCTTATCTTCATCTTTATCTTCATATCGGATACCTCTCAGAATGATCGTTCCATGCACAAAAGTCTTTGCTGCAAATTTCCTTTCAACAGTTATGAGTACCTTATCGAAAGCCAAAACCCTTTTCGTCCTTACCTCGAATGCCAATTTCCATACTTGGGAAGCCGACCTTATGCTGAAACTTAAGGATCCCTTGCTCGAAAAATACATGAAAATGGATGAGAGCTATAAGACTTACCTCCCAGCGGAGGTCGGTGTTAGTCACTTGGACAGTGCAATGAAAATGTATATCCAACGTTCAGTTGCACCTGAAGTGTTTACCAAACTCCAAGGTAATTTTGTTGATGCCCTACCTTACTTAAGGCAATTGTTCTGCGGTTCAAGCATGGGCATGTTCCCCATGTGAACAAATTGGTTGCCCCTTGGGTTAAGTTACTTACCCTGGGGAAACGATTTAGTCAAGACCTGTGTTGCGGTTGAAGAGTTTGACAAGGTCATTAGACAACACATGTCAGGCTCAGACCACGCTGAGTATCTTCTTAGAATTGCCCTTGCTTTAGCATCCAAT